>BMAV01012360.1:11589-102146 GCA_019973955.1 Trichonephila inaurata madagascariensis | reverse complement strand
ACATTCATTATTTTTATCTTTATATCGACTTTTAAAAAAGAAAATTTTAGTGTTTAATCTTAAAAAAAAAACTCTCTATTATTTTTTTTTATTTATATTAAATTTCTGCACTTAATATTGAATAACTACTCTTATTCAAACGTAGGACATGAAAGCTTTATAAATGACAGTGAGTTTCATCTAATTTAATACACCAAAGGTTTTGAGATTTACTTCTCGTTTTCCACTTAACTCCCATTAAGTCATAGTTCCATCAGTAGCGGGGTTGAGGAATCGTATGCTTGCATTAAAGAGACTCAGAGTTAAGGCTTAATGTTCCGACAGGATTATCATTTGAACATTGTCATTACTCGTATCTGGAATCCAGTTATTCATCCCCACAAGTCTGGGCAGAATGTTATTATAATTTGGGAAAATAAACAGATATTATTGGGTCAAAACAACCAGCAAGAAAGAAAAGATTTTATAATGATGAAAAGTTCTCCACGAACAATAACTCTTATGTTACATATAATGAATATCATTCAGATATATATTTATTGAATCCAGAAGCCCTTACAACATAAATAGATCAAAAGTAATTATCTTAAATGGATTTTAATCCTTCTAAGGAATTTATGTGTTTTATAATAAGGTAGGGGGTCTTCAAACTATAACGATCGAAGGCCATATCAATAAATCCACAATGATCCACAATGATTGTTACACATTAGGTACTGATGATAGCAATGTTATCAGCGCTTAGTGAGGTAGCCTTTATTTTTTATTACAGATTCACATCGATGTTTCATTGAGCTGAAAATAATTTTAGGCTTTTCCTTTGTTATTAAATGATGCCGGGAAACAGTTATATCCTCATTTAGTTCCTTTTTTATTTCATGGGTACCTCATTCGGATAAGAGTTTTCAAATGGTGTCACAAGTTTTCAAAAGAATTTAGGTCAGGACTGTTTCCTGGCCAGGACAACAACACAAGGATCTTAGAACAATACCAGTCTATCGATTACTTTACTGTTTGGCAAGGAGCAGAATCTTGATGAAAAATAAATGAAGCATTGATGGTAAATAGATCCTAGATGGAAGGTAGAAGTTTGGGTTCTAGAATAGTGTCCAGGGGCTTAGCTACCTCTGTATCAATGATACGGGGCCCCAAGCTTCAGGGGCCCCAACATGTGTAACTACAGTACCACTAACAGGACTTTCTTTTCTAAAAAAGGGCTCCGAAGTCATTTTGATACGGGGCCCAATCAGAACTAGCTACGCTAGTGATGATGTCAATGTATTTTCTGACATTTAGGGTCCCATCGATGATATGAAGATGACCTAGACCATATGCTGATATAAATGACCAAATCATGTGGGTACTGCACAGTTGCCTGGAAGCAGTCATGATGTAGCATTTTTCCTATTCTACGTCTTACATATTTTCGGTCATCACTATCGAATAACGATATCTTAGTTTCATCGCTCGATATAACTTGTAACCGCTAATCATTTGTCCAATCAATGAGTTCCTTTCCCCACTGTAGTCTTTTAGTAGTAAATTGAGATAAGACATTTTTCGTGGAATTCTACCTATTAGTCTAGAATCCGCTAATTTTCTACGGATTGTTTTTGAACTGACAGAAACACTAGCATCATTCAGGGAACTTCTGATGACCATTTATGGTATTCTTTTATCTTGGAGACATAGTACTTTTGTTCTTCTGTCATCAACAGATGTGGTGCACCATTTTAGGCTTTTTCCTGCTTTGTTTTTTATTAAATTTGTCTCCTGACGTCTTGAAAAAAACGCGTTCTCCAAATGTAGTGACTGAATCATCCAGCATTGCAATTTTAAAATAGGAAAGACCGCTTTCTCGTCACACATCTCTTTCTAGGTTTTCAATATACTCTTTTATTTGATTTAATTGCTTCTTGACTAAATACCATTGTTATCCAGAGCAGGAAACAGTCCTGACCCTAATCCTATCGAAAATTTGTGGCACCATTTGAAAATTCTTGTCCAAATGAGGTACCCATGAAATAAAAAGGTACTATTTGAGGATATAAATGTTTCCTGGCATCATGTAGTAACAAAGAAAGAGCTTAAAACTATCGTCAGCTCAATGAAATATCGATATGAAGTTATAACAAAAAATAAATATTACCCTGCCAAGTGCTGTAACTCACTGCTATCATCAGTATAATCTATGTATCTAATAATCTATGTAATATAATGTATATTTAAAAATTTATTGCTGTTTAACTTTTTTGTATTAAAAATATTTGATTTTTTTTAATTTAGTATTAAATTCTCTTTAATATGATATAAAAGACTTCTCATTTTGTGCAACGTAACATTTTCTATAAGCATACAAACTTGAAAAACATAACTACTGTAAAAACTTACCACAATTTTGGCCACCACTGTATGTATCGGTTTCAAAAATGTGAAATGGAAGTGGAATTAAAATATTTTTCGTATTTAAGATAAAAGCCCACCTTTTCTTCTGAAAACTTCTGAAATATTACACATAATCAAATTCTTTATATTAATTTTTTTTCTTTTTGTAAAATTCGTCATTTTAAGAACTTTTTTATTTATAAAGGATAACAAGCATATCAATAAAATGTTTTAAATATCAAAAATAACAAAAAAATGGTGTTTTTTACGACAATAAGTAGACAATGCAATTTTTCTTTAAATTGCCTCAGATTCAAATAAAGGGCCACTAAAAGGCCTTCAACGGCCCATTCGTGTCTTGCCAGCCATGGGCTGAAAACTCCTACAAAAAGGAAACAAGAAATGTACATTGCCTTTAGTTTTACATTATGCTTTCTTATTTTTATATCCCTACCCTTTATTATTTTTTATAAGGTAAAAATCTCAATTGTTTTAAAATGGTTCCAATAGCATGTGTTCAAACCAGCGTTTCTCAAACTGTGGGGCGCACTCCCCCTACGAAGCGTGATAATTTTACATTGGGGGCAAGAGATAATGAAAAGTCAAAAACAAAAGATTATTTAAAAAATTTATTAATTTATTAAAAGTAAGCAAACAAAAAATACATTCTGACATAATAAAAAAAAGGAAATGCACATTTACACTGACATAATACACCTATAAATGCATATGTACTGCACAATGAATGTTACAGTTAATTTAACAATACTAAGTTAAGAACATGTTTAATAATTACCAGTGACCCCCATGGGATGCAATATATAAAATTATATACAAAAATTAACCCTTTATCATGATAATTTGTGTGCGATTTATGAATAATCCCTTTACTGCCGATTCAAAGTTACGCGATTCGCTTCTCAATGCCAACATTTTCCGCGTAGGCACGCGTATGTGATGTGTTGAGGAGGAGGGGAGAGAAAAGGAATAATTAAGCAAATTCTCTGAAATAATTAAATTCTTTACAAACACTGTCAATTCCCTTTTATTGCACTCTAAAGCCTTTGGAATATCTTTAAGGATAGCAGTGTACAGAAAAGATCATACTTTGCGCGGAAAGACGTATATTTACGTCCGGGATAATTAACGCTTTGACTGAGCGAGATGCTTATATACGCAGGTGACGCTTCAGAGGTTAAAGTCGTATTGTAGATTTTTCTTCAAAGTTTCGTATCATTGAATTCAATACATTGTTGTTTTATGGAGGGGAGGGGAGGAATGAAAACTATGAAGGAATACTGGGTCGCAAACATTGAAAGTTTGAGAAGCACTGGTTCAAACACTTTTTAGAATCAGTAATAATTCGTCTTCCTATATGAATGTTAAAAATGGTTAACATTAAGTTTGCTTACTTCATTCTTACGTTAAGATGCCTTTTGATGAAAAAAGGTAAACTGGTACACCAAAAACCAATTTATATTTACAAATTTAAGTGTATCATTGAATCTGCTGAAGAAGTATGCATGTATGTTCCCAACTGTCCTCCAAACACGCAATGCTGTTGAAATAACTAAAAGCAATTATATGTTTCATGGATATTATGAATATATTTGGGAGAATTATTTCATACATGACGAAGAAAATATTTACATGAAATTTATTCTGAAAAATCTTATAAAAACAGATGAAAATCAGATGTATTATAATTTCTCTCAATATTTTAGTACTTATCCTACTTCAATAAAACCTTTTATCTACTGCATTATGACTTACTCCATTTTTTGTCGTGCAATATTATTTTTTTTTAATTTTTTTTTTATTTATTTTTTTTTTATTTTATTTTATTTTATTTTATTTTATTTATTTATTTATTTTTTTTTTGAGTTAGTACATCGGAAATTAAAGGATATACATAAAAAAATACTCAACTTTGGAAAATTTAATCCCTTAGAGTTAATTAATTAAATTGCTAAATAACCAGAGAACTATAAATATTTTACAGCACATAACAATTTATTTTTGAAAATTGCACATTTTTAAAAATTTATTTATTTTCTTTTACAGATAAAGGCAGGTTTTACGCACGAACTTAATTTGAGTATATTCAAAGAAATATTTTTTCTTTTCATTAATACACAAAAATAATTTATACGTTGCGATTGAATGTTTTCCGATGAATGTTTACCGAAAATTCCGATTGAATGTTCCGATTCAATGTTTGAGGGAGGTACCGATTCAATGTTCCGATTCAATGTTTGAGTAAGGTACCGATTCAATGTTCCGATTCAATGTTTGAGTGAGGTTCCGATAGAATGTTCCGAGTCAATGTTTGAGTGAGGTACCGATTCAATGTGTGAGTGAGGTTCTGATTTAATGTTCCGATTCAATGTTTAAGTGAGGTTCCGACTGAATGTTCCGATTCAATGTTTGAGTGAGGCACCGATTCAATGTGTGAGTGAGGTTCCGATTCAATGTTAGAGTGAGGTTCCGATTCAATGTTTTTTAAAGCACTGCATCCTGAGGTTGGAAATACTGCATTTTTGGAACATGAACTACTGCATCTTGGGCCTTGTTCAGTCTTTTGATCGTCTTCTTCAGAATCTGACGAAAACTCCTGCAGATTATTTGCTAGGACTTCTTCATCTGAAGAATCATCTATTAGTGTATCACTTATTTCATATGATAAGTTCTGTAACAAATCCAAAGCTTAAAAAGACTGGGATTTTTTCCAAACATTCTAAAAAAATGCAGCACTTTGAAAACCTCCTATTATTTTTAAACCTCAATAACACACAAAAATTCAAATGTTAATTTTTGAATAAAGAATAAACATTTCATTTTTTTTTTCATTTAATTGTGTAGCAAAAAAAGCAAGCTCAAATTCAACGTTCACAATGTTTTGAAAAGGTTAAGAGAACAATAAAGAAGCAAAATAAATAAGTTAAACTTAAAAAAAAATCCTAAATAAGGGTAAAAGCATGCAACAACACACAACAAAAGACAATAAATAAACTAAATAGATGAAAAGCAAACCCGAAATGCATTCTCTAATATCTGTACTGGAGGTACTTAAAAGTAGCACAAAGTTATCCAACTATAAAATCCATTATATACACTGTTCATTTAAAATAAATAGTCAAATCGTTACCTATGGTTTTGTCACCAATAAATTCCGATACTAGTGAAGTACAAATCCCATTTTAAAGAACAAACTTAACTTTTATTGAAATATATAACTTTGAAAAAACATTAAAAATTGGTTAAACTACAATAAAACGGCTTGGAAAACAAGGTTAAGCCAACGTGCACATCGGTACAGGAACTTCAAGTTGCTTGGTTCTCTTTTACGGAATAGTTGAATGACGTCTTTAAAGATGACGTGGATCGACGATTTGCATCTCCAAGTTTGCCACAAATGTCTCTTAACTAACATATAAAAAAAAATAAGCCACCTTTTGACTTTAACTACTTTTGCCCGATCCAAATGGTAGCTGAAAACTCAACTTCAGCTTTAAAACTATTCGCCTTCCCCACTAAAATATTCCTCATAGAACCCTTGATACAATCTATCGTTGAAGAGTGGAGTTAAAAGAGTATTTCTACTATGTACCGTTAGAATATTCGTAAAAATGTTATTCTATGTAATTTTAAAGTGGGTGGTACCGTCAGTAGGTAAAGAGATAAACTACTAATTGAGTGTTGAAATACATTTTATTCAATTAATTTGAATCTGTTGTTCCTATGAAGTTTAAGGTGAATAGTTTCACACTTTATCAAACATGCTACTTGTCTTCACTTTAGAGTTCACATCTTATAAGCTGTTTTCAATGCGATGATACACTCTTATAACATTCATTAGACATTTTACCTCTATAACAAAACAGATAAGTTAACTTTTATTTCCTAAAGATAGAATCCTCCACATGCAAATAATAAGTCATTATGGCTATACAAAATAAATACCGAAAAGGAAAAGAGATGTCAAAGCTAAACTTATCAAAGGCATAATACACACAGTGATTGAAAATAAGAGTTCAGCAGGTTAGGAAGATGAGGAAATTGCTTCTGGGGGCTGCCTCTACAGCTGGTAATAACCGTTACTAAACGCATCGGCATTGAACGAAATATCTTTGGATGTTTGTGGGAGTATGGCAGCCTATGCTGTCTTCAAGCATTTTCACAGTTGATCTTACATAGCAGCTAATGTGTGTATCCTATCTGTCGCTTTACAATCATCAACCAGGTGTGTTAAATAGGCAACATAGGTATGTTGTAAACATTTTTTGCTGTCATGTGCATTAAAGGTGTAAACAAGTTTTGCTGGTAAAGAAGGACAATATAAATTTCAAAATACCAAAGCTATAACGCCGATTGGCCCTAATACTGTTAATGCATATTAGAGGAGGGAAGGAGTGCAATCCCTTTTTACCAACCCAAACCACAACATTAGGTGTAGAACCGCGCGATACATTGTGCATAAGAGAGCTTGTAACTATAAGTCATCCATTTAAATAGTATCTCCAAACTCTAAACTTTCGTGGTGTTGAAGCAAACGCTTGCTTTTGATACAGAGGTAATGGCACAAATATCCTTGCAGACATTCCATTGAGCAACAAATGACATTAAATTATATATGCTGACATAGGTTTTTGTGCAACAGACTGCGGCGGTATCCACCAAAAGACCAATTTCCAGTTAGCGAACTAGTGACATCTCAACGGTCAATGTAGTTTCGCGCCAAAAGTATCCACTCTGACGCTTATGTTCTAAGGCAAGTCATCCTTTGACCTCTATTTATCCAGCCGACAGAGAGGTGACCGGCGCAATTTCCACACTAATCTCCAACTTCAAAATCCACCCATGATGAGTGTTTTGGACCACAATGGCCGGATAGTAATCTCGCCTACGTACAAGCAAAAATTATTCTGCTTCACGTGTCGCTTTTGGGAGAGTGACATATTCACGTGACTTTAAATAAACACTAAAAGGGGAAACTCAGAGATTCTCGACACGCTAAGGAGCTTCACAGACGCTAGACAGACACTTCTACAGGTTTCAACACTCTTCGACGCTCCAGAGCACACTCTAATGGACTCTCTTTCCGATTGACTTCTAGATTCACTTAGACTCTGTTACATTTACAGTGACTTATCAAGGCTCACAACTCCGAGCTTCCCAATGTCGTTCTAATCAGCCTTTTACGGGAGTGGTTTGGCCTTAACAGCGACCTCAACAGCGCTGCACCTTAGCAGTGCCATAGCAGAGCCATAGCAAGAACATATCTCTTGAGATACAATTTATACTGTGACAAAGTGGTTCGTAACTACTCACCATCTTGTGTAGTGAGACGAGGCTAGTACAGTTGGTGCTGTCGATGATTCATTCTCTGGCTACTGATTTTGGCAGGAACCACACTTCCTAGAAGTCTATAAATTTAATCATTTGATACTAGGTCAACATGTTTTCTTCAAAATAAATTTTGTAGTGCTATCTCTTGTCTTTCTTGGTGTTGCATTTACGGTGGCCAGCAGTGTATTATGCACCCTGATGTGACTTCATTTGATAAACTGAACTTGTCCCAATTCTATTTGTTGGAAATTGAAGAATTTAAAATGCAACTGATTGATTTCTAGTCTAGTTCAAAACGGATTCAAAAATTTATTGAAGCAAGGAAAATGAAGAAATTGATTTAAACAAAAAAAATTAACAAGCAATATAAATAAAAATGACAGTAACGAGATTTTGAAAACATAGAATTCGATTCCAGATGCATTTAACTGCTTGAAGAAGCTGAATCATGCTGTTTTAAGCATATTTTCATCTACCTATGCCCAAGAATCATTATTTTTAGAGATGAATAACATTTAAGACTCACTCTTATAAATCATTTGGCAGATGATTCTATTTAGCATGCGTTCTGCTAAAAGTAACATCTTAAATCCTAATGTAAGCTATTTGTCATATAATCGGCAACAACAGAAGTCACGCTAATGTTACTTATATTTGAATTACAAGTATATCTAAAACATTTACTGTTATACAGTGCAAATGTATTTTAATAGTAAATAAAGAGTTTTTAGTATTTAGTTTTATTATTTTCCCAATAATCACCTGTCAAAATTATTTGACGGCACGTCTGTACTCTATTAAACATTTTTTCAGAAAAAATGGTACGTTGATCAAAAAAGGTTCACTACCCCTGCTCTATCATATGCGATAAATTCTAGATGGAAATATCGTTCGATCTAAAAATATACGTCAAGAAGGCTAAATTACACAACTAAAACAAGAAAACCTTACAATTCGTACCTAGAATACTTAATAATCGGATTATGTTTAACTTTCTGAATTCTTGATTACGTATAAATTGCCATAACACATAAATATAAAAAATTGTTTAATTTCTGTTTGAAATTTGCTTTAATTCAATCCGTTGGAAAGATTTATATACTGTATTCCATATTTTTGAAAATTCTGTTCATCAGTGGGGAAAGCAAGTTTTTTGAAAAATTGTCGGGTGCATTTTATTGATAGCTCAAATCATAGCATCTTAGTATTAATAAAGCAATTTTTTTTTCAAATGTATAGTTTATATTCTGAAAATGTTAGAAGGATTAATATTCATCCTTAAAAATTACATTGCAAAACGTGAATATATATTTTACTTTGACATTCAAAATATATACAAACGTAAAATTCACAGCACCATATGTTACAAGTCACCTTCTTTAAGGGGACATGAGACGATTTACACAAATTTTTTTACTTTTATGATGCTCATAGTTTTTTGAGTACCTCCTATGTGTATGTATGATGTAAAACCGATTTTGAGCTCAAAATTTCATAATAAATTAACCATTTAGTTTTTTTAGGGGGAAAACTTGAAACTTATGAAGTGATTTTAAAATACTACTCATCCTACAAAAATTGACGTACATATATGAAATTTGATTTACAAGTGCGTCAAACTATGTATAGCATAGTTAAAAGGGGTTCTGCTATAACATGATTGATATTCACATAATCCTTCTTTTTATGAATGCTTATTGAAAATTCCTTAAAAAATGCGTAAATTCTAAATTCAGTTATTTTTTTAAAAAATAAGTATTGCTTTGATTGAAAAATGCATACCAACTTTTATTCCATGTTCTATTAGCCACAAGTGAAAAAAAAATTTCCAAGTATTAGGCACAAGAGAAAAAAAAGCCTTAGCATTTTAAATAAGCACAAGCTAATTATTTTATCTTTCTGAGATAAGTCAGTTTAAAATTTTGATTTGCCATTGGGATGTGAATAAAAACGAACGTAAAAGTTATCACAATGCTTTTTTTAAACTTTCAAATTTTGTGAGAGTATAGAAAAGTACATAAAAAAATAATTTAGGTAAAAAAAAAAAATTAGATTTGATTTTTTGACTGATTTTTTGTAAATTGAATTGTACGGTGTCCTCTTAAAATTGTGTAACTATTTATAAACGTTTGCATAAAAAAATAAAGTAATTCCTGGAAATATAAGACATGGTTAAAAAGAAGGGTAGACAGTATCCCTCAAAGAAACAATATTATCTCGATTCTTTAAATATCAAGAAAAGATACCAGAGATCTAAGAGCGAATGTAATAAATAATATATTGCATTCCTCACATTCTACAGGAAGTGAAGAAGAAAAGGCAACATCAGCATTTTTGGATAAGTACGTTATTAGTGACTTTGATACCAAAATAACAGATCCTATAGTTAAGTGAATAAGAAAAGAATGATTTTGTATTATTTCTCATAATGCTTTGGAATACTTTTAGTGAGAGTCAAGCATCTCAATATTTTCTGTAATGTCATATATTTCTAATTATCTAGGAAAAAAAGGAAATGTAAGATACTTTATTTCTGTATTGTTAAACTTTTAAAGAATAAATCACTCTATCACAAATTCTATGAATTAATAAGTAGGTACCTTCTAATAACCCATGCTGTTAATACTTGATTCTTATTTTTCAGTTAACGGAGATTTAAGTTGACCAAAAAATGTGAAAATGAATGAATGAAACAGTAATGACACAATATAGTTATTTCTGATTAATCTGAAAATTTTTACTGAGAAAGATTTTATAACATTCATAATTTACACAAATATTCATCCAGCTCGGAGCGATGAGACCTAACAAAAAGTAAGATTGGTATTTTTAATTAATTACATAACTTCATTTAGATAAGAAACTTGTTAGAGCATAAAATGATTTACATAGAGCATAAGAATGGGGAAAATTGAAATTATACAGCTATAATTCTTAAGGTATCCGACTACCCTAAAATCATAATTTTTTTTTTCAAAAATTGACAAATTTGTTTTATGATTTTATTTTATAGAAAATCTTATTTGCTTAATAAAAATACCAAGCTTTTTGTTTTTCACACATTCACTAGAACAAAAACTACAAGTGTTTTAACTAAAGAAGATGCCATAACTTTACACAAGATGTCAAACTTTAAAATGCGTTTTACTCGAAATGTTTTTTTTTTTCGAAAAACTCAAACATTGACAGTGATTGCTCAAAAGGTTATGAAAATAATTTAATGAAACTTTTTGTAAATGTTTTGTATAACAGTGGATGTATTTTGTTCTTCAGATTTATCAATCACTGTATTATTTCAAAATTTACAGTCCTTTATGTGAACACAATCTCTGTTTTTTTTAAGCAATTTCATATAGTCACTAAGATAGAGGTCTCTAGTTTTTGTAAAAATTAAAATATGTATTATCTTGAAGGTCATTTCAAGCATGAATAAAAAAGTAACACATTAAAATTGAAAAATTGAGAATTTGTTCGAAAAATTTTTGTACAGAGCGGGCCCCGTTTATGTAATTTTTTGCACATTTTTACCAGTTTTTTCCCATTTTAATGATAATAAAAAAAAATGTCTGTTTTCAATTTTACGATTTTTTGCTTAAAATATACTAAATAAACCTAAAAATCACAAAAAAATCCCCATATCTTCATTTTTTCAAAAAAGAGTTGTCGCAAGTAGCCGGATACCTTAACATATACTTTTAATTCATTCCATTCTAATAGTTGATAATACGTTTTAAATTGTAATCTCAGTCTTTAGCTTAAGCAAACATCACAATGGCTATATTTAAGTGTATGCTTAATTTTAATAAGATCTACTCCAAGCTAGTTGTATGATGGGTATTAATAAGATACTATATCTGGTGATGAGGATATCTAAGCGTGTACATCATTTTTTTTTTAATTTTCGCATCACGATACATCAAAGGATAGAATATAAATAAACATTTTATACCACAAAGCCTTCCCACCACTCCTGAAACGGTGAAAAATAAATGGAATAAATTTTGGTTGTTTAAAGTGCTTAGTATTTTATCAGTTAATAATTTATAAAAGTATATCATTTGATTTGATTGTATTTTACGTAGACTTTGAAGGAACAGGAAACCCATTGGCAGTGGTCCCCGTAATTCTGAACTAGGATTAAGTGACAAGGATGACACTTGCTGGAAATCAACTTTCCAAAAATCCATACCCCATCAACGTGAAGACTTTGAACCTCAATGGATTTAACGAACTGCCCCTCTATATGTCATTTCTTCAGTGGCACCAGGACTGGAATTCAGACTGGACAACCTGGGCCATGAGTTCGTGACCATTACCACTTGGTTGTCACGGCTACAAAAGTGGTTCCGTCATAGGACATGATGGAGCATGTGTCACTTATCACAGCCTGAAAGCTTATGAAAGAATAGTGAGAAAATTTTATAAATACGGCAAGGATATCTAAATTTTTCCTATTCATCATCTCAGCAAGAGTTAAAATATCGATGCTTTCATCAAACCACCCACTTGTTAATATACATTACAAAAAAGGATGGCACTAAAGCTGACACATCTTTTAATACTATTGAGTAATGCTGCACATGCATCATAATATATTCACCCTCGGTAAAATCTATTTATTTTTATGTTTTACATCAAAATGAAGTCCAGACTTCCTTACTACAAACTGAAATGAATTTAATAGAAAACTTATAATAAAATTGCTTTAATAGAAAACCAAAACAGCATATGTGTATAATTTTAAGAATATTCAGTTTTATATAGGTACAATATGTGTGATTTACATTTGCATATACAGCTCAGTGAAGGGTGATAAAGCCGCTGTAGTATTTTGCAAAAATTAATAAACGTGACTGATTATGAAATACGTGGCTCTCCGAAATATTTGGCTTAATAGAGCTAAAACTAGGCAATCGATACAACATTTTATCTTCTAATTGCATTTATAAAACATATAAAAGATTTATATGATATAAATTTAATGCTATTATATTCTTGGGGCCTCTAAATCTCAATTTTGTTTTTAAAAAACTTGCATTTATTGGATCAAAAATTGGCCGGCTTGAACTAAAGACCGACTTCCATCCCTGTAGGACTACTGCGTGTTACGGTATCTCACTACTTGCGACAACTTTTTTTTTAAAAAAAAATGGAGATATGGGGATTTTTTGTGGTTTTGTTTTATTTATTTAGTACATTTTAAGAAAAAAAATGCTAAAATTAAGAAGAGAAAAAGAAATTATTACTAAAATGGGAAAAATTGGTTAAATTTTACAAAATACTACATAAACATAATATAGCATATAGCTCCTCTGCAAAAGGTTTATGGACAAATTTTCAATTTCGGTGCGTTGCTTTGCAATTCATTTTTAAAATGACCTTCAGAATAAGAGATATTTTAATTTTATCAAAAACTAGAGCATTTTAACTTAGTATTATATGATATTGTTTTAAAAAAAACAGTGATTATATTCTCATAAGGGACTGTAACTTTTGCAATAAAGCAGTGATTAATAAATCTGAAGGTTAAAACACTTCTACTATTATACAGAATATACACAAAAACTTTGAGTTAATTATTTTTAAAACTTTTTGAGCAATCACTGTCCCCGTTTGAGCATTTTCAAAACACACACACATTTCGAGTAAATGCATTTAACAGTACGTATGACATTTTGCTTAAAAAAGTAGTGGCATCTGCTTTTACTAAAATACTTACAGTTTTTGTTCTAGTGAAAGAAAAATAATAAGCTTGGTATTTTTTTAAGTTAATAAGATGACCTATAAAATAAAATCTTAAAAAAAATTGTCGATTTTTGGCAAAATTCACGATTTTAGGGTAGTCGGATACCATAAATTAAATGTCCTCAAATTGTTTTCTTTGCATGTGATATAAAAGTTATGTATACATCCTTACCTTGCTATATGGCCGGTCTTTATTCGGCCTTTCACTATAGTATGACTCTTCTCAAAAGTACTTTTTCGATTTATGGCCCACTGTGTTTCTTTAAACGATCAAACAAAATGTTACAACGGCAAAAAGATAACAATAATAAAAATGGCAGATAGGAAAGCAGACAACTTTGGATCAATAACTTTAACTTGATCAATCTACAAGAATGGAAGGTGATATTGGGCAGCATATTATATCCCATTGTTTTTTTCTGTTAATTTGCGCATCGTCAGATGAGAACAATGCTGTTAAACATTCTATTTCGTATTTTTTTATAATATACATATTTGTACAATATATGATATACATATATTTTTTTAAGTATAAATATTTTTATTTTTTTTTATTAATTTGACCTAGAGCCCCAGCAGATCAGGAGGACAGATTGATTGTCAAACCAGCTGTCACAGCGCTTTATTCATCGTTATCAACCATCAGACGTACGACCCGCACACGAGTGTCCACCATGAACATTCACAGACGGCTGATAGAGCAAAATTCAAGCTCCTATTGACCACTACGCCACCTGCCATTCACGCCTGCACACTGTCGAGCTAGATTACAATGGTGCTTGAATTAATCAGGTTGGAATCATGCTGATTGGGGGCGTAGAGCATTTAGCGAAGAATCCCGTTTCCATCTGTGTCCTGACGATCGTTGAAGACACGTGTCTGGAGACGGCCAGGGCAGCGTGCAGATCCTGCTTTCACTATTTCGCACCACACAGGCTTTCAACAAGGAGTTAAGATCTGGGGTGCCATTTTTTTAAGCCGGAACCCTTTGGTCGTCCTTAGAGGCACACCGGTACGTCGACGACATTCTGAGAACTGTTTTGCTACCATTCCTTTTGCATTACCCTGGCCTTATTTTTCAGCAAGATAATGCCAGACCATATACGGTAAGTGTTGCTATGAACTGTCTTACAGCTTTTAAAACACTTCCTTGATCAGCCGGATCTCTGTCCAATCGAGCATGTTTGGGATATGATAAGAAGGCGACTGCATCTGCCAGGGAATGCTGACGACCTTGCCCGACAATTGGAGTAAATATTGCAATAAATACCATAGGGGACCATCAGGGTGCTTTATCACTCTGTGTCACGTCGTGTGGAAGCTTGCATCCAGGCTAGAGGTGGGTCAACTCCTTATCGAGCTCGTTACTTTGTAACAATGTAATTCTGAGGAAAATCATTCAATTTTTCTGAAATTTTAATCATTTTCTATTCTATATGAAATCTTTCTACCCACCAATTTTTGTCTCTATCGGACAACTCGTCCTTGGTACGTCGTTTTTTTTTTTTTTTTTTGTTATAGAGTGTATATTATTTTTTTTAAAAAATTGGAAAAAATAAAATTAGATTTGTATTGATTTGTAAATTATTGATCCATCGCACTGCTTTCCCGAAAATACCTAGCATGAGCGCATTGTACTATGACAACCAATGCCCTGTGAGGTATCTTTCACATTACATTAAAAAACTCCCTAAAATCCATCTGAGCCCTATGAGAATGTACAGATGATATTTGATGTGGCACATGAATTTTAAAATAAAGACTTGAAATTACAGAAGTCTGAACTTCATAGATTTCTCTAATAATATCATTTCACTTCTCTTTTTTCCCTACAGGTTCTAATTCCTTTTCGATATAAGTGTGTGTAGGTACCAATAGCTAAAGTCATGATTTCAGCTTGAGCCAATCAACAGAAAATGTTGCGTCTCTAGGTTTTTGAAGAGGCTTTGTCAAATCCATTCCCTACAGAAAATTCAAAGTATGCGGACAGGATTAGGGATTACAATACCGGAATACCGAACACTGGTATTTTGAGACATTTGAGCAACGTTGTAATACCGGTATTCACAAGTTTAAATACTGGTTTTTCGGTATTTACTAGTATTTTTTTTTTTTTTTAAATTGTCTTCACTATATGTTCAAAGATCACCAACATAGGAAAATAGTATACGTTTTTGCTTTTATGTCTCCCTAACGGGCGAAATTAATCAGACTGTGAATATAAAGTTGCATCGGACAATCAAGAGAAGAGATAAAATATGTAAATCATCCAATGAGGCAGGACAAAACTATCTTATTACAGCTCAGGGAGATACTGTACACGCGTAGTATCCGTAGTCTGTTATTCGTATCTATGACAACTAAGTTGTAGTCGTGAAGAAAGTGCGAAAAATTTCGATATTTTTTAAATTGGGGAGTTTGTTATTCACACTGTATTTGCATATTATACTTTAGGGTTCAAAATATTTTTTTTCAGTTCCATTATATATATACTCATAAATAATAACCCATATTAATGAGTAAGAATAACTTTAAAGAACACAAATAATCAGTTGATAATACATTGGTTTGGTTTCATTATTTATATCGCGCATTTTAAAAGTATATCACGCATTGCCAACAGTACTACCAACCAGCGTAGATGCCGATAGAGCGTTTTCGACAGCTGGTAATTTTTGCACAATATTACGTTCCAGGCTTAATAGTACCATAGTCTGAATAGTGATATTTACCTTTTTTTTAAATTTAAATAAGTAAGATGTTCCTTTACTTTTTTGTGTGTGTGGTTCTTTATATACTGTTATAATTTATAAGTTACAAATTATTTTTTTGTGTTATTTACACTTTCTAATAAAATTGGCAAATAAAATAAAGAAACTCCTGTGTTTTCTTTCTTTTTCCAAAATTTCTACTACCGGTATTGAAACCGGTATCCCGGTATTAAGACCTAAAAAATACCGAATACCGATAGTGAACTTTGGTCCGGTATTGCAATCCCTAGGCAGAATAGATCTCTAATATTCACAAGAATTGATATTGTGACAATAGTTGTTATTCTTAAGTACAACTCAATTTCAATTTTCATTGCGAGTTTAAACGAAAAAAACACTTCTGTTTTTATTTGTAAAATATGGTCTATATTTAAAAAATAATCTTTAAAATTTATTTTGTATAAGATGTTTTTCATTCAAGATACATTGTAGGAAACATTAAAAGTATGGAAAAATATATTTACAATCAAGAATACCGCAAATAAATTTTGGAGCTCGCAGCCGTTCCACTACATAAAGCAGATTTTATAATACTAGGGAAAGTCAAAAAATAAAGAGACCTCTGCAATTTCTCTTTCCAAGGTTTGACAACAGCGCTAGGATCCAGCGCTAAATGAGGAGTAGTCGTTAACACTTGAAAACAGCGTGTCACTTGTCTTCTATAGTAATCGTTTTGCAGTGTAATTGAGGATCCGAATTTAGAACTCTTTTCATTCTAATGTAGTGTCCGTATATCTGTAGTAAACATTAACTCGAAGAGATTAAATCAAGAACATGCTATCTGACGACACATTCACTTAAACTGCATTATTTCAATATGTTGACAATGTTGATTAATATCGATTTTGTGTTTGCCTCACTCATAATTATTTAGGTTCACTATTTAACTTGAAAGCTCTAACTTTAAGAATATATTATTCCTTTTAAATATTTTGCAAAGAATAATAATTTTCACTCATGTTTGAAGTGCTAAGAACATAGGATGTTACAAAACAAGTAATATTAAAAAGATTTTATGTCAATTCTTACTCTGAATGGATACATAGAAAGCATTTTATTAACGATTGAAAATTTGAATAAGATATACGAGGGCAGTTTTTTAAGTATAAGGTCCGTTTCTTTTTAAAAACTAACGACAATATTTTGTTTCAAAACCCCTTTATTTTTGGATTGTGCATACTTTTGTCTATTTTTCTACATGGTTTCCGACTTTATTTTAATGCACTTGTTATACCTTAGAATTAAGTTTTGAAAACCCTCTTCAAAGACGTTTGCCGCCTGGTCGGGCAGCCAAGAGTTCACAGCCGCTTTCACTCCTTCGTTGTCACTGAAGCGCTTTCCGCCAAGACTGTGTTTGAGGTACCGGAAACGGTGGAAATATCGCTCGGAGCAAGGTCGTGACTGTATGGTGCATGATCCAAAACCTCCCAGCCAAAAGATTCGATCAAGTCCCGAGTCGGTCGAGAAGTGTGATTCCTTGTGTTATCGTGGAGGAGCAAAACACCGTTTGACAGCATGCCGCACCGTTTGTTTTGCAATTCTCTTCGGAGCTTCTGTTGTGTTGCGCTGTTGGCATCTGAATTGATCATTGTTCCTTGTGGCATTAAGTCCACCAGCAAAACACCGCGCCGGTCCCAGAACACTGTTGCCATAATCTTGCGCTTTGACAGTGTTTGTTTAGCTTTGACCTTGATGGGAGAGGATGTGAGTCCCCATTTCATCAACTGTTGCTTTGATTCATGGGGTGATATGGGATACCCTTGTTTCATCTCCTGTAACGCGATTCGACTCAAAATGTCATCCCCTTCTTCATCGTAACGAACCAAAAAGTCCAATGAACTGGCAAACCTCTTCTCTTTGTGTTCCACTGTGAGTAGTCTGGGTACCCACCAAGAACACAATTTTTTTTAAAGTTGAGGTCTTCAGTCACATTTTTGTATACCACCGACCAAGAAACGTCGGTAAATTCCAATATGAAAGAGTGGTTATCGTGAATCTCCTGTTCTCACGAATTTTTGTTTCAACTGCTTGCATCAAATCATCATTGATTAAAGAGGCCCGGCCTGAGCGTTCTTCGTCACGGACGTTTGCTCGCCCATCTTTGAACTTCCTGCCCCATTTTCGAACTTTACTACCACTCATTGGTTCAGTGCCATAAACTTCTGTTATCGGGCGTTGAATGTCTGATTGTCGACATGTTTCTCGCAGTCAAAAAATGGATAACAGACCGCATCTCACTCTTCGTGGGCGATTCAATCACCTTAAACATTTTAAAGACGCGCAGTGAAGCTTACACGAGTCCTACAGAGCGGGAAATGACGCTAGTGTGTTCGCAAAGGATGCTGGTCAGTGACGCAGAGACTCGTTGCGGCGTACACGCGAACTAGGGAATTATACACGACAACAGACCTTACTTAAAAAATAGCCCTCGTATATATATATATATATAGGGAGAGAGGGAACTAATGGTAAAAGAATTGAAAAAAAGCATGATTTATCTGCCTTGTTGTAACAATGCACTTCCGGTTTGGCTGAAAAACAGGTTTTCGACGCCATCTTTTGTCTTTGTTCTAACAGTTACATTATTACAAGAATAGAGACAAATCTAAGTTGGCGTCAAAAACCAGTAATAAATTTAATTAAATTTAATTAATTAATTAATATTTGAAGAACTGTATTAATACCAAGTGTCATCCACCACAAGTTTTAAAAATTTATTTGAACTTGATTGGTTGAATAGAAAGTATTTTATTAACGATAAATATTTAAACAAGATAAATATATAAATAAATATATAGAGAGAATGAGCTAATAGTAGGAATTGAAAAAGAAAGATTAGAAAACACATATACCGAAAAAAAATACAAAGTATCGTTATACATATTGAAACAGATGCAATTGTTAAGGAATTTATTCATTAGAGTGTAATGAATCCCTTAAAAGTGTATTATGCCTCTTTGATCTAAAATTCTAATTTATCTCCGAGATTGCTATAATTCAATGAAGCGAGCCCATTAAATGTCTTGAAATTTGATAACATTTCGAATGTCATGGAATGCATTGATGAGCGGTGCATGCTAATTTTAGCTAATCCTAAAATTTCTTTTAATGTGTTGAAGAGTGGAGAATGGAATTATACGCCTTAGTTACGGTCTTGGTATTTAGTCAGCTATTTACATCTCATGTAAGCGTGTGTGAATTTGAACCTTCAAATGCTAAATATAAGTATTGTAATATAGCTCTAAAAGGACATATATTATATTAATATCCAGTCATATATAAATCGGTAGTTCTTACTTAAAGCTACAAGTGTACTTTTTAAGAAGTTGTGAAGACAATAATATATTAAAATTAATTATAGATTTCTTCAGGCTATACTATTGAATTAAAAATGCTATTATTTCAAAATAAGTTTGTGTTTTTTAAGACTCTTAGAGAAGAGTCAATTTTTAATACTTTTAATTATTTTAAGAGATTTACGTTTCTTGGATTGCTACGGAGAAAATTTAGTTGGAGTTGAAAATTCAATTTTTTGTTGAATTTTAATTATTGTTCTTGTGTCTAAACATGAAAGAAAAAACATACAGATGGGTGACAAAATAATACGAACACCGCGAAAATGGCATGGCCCATTTCAAAGACGCACAGCGCGCATGTCATTTTGCGTTGCAGTCCGCCGCCTAGCGGATTCGAAAGGTAATGTATCAGTCGCTCAACAGCTGCAATAGGTGTTGCACGCGTCTATTGTAATTTCAGAAAAACGCAATAATGACGGACCTGTCAGAGTTCGAAAAAGGTATGATTGTTGGAATGAGGTGCGCTGGTTGCTCGGTGACGGAAACAGCTAATTATTTGGGGAGTGCAAGAAGTACTGTATCTGCCGTTATGACAGCATACAAGAAGTGCGGGAATGTGGCGTCTGGCAAGCACAACAGTGGACGGAAAAGAAAGCTTACCGAGAGGGATAAAAGAGTCTTAACCCGCATAGTGGCCCGAAAGCGCAAGCAATCGCTATTTCAGCAAGAACCGTCCAAAGGGAACTGCATGCTTCGAACTTGTATGGAAGAGTTGCAATTCGTAAACCTTTGGTAACAGCACGTCATGCTTTACAGCGACGCCAGTGGTGTAGAACACACAGACAGTGGACCCCACAACAGTGGCAACAAGTCATCTGGTCGGATGAATCAACGTTCTCCCTATTCCAGACCACCGGACGAGTTTATGTGTGGAGAACACCCAAAGAAGCATTTGCTCTTGAATGCATCATGCCGACTGTGAGGCATGGAGGTGGGTCCCTTACGGTATGGGGGGCGATATCTTGGCGTGGTCTTGGGCCACTTGTTACTCTGCATGGCAAGGTTCAAGCTGCCCACTATGTCGATATCCTGGGGGATCAGGTGCATCCATTTGTCCAGACTTTATTTCCCGGAGAATGCCCATTTTATCAAGACGACAACGCTCCTATCCACAGAGCTAAAATCGTGCAAGAATGGTTTGCAGAGCATGAGGGGGACGTAGGTCATCTTTCTTGGCCCCCTCAGTCACCTGATTTAAATATTATTGAATATTTGTGGGGATATTTGGAGTCAAAACTCCGTGCTCGATTCCCCCCACCATCTACGATTTTGGCATTAGAGACCGCTCTCCACGAAGAATGGCTTCATATTCCATTAAAAGTTGTTCATGACCTCTATGCGTCCATCCCACGTAGCATACAGTCTGTAATTCAGTCAAAGGGGGGTCTAACTCCCTATTAATAAAGCATTTCTCCTCTTTCATAGGTGTTTGTATTATTTTGTCACCCATGTGTAAATATTCTGAAAATATTAACTTTAACCTTTATAAGTAATTAGAACTATTAGATATAAAACTGCACTATAATTTTGATAGTTCGCATACTCGTGGGTAAAATTAAGAAAATTTAAGCATTATGTCCAGTTTCTTAAAAGTTAATGGACAAATTTTAATATAATTTAATATGAATATACATTAATAATACATAGAAAGAGCTGCACCATTCAATTGTCTTTTTTTATGTCCCCATGATTACCAGTAATCCCAGTGTGGGGATGTACAAAACTTACACGAAGTGGTTTTGAACTGATAATGAGCTTAATAAAGTCGAAACTCTATACAACGAACCTATATATACCGAATTTTTCTATATAACGAACTTTTTCCTGGAACCTTGAACATGTCCCGATTTTCTTAGTAAAATAACCTTTCTTTAGCGAAGTGCATTTTCAATACAACGAACTTTTTCTTTTGTGATTCAATTTTTGTTCTCCCTTTTTTAAAGTATTTCTGAAAAAATTTCAAGTTATTCTCTCTTTAACACATTTTATGGTGGTCATAAATCTTGAACTGGTTTTATTAGATCCTAACTCGCCGAGAGCAATGGAGTTCTGGACATTTCATCCAAGAAGTGCAACCTTTAACCCCGCGATTGCCCATTTCATTAGAAACATCTTCGATATCCTCTTTCACCCTCAATGGAATTGTCCCGTGTCCCAGTGTTCTAATTATAAAATGATGTATGTTTAATAATACTTGAATGCTTTAAATTATAAAATGTCCTTAAAATTCATTAATTTTTGTATAAAATTATTTTTTTAATATTGAAAATACAGTGAATCCTTCGACATTCTTTTTTCTTGTTTTCCTTGCAGTTTTTCTTTCTTTTTTGATGGGTAAGATGTATAAAATAAACATATATTAACTTTAAAAAAAGGTATGAATAATTACTTTTTTATATATAGTGTTTATTAATTTAAAATTTGTTCCATGTGGTTTATAAAGTATATTAGAAGATGAGCCTCCATATAACGAATTTTCCATATAACGAACTTTTTTTCGGGATTTAGCGACTTCGTTATATAGAGGTCTGACTGTATTTGGTATGATCTCCTCTCACAGTCAGATCTGCAACGGGACAACGTATTGGACAGTCCTTGTGGTAGTCAATCGTACTATTGCAACATGGCAGTTCTGAACTCTTGGAAGGGATTCTCCAAATACAATTTTTCTCCCGAAAGCGTCAAAAAATCATGTATAGGATTAAATTTATGAAATCTGGCTGGGCCAATCCACGCAGCGAATATTTCCACTTCCCAAGCAATCTACCAGTTGAACTCTTTGTGGATGAGCATTGTCATCCATTAACAGAAGAGCAGGATTAACTACCCCATGAAAAGTCGAACCCTATTATTCTAAAATCTCATTTGTGTATCTCACAGCAAATAGAATACCTTTGTCAAACAAATGCAGGAAGTACGGCCGTCCAAACTTATGCTTACTACCTGCTTTTAAAGCCTATTTTTTGACTATATATATTATGACATTAACCCTTTATCTACCGCATTATGATTTAATGCAGTTTTTTTCATGCAACATTTTTTTTTTTTTTTTTGAAACACTACATTGGAAATTAAGAGATATACATAAAGAAAATACTCAAATTTGAGAAATTTAATCCGTTAGAGATAATTAATTAGTTAAAGATATTTAACTGTAAAATTAATTATATTTACTGTTCACTTAAAATAAATTGTCAGATCGTTTCCTAAGGTCTTCATTAACATACAAAAAAATAAAAAAATAAGACACCTTTTGACATTAACTACTTTTTCGGAACAAAAATAACAATCTTCGCAATCCAATCAAAAGTTGAAAACGTTATTTCTTCAATAAAACTGTTCGCGTTCCCCGCTAAAATACTCATCATAGAACCCGTGTTGCCATTTATCTTGGAAGAGAGGATTTAAAAGAATATTCTTGCTTAGTATCGTCAGAGTATTCGTAAAAATAGTTATTATATGTAATTTTAAAGAGAGTAGTACTTATAAGTACCGTCGGTTGATAAAGGGTTAAACAACAGAACTTTTTCTTAATTTTTATACCATATTCTAACACGCATATTACTCTTTAGCCGTAATTAACTTACTAGTAATTACAGGTATTACTCTTTCACATTTTTTTATGAAATTTTACTTATTTGGGGCAGTTTACTTTTTTTTTACTTTACCTTAATTTTTCTAAACTAGAATATAAACTATACCAAAGTAATTTTCCGTGTATAATCCATAAAAATACAAATTAGTGAGTCTGTCATTACGATAAAAAATATATATTAGATCTTAAAGTTTATTCTTTAACTAGAACCACTGTCTTTGCAAACAGAGTATCAGCTCTTTACTTCATTAAATATACGATTCTAATTTGCACAAAAAATGCTCCATTAGTTAAAGAATCACACAAAAATTTCTAATTCCGTTAAATAAAATTTTATTTTAGCTGTGTATTTAGGTTTTAATTTTAGTTTAAGGTAAAGAATTGCTAATTATTCCAGAAAGAATTGCTTGAAAACTTAAAAATCGGTAAAACACACGTTATGTTTTTAGAAATGTGTTAAAAAACGCGTTCTTTCTTTTTCGAAAAAAGACTAACATTCCAGATTTAACAAAATTTTAATTTGAATAAGTATCAAAAATTGAATTCAGCATAAAACCTGCATCACAGTATTTCCTAACTATTAATTAACTAATTTTTTTCTAAGTTATTTTTCTTTGTATCAAACTTTCTTATCGTGTCTTAAAAAAAGACTATCGCAAAGTGTTCCCTGTCAAACTGATAATTACTTTTAGAACAAGACTTTTCTTAATACCTGTAATAAATTTTCTCTAAGCTATCGAATCTACTTTTATGCTATTCACCTGGACACATTTATACGAAGAAAGATGTTATTTTTTTCAAGAACAAAGTTTACGTAACATAGATTAAATTTTCAAACCTAATACTTTTTTCGTGTTTCTTAATAAAAAGCTGCCGTGTGTTGAATAAAATAATAAAAACTATTAAGAAATTAAATAATACACTTCATTATGTCTCATTTACGAATTTTCATTTTAGCAATTTCTATTAACCCTTTATGCCCCTGTTTTTTGTGACAGCGGTAGCCGAGTGGTATAGGTATCGGATCGTGGCTGGCTTTGTCACGAGCTCGAGCCCAGTACCACCAAAGACCCGTGGTGTAGGGCAGCGATGCACGCTAAATCTGTAAAGAGCTGAAACGTCCTCCCGTTGGTGTGGTGTGGTAGTTAAGAGAGGGGGATGCCAGCTCAGGTGTCGTCCACGTCACTTACCATGGTTCAAAATTACGTGTTCCGTCGCCAAAAGCCCTCGTGTAGTTGAACAGTGCGACGTTGATATTTACTCACTCACCCCCTATTTTTTAATGAAAAGGAATATCTCTTTAAAAAAAGTTTTTGGTTACATTAGTAATGTAGATCAGAATATTTTTATTACAATAATTAAATACAAAATTTCAATAATATCATTAATTAGTGCTAATAAATTAAATTGGTACTTTTGAATACCATCGGGTCACTTAAGTAGAAAATATTTCACAACTTTGAAAACCAATTGTACAACAAAATAGATTAAATTCAGAAAATAATTTTTTGTTCATTCAAATATAAAAGTACGTACATTTCACATTTTGAGTATGGTTGAGTTTTTCACACGCTTCCCAACTGCCTCGCTTTGCCGCTGCAATCTGAGGGAAAACTTTTGAAGAGTGACATAGCTTTCTCTGCTGTTAGACAAGACCTCGCATTTAAGCATATCTGAAATGAGATAATATTAAAATGACTGAAAAAAAATTGGCAAAACTAACAATAATTTTTTTCAAGCACAAAACATATTCAGAGTGACTATTTAACAATACTTACTAAAATAAAATTATATAGAGGTAATTATATAAGATAAGATCAAGGATTTAAATTTTACTATCCATAGAAGAATGTTGCTATTGCTCCTGGGAGAGCAGGCGCTGACTTGTTACTGTTAAATTTACAAATCAGCTCAGAAGCAACGATGAAAACCACATCTCTAGAGAATTGTTTAATAATTGGAAGGGACTGACAAGACTTCGCAGATCATCAATACTTCACTTTGGCAGAGACATCAGAAAAGAGATCATTCTTGAACATTCCTTCCAAGACATTCTTCATGGACCTTTTCTTCCCATCAGGCCGCCTACTAAAACTGAGAAACTTATAAGTGCTATGCTCTAAGAAAGAATCAACACAAGATTTATTGCAGATAGGTGTCGATACAATTCATTCATTCTCCCAGGAAAACCATGGAATTAATTTTACTGATGGTTCCTCTGATGATTCCTCTACCAAAGGAGGTGGCCGCGGTAGCCAAGTGGTCAAGGTATCGGATCGTGGCTGGCCCTGTCACGAGTTCGAGCCCAGTACCACTAAAGAACCCGCCGTGTAGGGCAGCGATGCACGTTAAATCTGTCGAGAGCTCAAACGTTCTCCCGTTGGTGTGGTGTGGTAGTTAGGAGAGGGGTGACAGGTCAGATGTCTCAGATCCGTCTCCAAAAGCCCTCGTGTAGCTAAACAGTGTAACTTAATATTCACTCGCTCACTTTACTAGAGGAGGTGCGGGAATCTTAACTCTTAATCTTAACTCTGAATCTTAACTCAAAATTCCCATAGGCTAAACAGCATCAAACTTCACTAGTAAATTAGTTTCAATAAGGAAAGACCTCTCTTTTTGTATGTGTCACATTTCCCGGATGATGCAACAGAAAGTCTCGTAATTTTTTCAAACTTAAAATCAGCTCTCAAGACTATTTGCAATGGAAATACCAATGTGACAAAAGGCATTAACATTCTCCTTAGGCAGATTAATAAACCAGGTATACTCCAGTAGATTCCTGCTACATGGGCATTGGGGGTAATGAATGTGCGGACGTCCTCGCTAAGAAGGCTCGAGACTTGAATCAACTTTCCACTGTCGCCTCGAAGGATGTAAACGCAGTCGCCAGGAGCACACACACAAAATTTCTAACCTGTGTTTCATAAAACCAACTATCCCAGAGCTCAATTGCCCTAGAAATTTGTCGGGAACAATAGCAAGACTCCACACGGGTTATTTCAAAGTTATTGAAATATCTCCAGATAATTCCCGATCTTACCCCATCTGCAGAAATTGTCCTCAAATCCAATTAATTCCAGCCCATATTTTTCGCTTCAAGGCCATTTTGAATCTTTTTTTGAACTTGATGCATCCTCACAGGACATTCTTTACAGTCCTCAAGCTCCAGACTTGTTATTAGAGCTTTTAGACCAATATAGAAATGCACTAAATCCATTAACAAGACAAGAAGAAGGATTTAAATTTGTATCTAAAAATGATTAGTAACAAAATAATTATTCTTCATTTTTAAACCCAAAAGTATGTACAACATTTAACAGATTCGATAGAATTTAAAAATAAGTTAAAACTGTATACGTTAGAGATATCTGCTTTCTTCCACAACGGTACTTAAAAGTACCACTTCAAAAAATGTCTTGAAAAGACTTTCATTTTCTGATTTTATAAAACACATTATTTCACCGGGTTTATTAAAATAAGAAAAATGTGCAGTGGACTTATCTATGCATGATGATATATTTTACGCAGAAACTTTATATCACGTATCATACAACAATCATACACACTTCTTAACGATTTTGAGCTTCACAAAAACTACGAATGCTATCTGTCAATGATATGAGGGAACTGTTTAGCATTTATCCTGAAACATCCGAGGAATGGTTTGAAACAAATATATCTCAGGAAATAAAAGTTTTCAATGGTATTTTTTGACTTTGTCACATGTAAATTGGGCAGATATAGAAAATTACGTTGAGTTTTTATCGAAAGAAATGCCTGTGATATTAAAATCAATGACAACTGTCTGTTTGAAATAGAAAGAAGACTAAATGTACATTTAAATTCTAATAAATTAGAACAATTGGGAAATCAACATGCTGAAAAATTGGTAAAAGATGGGTGAAATTACTTAAACCATTTCAAAAATGAACACATTCCATATGAAAATGTAATTATTCTTGTTGAATTTACGTTGTGCTGACCTGGAACTAATGCAATAGTTGAAAGAGTTTTTTTCAGTTGGTAATGGTTTTCGTGGACTAGTGAAAAATCACAATTGAATGTTAATATTTTAGCTACAGTGCTTACCGTAAAATTCCTTATGAATGATATTTTTTGCCCGAACTTTTTGATGTATTAAAAAATGACATGTTGACAAAAAAAATTATTCAATGGAAAAATATTTGTTTAAGATAATAATTAAAAAGAATGTAAGCGTAATTAGCGTATTTTTGTTTTAATTAATAAAACGTTTCATACATTTAAGTTGTAATTTTTTCTTAAATTTTTCATCCTCCTTTTCATTGTAAAAAAAAATTGTCACCTTACTAAAAAGAGCTCAGTATTCTCTCTGAAACTTGCATCAGTATTAGACAAAAGTACACGTTTGGAATCGAAGAGTTTGTGAGAAATTATTCTCTCTCAATCCGGTGACCTCTAAATCAATTATCAGCTCTTTTGGTAAAATGAAGCAATTAATGATGTTTCATTCTACAGATCAGACAAAAAAATTTAGAAAAACAGTCTTTATGTCTGATTTAAGCAATTAGAGCATAAATTATTTTTTTCGCGGGCTCGAGTCTTCTGTTTTTTATTTCCATTTTCAGAAAAACTAGGTAATTGTTAAAATTATGGTAAGAAACTTCTGACACACCCTCCCCTTTTTCACATGAAGAACACTTTTTTTGTTTGTTTGTTGTATCTGTATTAAGCCTAAACGTTTTCGTTTCAAGGTTGTACCCTAATCTTTTAGTCACCAAATATGGAATTAATCGCCAAATTTAGAAATGGTATATGAAATTAGTTGCCAAATCTGGAAATCGTTATTCCTGATAATCCTGATCAGGGCAATGAAGCAAAATTATGAAATTACTGTTTTGTCATCCGTCCTTGACAAGTGTGCAAAATTTTGAATTAAACTGACCGTTTAAAATAGGTAAAACTCAAGTTCAAAGATTCCGTTACATACAAGTGAAGCTTATAAAAGTATAATAAAAATGGATTTCCACCATTTTGAAAGAAAACGGCTCATATTCTTATTGTACTCTCTGAAGACATAACAAAAACATGATTGTCAAGTCATTTAATAATTCTTATTACTTTATTCTCTTTAGAAATGTTAAAATATATTTGCAATGATTCCCGGTGTGTTTACATTGATCATAACTCTAAATATGATTCAAATTTTAAATTTCATTCATAGAAGCAAAACAAAATGATATATTTATATCGGCATAAGAAAAGTTTGTTTGCTCAGAAAGACAAATTACTAAAGAAAATGACACATTGCTATTAATATTCTTCACATTACAAATGTTTTCCAAATAACATAAATTCTATTGTAATATGGACCCCTTTTATAATAGTATGTATCGATACCTTAAAATTATTTTGCTGTAGTGTTACAAAAATTTTGGATGGGATATAAATCTCATGAGAAATTATTTATGGCACATACAAGGCATGTTCGATGAAGAATATTTTGAAGGAATGCATGTAGAAAACTTCTGATAAGAACTTCTCGATTTATCTATAAATAAAAATAACCGATAATACAAGCCCGTTATTATAAATATTTGTTGAATATGCTGTGATGTTTGCCAGACGGATTTTATTTGGATCCAAATGGAAATTTCTTGTCTCGGTTGGGTAATACTTATTACAGAATTAGGCCAAAAATATCGCAATACAAATAAAATATATAATAAAACTGGTATATATTTTTAAAAAAAAATTTTTTTTTGCTAGATTTATGTACTTTTGATTTTGATTTGCTTACTTCGCACAAATTTAAGGCATTATCAAATTTGTTGACTGCTTCAAGATTTAATTCTCATAGTAATTCAAACACTTTCTAAGAGTTAAAAGTATTTAACGCACACTACATATTCTATTGTTTCTGCAATAAGGAAAAATTAATATACAAAATAAGGATCATTTTGAAGTGCTCCTTTTTTTTCTTTTAAAAAAATTGTAATTATTATCAATTATTTTGTCAAAACAAAGATAAAATAGTTTGTTTAATCATATCACGAAACGTACGTAAAAAATTTCTTCTTTAAAAACGTTACGTGGGAACTTTAAAAACGAAACCAGAAAACCATTCCCAGAAATTTTATGTTTTAGCTGTTCTCTGCCGAATCTGGTGACTGATTTTCCTACAAAATTAAATCCTTGTTTACACATATTTTGTATGCCTTTGGGCAGGTTGGTTTCTGTTGAAAAATATAAAAGAGTATTATTGTGTGGGGAAAATAAATCTCTAAAGAAGACATAGGACTGCATGCATAAATTTTATTGCATCCAACTTTATTCAGCTTGTATCAATAAATTTTCTAGTTTCAATTAGGATCTGTTGACATACATGTGTATATCATCACTATACAAGAATGCTTGAAATTTGACTCAATATGATCTGTGTGAATTCCTCCCATTATTTCCTCAATCACACATATTTAAAGCCAGCACTTCCAAAAAAAGAATATTGAACTCTGATCAGACCAAATGATCTGCTTCAATGGATCATTTGTTCAGGCGATTTGTTCTTTTATTCTCAAAATTCTACTCTGAAGTTCCTGTAGAATAAAAAATGACTCTCGTTTCTTGAAATCCTAGATCAAACATCAAAACTTTTGATAAGCTTATTCGTATGCACCTCACTTTACCTTATCTTCCAAAACACACAAACACACCAACTGCACTCGAATTATTACCGTTGGTTTCAGATGAAATTCTTTTTTTTTTCTTTTTAATCATAGCACTTTTATCCCTCTGTTCATCAACAATTTATACATTGTTTCTTCTTTTATTGGTTTTAGTTTTACCGATATTATTTCTTTATAAAATAAACAAAATTTGCATATTCCAAATGTGTTTACATTTTTGTCTATTTACCTATCTATTGTGAACGATGTGTAATGCTATTTCACGCAACACAGCAATTTTAGATCGTATGGACGATGGTGATTTCATTATTTTGCTTGTTTTTATTATGATAATTTACTATTTACAGTTTATGTAAGTATAATTTAAATACAAATAATATTTCTCCAAATGTGCCAAAACAAATATCTATAATTTTATATATAAAGCTTAATTTCCTCGCAAAATCAACTTTAAGAAATCTCAGAATTTATTTCAAAAAGGATATTTAAACTTTACAATAAAAAAATAAAATAATGCATACACACAAACACTTTTTGTGTGTGTGTGTGTGTGTGTGTGTGTGTTTTTTAAAAAAAATAATAAAAATATAAAATTTATAAAGAAAGCCTATATTCTTTTCTACTACTCTACAAAAAACTCTCAAAATTTAGTTCGATGTAAAAGTTAAGTTAATATTATATTTGATGCAAGGAAAATCAAAGATGATATATTTAAGCTATCATTATTTAAGATGGTATTTAAGTTATATTTTTATTTGAGATGAGATTTTTAAGTTATCTTTTAATAACGCTACATGCTCATTTTCTATGTTTTTATTACTGAAAAAATTATTAGTCAAATGAAAGTCTGCTATGAAATACGTAAATGAAGTTCCTCTTTTTGTTTAAAGGCATTTTAAGACATAAGAGGTTACTTTTGTCGTGTGAATAAGAACCAAAATCTTTCATCTTCTCGACCTATCATTACTTCTTTCGAAAGACGAATATTAATTATGCTTTCCGTCATGTAGTTTTGAGTTTGCTTCTCTTGAAAAACAGGAATTTTCTCATTAAGGAAAATTACTTATCTAATTTTATTACTACGTATATAAACTTGATGTCAAGCCTATTGTAAATGCCACCCTCTCCGACCTTAAAAATTAATTTAAGGATACACATATGTTACATTTTTCATTAACATTTATATTTCATGATATTTATAAATAAAATACACATTTTTCTCAATTTTAAAATCCCTAACAAATGTATAAGATAAGATTAAAGTAAATTCTTGTCAAGCTTATTTTTTTCACAAAGAAAATATAGATTATTCAAGAAGTTTAGCTTGTGCATTCTTCTCAGGGGAATTACGTCATCCGAAATATTATTGAAACTTTGAAGCATTTTTCAGAAATATAATGAATTCCCTTTTTCAGAATTTCTCTTTTCCTCGCGGCAGCCTTTCCTCTAATTTATAACTTGCATTATCTAGTGCCTATCTAATGAATCTACTTTGTAAAGGGGAAAAAAAGAATTGTTAAAATTAAAATTCCATAATATTTAGGGCACGAATTCTTTTATTGATATTTTACAGCTCCTTCCGTGAACATTTAAAAAGTAATGTCTCACTTATTCTATAATACAGTTATGTTGATTATAAAAATAAGCAAATATTTTTTTCTCCATTTTTATAAGATACCTCACTAATTATTATATGTCTATAATAAAATTAGAAACGGTATCATTTTTAAAGTGTCTTTAAGTTTGATTTTTACCCTACTTTATTAATTATATATCTTTCAGAAAGCCCACATTTAATTCTCTATCGAAGCTAGGCTTAAAAATTATTTCAGAAAGGAAAGGACTGCATCGTCTAGCTTTTTTTTATTCCTACTATTAGGTTACACTTATATATTTATCTTGTTCAAATTTTCAATCGTTAATAAAATACTTTCTATTCATCCACTCAAGTTCAAATAAATTTTTTGAAACTTGTACTGAATGACACTTAATGTTAATATAATTTTTTCAAATATTAATTCATAAATTAAATTTAATTCAATTAATTACCGGTTTTCGACGCCAACTTGGATTCGTCTCCATTGTTATAACAATGTAACTGTTAAAAAATGACAAATGTTGGCGTTCAAAACAGGTTTTTCAGCCAAACTAGACAAAACGGATGTACATTGTTACAACAATGCAGACAAATCATGCTCTTTTTTTAATTCCTGCTAATAGTTCACTCTCTCCCTTTATATTTATATTTATATTTATATATCTTGTTCAAATATTCAATTGTTAATAAAATACTTTCTATTCATCCATTTAAAGTAGGAATTGACTTAAAAAATTTTCTTTATATTACTTGTTTATGTAGAATTCATTCCTCTCAAAATCAGATATTAAAGAAAAAATAAATTGAATCAAGTTCCTGCCATAAGTAGGAAGCGTTTCTGGAAACTTCTTACCGTTTCGTTCTACCGCAACCGCAGTGGTAGTATCAGGGCTCAATTCTTGAGTACGCGTGTCTCTGGTTGATAGTCAGTACAACCAGACTGTGTTGTTTTTACTCGCGTTAGTGAGCATCCAATACGCTTAAGACGATTCCCGCACACGCGCGATCCTATTGACTGCAAAGTGTAGGGATGTCTTAAGACTTTTTGAGGCCCTGGACCAAGAGAATTCATAAAACTTTCTGAGGCCCTGGTCCATATCAAAAAGTAGACTCAAATTGAGATTTCTGAAAATAGACATAGCATGCATTGTCAAATACACGTCCAAACATTAATATGAAACAATTAAATGTGCACGATTCACAAACTTACAAGCCTAGGCACAAACCGACTCGACCGATGGCCGCATTTCGGCTAAGTGAGTTAAATTATTGTTTCTGATTTTAGGATATGGACAACGGTCATCACATATTAATACAGTCTTGCCACTTTTGCCAATTGATGTGCAGTTTAAAATTCTGTTTTTTGGAGAGTATATACTGGAATAATATTTGGCCATTAAAATTATCCAGATCATGATCTCATTAAGACTGAGTCGAAAACGAAACGAGGCCCCACCGAGGACGAGACCCTAGGCCCGGGCCTAGTTCGACCATGTCTTAATATGTCCCTGGTGAAGGGCGTACTGTAATCAGTTTTTTGAAAACAAGGAGGGTTAAACCAAATGAAATTCCTTGTCAACTTGTAGAGGCTTGTAATAAAAATGTAATGAATGCTGAAATACGAGGTGCATCCAGCAAGTAAGTTTCCCTATTTCTTTTTTTAAAAAAGAACTCACACTTTCAGGAACATATTTATTGGCAACAAGTACAGCAATGCTTCAGCTATTTTTAAACATAGTCACCACCATAATTGCGACATTTGTTGAATCATGGGATAAACTTTTGTATCCCTCTGTGGTAGAACTCTGCCGCCTGTGAATGGAACCAGCGTGTGACAAACTTCTTCAATTTTTTGAATTTTTTTTTTGAACAATTTTTTGAACAGCAGGAGCTTAGTGACAATCTCATGCAACACGGATCGCGATATCTGCGGAAATTGGCTGCTCAGCTCCGGAATCGTGAAGCAACGGTTCGCCATCACGCGTTGCCTCACAAGCTCAACACGATCAACATTAATGAGGGACGGTCACCCACTACGCCCTTCATCATGGACACTTTGACGACCCTCTGAAAACTGCCTACACCAGGGCTGTACCATCTGCTTACTCATGATGTTTACCCCATAGACCTGACAAAGCTGACAATGAATTTCAATAGGCGCAATGCCTTATGCATTCAAGAACTTTATCACCGACCGAAACCTCGCAGGCGGCGGGAGAAGGAATAAGAGTTTCCATTTCGGACCACTGCTACCACGCTACTGGCACGAGGCGGGACCTGTCTGGCTGGCATATGAATGATACATCATAGATTTGTTACGCATGCGCAATTTACATGGCTAATTACGTTTACTTTAAAGTGAAAAACATTGGAAAATTTACTTTCTAGATGCGCCTCGTAAATGGTGAGAAAGTGGGCTCGACAATTCAATGATGGGAGCACTAATGTTCATGGTAGCATGAAGTGGATGGCCTTCTATTGTCAATGATGGTTTGGTTTAAAACTGCATAAGAAAAAATTCGTGAAAACAGATAGCTTACAATATTGTGATGAGTTTCCACATAGAGCTGTTTGGCAATGGCTCTCTTCACTGGCGGCATCTTTCTTTGAAGAGGGTAGAGACAAATTGGTTTCCCGATATGGCAAATGGCTGAACGAAGGTGGTAACTATGTAGAAAAATAGTTTCTACGTGCTCTTTCATGCAAAAAAAAAAATTTTTTCTTTCAAACAAGATAATTTTATGCGAGTTTTTCCCAAATGATAATTAGCTTCTGGACACGTCTCGTAGAAGTGTTATTTCATTCAGTAGCTAAATTTGACAGAAATATTCCGAGTCTGGATTCAAAATTAAACATTAAATTAGAGTTAAAACTCACAAAATCTCATTTGCCTTGTGTTTTTATTAAGAAGTCTCTTCTATTCTCTGAATTAATGGATGACATCTTTAAAATTAAGTTTTTTAAATAAGTTTGCTGAATAGAAAGAATATATAGTTTACTTTTATCTTAGATCTCTTAGAATGTGTTTATAGTTCGAATGTGAATATTAGAATGTGTTGATTTTAAAAAAAGCACATAAATGGATTATTTTCATGATATTTAGTGTCACTTAGATTGAAATACTTGTATAAAATTGTTTTAAGGACATTTTGACAAAAAAAAATATTTAAATGCAATATTTTGGCAACAAATTAACTTAGAATAACTTTTTTCCAAAATGTTCCCCTTTTATACAAAGTGCTTCTATAATAATAATATTTCGCGCGCGCTTATATAAAGTCAAGACTTCTCCAGAGAGTCTGAACTAGGATTTTTGAAAAATTCAAATTATTTTCAGAGTTACCACCCATTGAAATAATTATCGGCTTTTTTTTTCTTAAAATTTCTTCCCTCTGTTGTCGTAAAACATGGATAAATCCACTTCTAAGTCATATATTTCAAAAATTCTAGTTGAGCCTCTGTACAGAGGTCTGAGCTATATACAGGCAAAATATTATTATAATAGAAGCATTTTTCACAAAAGGAGAATATTTTGAAAATGGGTTATTCTATGTTCATTTTTTGCCCAAATATTGTACTTAAATAATTTTTTATTGTAATACTATTCTTAAAACAATTTTATATACATTTTCTAATCTAAGTGACACTAAATATCATAAATATTATCCATTTATACTCTTTTGCAAAATCACGTTTCAGAACGTAGTCGCGCGGATACCTTAACCAATGAAACACTCTCAGACTCGACAAAGTTAACAAGAAAGTTATTATAAAGTACTAGGTTTTTTTTCTTCAAAAAGCATAAAGAGCATACGTTAATAAGCAAAATATACGCAAACTCTTTGAAATAGTATAAGTAGTTTTTGAATCGTAATTGCATGTGGATGCATTATAATAATAAAAATTATGGAGATAAAAATTTCAATATAATGAGGGCAGAAACTTGTAGTAGTTAATACAATAATAGATGCTTCACTGGTTTGGTTGTTTACATCTTTGGTTGAAAGGCGCATTCCATTTTGGAAAATATACATATTCTGTTCGCGTCATTTTTTTTCTATTCGTTTAGTAGGTAACATCATAAGTAATATCAGGTAATATAAAATAGAAGCAAACTAAAATTATACAATTAAAACTGAAAATATTCATTTAAAGCAATTTTCAAATATATTTATTGTTTCTATTGTTATTTGCATAATGCAAGTGTTATAAAGGATCTTTTTTAAAAACTCTTTAGATAAGCTTTATATTAGATGGAATTTTTTCATCCCTTTTGTAATTTCCCATTTTATATCTTTTATTTACCTCCCTTTTCAGTCATTTTTTTTTCTAGAAACAAAAAACTTTGCAGTCAAAATATTATTTTGAAACCTAATTTATTTACTTACGATTGAATTTCACAATGCCTCGCCATTTCCTACAAAGTGCAATTTCCTCTGATACTAGGTTTTGCTCTTTCCCAACGGGATAACATAATCTACTTACTCAAATCTTATTATTCATTAGAAGAATCTCATCTTTATTATGTTTTATTAAATAAAATTAAATTAATACTCCCTTTTTTCCTTATCAATATGAGAGAAAATATTTATTTTTCTATTTTAAGCCATTTTGATTCTTTCAGTACAGCAATTTTTTGAAATATCTACAATTCAAATTAAGACCGTTCAAAAGATCAAACGTATAAATAAGAGATAAGAGGCTATGTAATAAGTTTAAGATACTTATCAGAAATTCTTCAAAACATAAAACATACAGAGATTTCATACAGTAAATCAAATTTACAAAATCTTGGTGTAAAATATTTTACTCAATACATAGATTATGTAAATTAATCTTTAAGGTAAAATCATCATCGTATTAACTAATCTTTGAGTAATAATTTTGATTTCAGTAAATGTTTCTGATTGAAATTTGATGATATTCCTTACAACTAACGTGTTTCCACGGGAAAAAATTCACATTTAGAGAAAAAAACGTTCATATGTTTCAACAAAAATTGACTTTATCATGACTTCATGTATATAATGCTGCTCTTGTTAAAGTTAGACAACAAAATAAGAATTCATCAGGATTTTTTCCCCTTACATTCTGTTTTGTTAAACAAGCCTTATATTTCCGCCAATGTTAAACCGTAATTAATTCATGGGTTTCTTTTTATTTATGTCAGTCTCAAATTCATGTATAAGAAGAAATTCTTTAAATATGTGAGATAACTTAAGAACTTATTAAATACTACTTTAGTTGCCCATTTCAAAATCCGCAATGGATTTTTAAGACTTAAATAACTCATATGGTATTTTGTGCATTTACTTATGCTCATATACGAGTACATTGAGTGGACAAAGTATTATGCCACCCTTTTAATTCAATTTTGGACCATCTTTTACCTGTAAAATTGTAGGGATTCTTCTTAGCAAGGACTTGTGAGATGTTGGGAGGTGGTATGAATAGTCTGAGGCAATATCTGATGAACCGAATTTTCCAATGCCTTTGGGTTGCATGGAACTGGATTCAACTTCCTAACGACCGGTTTGATCTAATCTCACAAATTTTAACTTGGATTAGGATCTGGTAACTATGCAGGCCATTTACTAAAAAAATTATTGTGTTTGCTTTAGTGCTTACTTTTAGTATTATATACGTAAATATCCATCATCACTCCCAGTCTCTTATGAGTATTCTTACATGTTGATTAAAATAATTAAGTGTGTGTTACACAAGTGTGAATACACCAAAATCTTCCATAAACATTTTGATTAGCATTGTCTTCAATGGAAAAAATTATTTGCCTCGTATTGAAAAAAAATTCTTCAATCTCTGATAAAAACTAATATAGCAATCCATTTAAAATAAGAAGTACTAGCTTTAAAGAACTTTCAATGATTATTTACTACACCAGCGTTTCTCAAACTGTGGGGCATGTCCCCTGGGGGTGGGCGTGATAACTCTACGAGGAGGTGCGAAAAAAGGTCGTGAACCGAAAAATCATTTGGTAAAAATGAAATAGTAGAAATTGCAAGTTGCTGTCATTAAAAAAAGAAATCTGCTTGACAGATTTATCATTATGTGAATTCAAATTCACACCATAAGATCCAAAATAAAAAATTCCACCGTAAAACTAATTACTTTTTTGAGAAACAATTGTTATATGTTTACCATATTTATCACATTTCATAAGGGTCGAAATCAGTAAATCTAAACTAAGGTGGAAAAGAAACTTAATTCCTTAAAAAATAAAAATAACCAAAAGTGCAAGTTTGGGAAACAAAAAATTTAATGCAGAACTCTCATACGCTTTTAAAAATAATCGTAGTATTCATCAGTAATTTCTGATATGTCCATTGTCGAACGGAAAAGTCACAAAACTAGAGCTTGAAAACTGCAACAAAATAACTTCCAATACATATTTTTTTTTATTTCCAATGGGTTGCGGATTGGTGTTTTACCATTGCAGACCTAGTACATTCCCCGGAAGCTGGTATCTCTTTTAGTACGGTACCATAGAGGTGGATACTAATCGCCGCAGGTAATTTTGACGACCAGCTTCCTCCCTAGAGGGGGAGGAGCACCTGAGCTCTGACGATGTGAATCTGTACTAGGATTTAATTTTGCCAAAAGCACCCAAGACAAAAAGACACTGTAGGGATCTTTTACATGCCGTATAATCATACGGCATGGCCGCTGTCGATTTTCTGCATCATGTAAATACACCGACTTGGGCCGGGGTCAAACCCGCAACCTTGGGTGCAGAAGGTCAGTCACAAACCAACCACGCTACCTAGCCGGCACGTCCATTATATAAATGGTTAAATATTTTTAAGAAATCGATTTGCTTAAAATTAATAGGGTTACCACAGCAAAAATAAACCAAAAACTAAGGATCATATAAGTAAACTCGACAGCAAACACACATTACCATTCGATAAAAAATTTCTTTTAATATATATATATATATATATATATATATATATAGAAATCCCAACATGGAGAAAGTTTGGAACAATTTACGGGTAACGAACTAATTTTAAATTAGTATCTTTAAGAACACAACTAAAACCTTTTGCACTATATTCTTCCAAATTTGTTGTACTTTTATAAAAGATATGACTGTGTATATAATGGACTAAAATATTTTTTTCCCAAAAACCAAAAGGACTTAACCTTTATTTTAACAATCCCCTGAAAGTTCCTTTTAAACCACGATGGCCCAATTGAATCATGTCTTCTTTCAAAAAACCCCAAAGGTTATGTAAATACCAAAAATTTTAAAAAAAATTTTAATATAAAAAAATTAAATTTTTTTAAAAATTTAAAATTTTTTTTTAAAAAAAAAATTTAAATTTCCAAAAATTTTTAAAAAGTTTCATGTAAATTTTTTTTGTTTTAAATGTTTTTTTAATGTTTTGTTTTAAAAAAATTAACCCTTAAATAAAAATGTTTTAAAAAATCTTTTTTTGGTTCAACTAAAAAAACCTGCTTAGCTTTTAAAACTTTTTTATGTAACAAACCTTTTTCCCCGTCTTAAAAAACCCCTTTGGAAAATTTTTTTTTTTAACACCTCTTTGGGGCCCCCATTTAAACCCCCTTTTTTTTTCCAACCAAATTCCTTTTTGTTTTGAAGCCCGCTTAGGGCCCACGCTTTTAAAGTAAAAAATTTTTTTCCCCGCCCCAAAAAGTTTTTTTTACGAAGGGACGTTTTTAAATTTTCAAATTTTTTGGGCTTGGGGTTTTGTTAGAAGCTAATTTTATTTTTTCCTTTTTTAAAAAGTTTTATTACTTTAGAACTAAATTTCCCCCTAACCGTTTTTTTTAAAAAAAACCCCTAAAATATTTATCAAAATACCCTTTTAATACCCCAAAATAAAAAATTTCCCTTTTATCTAACTTAACTTTTTTTTTGTGGGCCTGTTAATCATTGGAGGAAATGATGCTTTTCTTATGTAAGAATACATCAAAGACAAACTTATAGAACTACATAATACATGTAAATTACAATTTTACAATTTGAGCAATGAGTATGAACAGTTGTATATATTTTACAACAGTGGTTGGTCCGCCGTTAGACGAACAGGGGTGCACCCCTCTTAGTTATAATAAAATTAAAAAGGACTAAAAAAATCAAATATATTAAATTATGTAAATTTCATTAAAATATCTTCAATTTAGCTCTGCCTGAAGAAAAATAAAAACATAAAATATTATAAATATATCCTAATATATATATATATATATATAATGTAAATTAAATCACCTAAATTTAAATTCTATTTTTAAGTAAAAAATATATCAATTTATCATATTGCTGTTTAAAAGTACCTTATAAGAAAAATTTCCTCATACTCATAAGGAAAATACTTATGTTCAGCTTTTCTTACCTTTAGACGCCTTTTCAAACAGTAGGGGCGAGTAAATATTTGACCACAAAACAAGCAACTTAAGTCTCTGCTAACCACATTCATTTCAATCTTCATTTAAGAAAACAATCTTCATATAAAGTATAAAAAAAAGTTGATGATCACAAAATTTTTTTAAAAAAATTATCTAGTTAAAATTTTAAAAAAAGAAGGTAATAAAACAATTTACAAAATAAAGCAACAAACCAAAAGCAAAAATTATCCAAAATGTAAATAAAAGACGATTAGAACTTCAGAAAAAATCGATCTACTAGTATAGTGATAAAAAAGGATCAAGCTATGCGAACATAGTAGTTTCTATATTGAATAATAAATGGCAAAAAGCTTTGGTGCATTTGCGCAGTCCTGATTCTTTAACAAAGAAAATTAGGGTTAGTCTTGTAATATTCCCCGATCACTTTTTAAAATTTTAAATCTAAACTCCCTTTTAAATAATATTTTACTCATTAAATATTAATTTCTTTACTTGTGATAAATATTTGTTTCGCTAAAATATTTTCCTTAAGAATGTTGGGAATGTAAAAATTTAAAAATACATTTTTCCTTCAAATTTAAAATTAGTTTAAATATATTTTTAAATACAAACATGCTTTTAAGACCAATAAAAATTTCTTCCTATTTTGACTTTTTCAAACATATATATATATATATATATATATATATTATATTAGAAAAATAATTCAATTTTTGAACTAGTGAAATCTAATTTGAAATTTAAATTAAGTAAAGTTAGTATCTGGTATTTTTAAACATTCAAGAAAGAGATTGTTTATGCTTAGTAACAATATTAAGAATGAAAGTCAGTTTAAAAACTGCGTGCTGAAATGAAAAAAAAAAACTTTTTGCGCACAAAATACTTGAAATTATACTGATATGATGGCTACTAGAATTTAAATCTAAATAGTAAAGTATATTTTATTTTATTTTTAAAGTTCAGAAAAATAAAAATGTATGTAAAGAGGAAAAAGAGTATCACATCAAGGTCAATCAAACTTTGAAATGTTACAAAATCTTTTATAAGTTTTTTAAAATAGAAATATATTTTAAAAAAACTTTTATATTTTTTCATGATGGTTGTAACTCTGAATAATTTTTTTGTTACATAACTAAAATATTCCGTTTAGTAAAGGGGAAGGAAACAGGAAAGTATTTTTTTTTTATAAAAGGAGAAATTTTGGAAATTTAAAAGGTTATCTGTTAATTTTTGCCAAAAATATTACAATTTAAATAATTAATTGTCTGAATGATAAAACTAATACATGTATTTAATTAAAAAAAATATGAGAATTACCATTTATGAGCTTTTAAAATTTGGTTCAAAACTAATCGGTTCCTCTTAATTTCAACCCGAAACTACTAAACAAGTACTCAGATCAGCTTATTTAAAAGGCGATTTTGCGAGTAGTAAATCTGAATGAGTTAAAGGAATAGAAAATTGAGATTTAATTTCCCAAAGTCAACGATAAAGCTTAATATTTTATTGAAATCAGATATGTTGTTTGCACACAAGAGCCAATTCCCCATTTTGATTATAATGAGCACACAAAAGAATGGAGAAAGAAAAAAAAAATGAAGTTTCATCCTAGCATCTATTTGAAATAAAGTATCACGGTAGCAAAATTAATAAAGAATGCATTAAAAGACGCTTTAAATAATGAAGTTTATAAAAGCGAAAAAAAAATATTCTCAGTTATTTTTTTTATTATGTAGTTATCCAGAAAACATAGAACCCTGTTGTTACATTTGGAATTCAGATTAATTTTCAAAGAATCAAGTCATATAACAATGCTCTATAATTATCTAATGAGGTATGATTCCGAAATTTATCTTATTTTTGAATATTGCTGCACAAAAAAAGGTAAATACATAAGTAATAAAAAAAAAAAAAAGAAAGGAAAAAAATGCATTTATTTGAAGAACTGCATCTTGTATTTCAAACAGGAAGAGAGAGAGACAGAGAGAGATGTACAATGCTTTGAAAAAGTAGCAATCTTCTAATGAATGAATTTAGATGAAAATGAATTGAAAAAAAGAACAGTGTTGAAATATATTTAATGAAACACAATTTTTCAATTAAAAATAAAAAAAAGTTTTCCAGGGGAAAAAACCGCATATGAAAAAAAAAATCAATTTGAAAAATTTTTATAAAAATCAAAAGGCTTGCTGAAAAGGAGAAAAAACAACTATCAAAAAGATTAGGTTAAAATTAAATTTGTAAGAAAATTTTTTTAACATTTTGTTTAAAATTCATAAGAAATTTTCCCCCCCCGTTATAAACTTTTAAATGTCATTCGAAACAGGTGTTTACGAAAAAATCTTTATTAATGTGTGTGGCAACAAAAACACTTCAAATTAAATGCAGAATATGAAGTACGATTGCAGACAACTTCAACTGAGCTAGACAATTTTTTGTAAGACAATGGGGATATATAACATATCAATTTGTCAGTATTTATAATGCAAGAGAAGGGTGGCACATGGAGCACGAAATAATATTATTGTGTAAATTACAGGAATTTTAAGTTTAACATCCTTAGTAAGAAATATGTGTTTTCTTGTAGGGTTTTCAGGTCTTTTTAACATATCCGGTTTTGGGGCCAGTTAATGGCCTTTTCCCAAAACCCAAAGAGGTGAAAAAAAGAAAATTAGAAAAGTTTTTAAAATCAGAAGTTAAGTTGAGGGGGAAATTTGGGAATGTTAGATGAGTGGATACAATTGAAAAGGGAAGCCAAGAAAAGTTTTTCCCGGAGATAGAGCCATTGGGTAAGGTAAACCTTGCACCCCGAGTAAATACGCAACTTCCTTTAAAGATTGGATCGATGATCGAAGTTAAGGTAGGATTGACTATTTAATATTAGGATCTGAGAAAAATTTTGGAATTGAGAAGGCGGGTTGGATAGTGGCCCGGGGTTGTTATTTCGGATTATCTATATGTTTTTCGGGTAGATTCTCCACATATATTTTTATTTCAAGTGTTGACGTTTAAGTTTTTAATAAAGCCATATTAAAATTAGGGAAACTTCTAGTTCTTCATTTATTCCTACACCTCTAGCTCACGCTGATAATCAAAGAGAAAGGTACCCGAGGGGGGCTACTTTACATTCTTTTACTGTCTTTATATAAAATGCATACAACACATTGGGATTTAAGTATTTTTAAAGATATATTCTTCTGTGTGTAGTACAGGGTTCCCCCAAAACACCTAGTGGATCTAAGGGTTTCATAGCTTCATTAAAATTTGAAGACCTCTGTTGTACTCTCACTATCTGTGTTTGTCATACTTTACGCACCGTTTTTTCTTCTGTTTGGAAAATGAAAGAGAACAGAAATTCATGTTCAAGATGTTAAAGATTCATGTTCCTATGCTTCAAGACAAAAGAAAATGCTGCAGCATTTCAACCAGTATATGCAGATTCTTTGGGTTGACAAGCTAACCTTGATTTTGGATGCCAAATAAAAAAGTAGAAGCTTGAACCTCTAGTCATTTATGTTCCATTTATGTTCCTTACTTAGTTAACGAGCTGCCTTAATTATGCTGTGTAATATTTACAGTTTTTAATTTTAAGCTTGAAATTAAATAAATTATTATTAAATTTTAGTGGTGTATTTTAATTTTGAAGTATTTAATGACCTTCTGATCAGGAGTCCACATTTTTTTCCATATGCATTCAGAAATTCCAATAAGTGAATGTTAATTTTGCTAACTATTCAGAAACTCAGAACCGGACACTGACTTTGGAGGATGTATATGGCTTTTTTTTTCTCCCAGAATAAAAGTTAAATTTAAAACACTCCAAAAGATAAAAGATTAAAATCTGTTGAGCACGGCTAACATGAAATGTTTAAAAAATCCTTCCCCAAAAAACTTTTCTTTCCGGGGATCAGGGTCCGTTTTAAAAAATAAAAAACCCACCTTTTCGAAGGTATTAGCCGGGTGATGCCTTATTTCTAATTTATCTTCTACCTAGGGTGGGGTGAATGAAAAACCCAGGCGTTCCCTGATCTTAAATATCTTTATTAAGATCTTAATTTAAACACTATACAAAGATAATAGTTATATTTAACTTGGGGGGAATCTGATGAGAAAAAAACTATTACCAAATAAGGTCTTAACCCCCCATTTTTAAAATTCCCGCCTATTCCAATCTTAGTCTTACACATTCCCTAATAGATACAAATTTCCACCTTAATCTCTTGAACCAAACCTCTCGATCCAAAATTTTTTTGTTTATCTCGCGGGGAATAGTACCCACCATTTTGATATCGGTCAGGGATAGTTCACATAAATAAGGTTTTTCTTCCTTCAGTTTCCGTTTCTGACTAGCAAATCATTTCCCCAATGGTCATCGCTTACGTTAAATTTTGCTATTTAAAGGTTCCTATTTGATACTCACCCGCTTCTGATTTGGGTTAAAAAAGAATTTCCCTTTTTCGACCCCAAAGCCCCAAGAGGAGTTTTTAGTTGAAAACCGATACCCCTCCAACTTTAACTTTAAAAAGTCGAAAATTCCCGTGTAACAGGGGTTCCCCAAGGTACAAATTTTTACGGTAGTACAGGACATTTAAAATTCATTTTTTTAAGGAATGTATGGGCGCAAGTGGGGGAAAGACAAAACCCAAAAATAAGAAACGAAAACAAGTGTTTATTGAAAGCGTCTTTGCAAGAGTAACGTTTACAATAACTCTTCATTGCTGTTCAGCACAGGACTACGAAGTTCAGCTGCAGCTCACATTGCTGTACCACCCACTGGCAGGGAGAAGATAGTCTGTCAGATACAAAACTTATACTCGCTGAAAATAGAAGAGGTGTAAGTGATTTTCGTATAACATTCGACAAATGGTCAGATGACTCACACTTTCGAGATGAGCAACAGCCTTGATTTGACTCTGGTCTACATCAACTTTTAAAGAGTTTCTTCCAGGCGACTGCGTACGCTCTGTCTACCGCACGTGGTGATGGAAGAATTTATTTCACGAAGTTGACGATGTAACCGCTGAAAAAATTTTGACCGCCCTTCGTCACAGGAAACTGCGCTGATACATTTTACCCGCCTTTTACCTTTACAAGACCGTAATGTAATGCGCTCTTTTTTTAACGTAAATTTTCATCGAAACGCGCCCCAAGTAATGGAGTTTTTCCCCCCTGAGATGCATTATATTAAAGGAGAGGGTTGTGCCCTTAAGCAATGAAACCAACCGATAACTCCCTTTCTCTTTTTTTTTTCCCCCGTTTGCCCTCACCATTCATTTCCCCTATTCCTATACTAAAGTTTTAAAATTTCCACACCTTTTTAAATTTTTACCCAAAAGGGACCCCCCTGACCCCAAAATTTTGGGGGAAAAAACAGGTTATTTATTTGAATAAAAAAAAATTTATCAAAATAAAAATTATCCCAAAGGGAAACGATTATATAAAAAAATTTATAATTTAAACATATCAAAACCCTTTTTAAAAAACCCCCCGTTCCAAAATTTAAACATTTTAAAACATAAATTTATAAGGGAAAAAAAAATTATTTATTAAAATTTTTAAATATGCCCTTTTTTAAAGGCCCCATAACCCTTTAAATTTGTAAAAAACCCAAATTTTTTTTCAAAAAATTTTTTTTATTAAAACAAAATACAAAAACAGAAAATTAAAAAAATTTAAAAATTTTACTACCCGGGCTTTTGTTAAAATTTTAACCTTTTAAAGAAAACCCCCCAGGGAAAAAATAGTTTTAATTTTAAAAAAAACTGATTCTTTACCCTTTTTAATTAATCTTTTATTGCCCTGTTTATGAAAATAATTGCGAGACAAAATAACCTAAGCCGTGCTAATTTTCAAACCAAAATCAAATTAAAACATCAGTTTCATTATAATGCATATCCCTAAATCCATATATTAATCATATGTACATACGTTAATAAAGTCAATGCAGTATTGTGAGAAAGAAATTCTCCCGATTAATTAATTCAACAATGAAACTGACATTTCTTTGCCCTTCAGACGGAAATTTCTTCAAACAACTTCATAAATGAATTCTCGAGACGTACCCTGCTTTCGAATTCCATTGTCTGTGAAGAAACAAAATAGAATTCCAACTTCACAAGACGGAAAATAAAAAAGAATAAAATGCTTTCAAAGTCCTTTCGACAACCTTTGAAATTTCACTATACAAAAGCAGAAAAGGAGAGTGAAAATAATCGAAAGTTAACCAGGTTAACAGTAAAAGCTTCTATTTTTAAATGAAAATCGTGTATTTTGACTCTGGGTAAAATAACAGGAATTCGTTGAATTCCCTGTGCACACTTACATTGGCTTAAAATATCAAGGGACATCAAAAGTCAAAGGTTAAAATCGAAAATAACTAGAAATATTTTTGCAAGTTGAATCTTTTAATGTGAGTGAGTGAAGATTAACGGCGCATTGTTAAGCTACACGAGGGTTTTTGGTGATGGACATCGTAATTTTGAGCCATGGTAAAGGACGTGTGACAGGCTGGTCCCCCTTCCCTAACTACCACACCACACCAAAGGGGGGATTTGAGTTTGACAGATTTAAGGGAATCTCCCCACAGGGCAGGTCTTCAGCGGTACTGGGCTCGAACACATGACACATCAGCCATGATCCGATACCTTGACAACTTGGCTACCGTAGCCGCAATCTCTTAATGTGATTCAAGTCTTAAATATTCATCCAAACGTTAAAACATCATTTATTCTTTTACTGACGACTTTCAGCTAAAATTGAATTTTGTATCACAGCAAGTCAAAATTTTTCGCATACAAACTAGTTGTTGTTTTTATGTTTTCCCGTAGAGACGGAATGAAAGTTCCGAGCCTGGAAGGTTGGGCTTTTACTATAGGTGTGGCGAGACACCTATTGCCACCCCCCTTTAAACATGAAACCGGGGAGAAATATTTCCACCCCACCCCTGGTTTCTGCTACCACCACAAGATTTTTTGTCCCTGAATTAACGAGCACGTATCCGCGTGTTTTTTGGGGATCGGGCATCGAACCCAGGTCTTCCGGTCAAACCTGCTTAGCCACTAGACTCCCCAGGGCCCTAAAAACTGGGTGTTGTATGCTTTTTACCATTTAGAAAATTCTTCCCCCTAAAAATATAAGGGGTTTTATTGAAAACCTAAAAGCATTAATTTTTTGTATTTTTGACTTATGAAATTAATTTATAAGTTTTTGTAAATTACTTTTTCTTCTTCCTTTTAAGTTACTAAGATTAAAAAAGTTAAGTTTCAATTGTTTCTTTGAATATCGCAATCTCAAAAATTTTAATCAACTCGATAATGTTGTGAAAAATATATTCACAAGCTTCAAGAGACACAAAGCTTTTAATGGTACTAAATATAAATTTAAAGAATTAATTTGTGACTATGATTTCTACACTATATTAAGGTATTCAATACAAGAAGCCCTTCCAGATAATTCTAAAAAAAAATTTTAACAAAATCAGTTTCAAAGTATTAAATTTGAAGAAAGTCTTTTAATTTTCATTTTAGGATCAATAATTTTGGAATCATATTTATTAAAAAAGGTATAGCGGATATAAATACATGAACATCAGAAAAACTTTTATTAAGTCCAAAGTATTCCAAAAATTGACAATCAGCAATTAATTTCGTTCATGTTTAAGATCCCCGAAGCAACACAGGGGTTATTGTCTTTAGATCTCATAATTTTGAAAAATGGTCAAGAGTTGAGTATGACACCTGAGCCGGAACCTCACACTTCAAGCTTCCATGCCACATCAATTTGGAAATATTAGGCCTCAGCACATTTAACATACATCAGCACTTTTACACGTCGTATTTTTAAGTTCGAAACAACTTAAATAAGACACACAAAAAATTCTACAATTTGTAAAAAGATTTTCTGTATAAGGTAAATCGGGGGAAGATGCCACATTTAAGGGATTTTCGATTAGTACATTGAAAATTGAAATAACAAGGCCCTGAAAAAATACACTTTAATTTTCAATATTTAATTGTTTATGTATACAAGTTAATTCTCTTCTTAATATGAAAATAAATAAGAAAAATTTAATGTAAAAGAAATTCATTTAATTGTGGCATCCCCCTTATATATGGGGAAGATGCCACCAGTCATGGAGTAAGAGAAAACACCCCAGAAAAAAAATAAAGGGAAACATTGCCTTTAAAAGTGAATAAAAAACTAAAGAAAAACAAAAAATTAATTCTTTTTTTAGTTGTTTGCTAAAACGAATTTTCCTGCAGAATGGTCTACAGCAGGCTGAAATAGTTGTCGAATTCAGCCCTGCACATCCTTATTCTATGGAGATCCCCTGTGTCATCCTCACAGCCTAATAATTAATTGTACTTATATTTTATACGATAATATATACAGTTATAAAATGAAAAAAAAATTAATTCATTTCATTTATTTCTGAAACATGTAGCGTCTTCCCCCAAGCACAGGGGACAGATGCCGCACATGCTTATTTCCTTATTGCAGCAGTGTTATGGCCATTTCTACATGCATCGTATGTGTAACATTATGCGAAAAACTCCCTTACATTCAAAACCCCCTTTTTTAAAATAAAAAAACACGTTTATAAATTTTTAAAGATGGGGAACTGAATATTAAAAAGTTGTACTCACCACTTTAAATGCTCAAAAAGATCAAAAAATAAGGCCTTTAAAAAAGACGATTAATTCAGATAAATTCTAAGCCACATTTAAAAGCCAAACTCAAGAGCCCTCAAATTTAAAAATCTATCGCCCAAAAAAGTATTATTAACAAACTCCCTTATATACACACATATATATATATAAGTTGCATCCTTAAAATAATCAAATAAATATCTCATTCCTTTTCTCCCTTACCTTATGAAAATGTAAAATTACAAGTGACTGAGGAAAATTAAGAATAAGGAGATTATTTGTGCCATATCCTTCACTTTCTTTTTTATCTCGTGGGAAAAATATCTGCGGGGGAAAAAAAAAATTTGGGAGCCCATCTAACAAAACAATGTGTCATCAACAGTCTAGTCACATCTCTCAACCATCTAGATATTATCATCAGTAAGGAAATCCTTACCCCACACTCCAGCAGTACTACCGGATGCACTAAAACTTCGTCAAAACTTGAAAAATTCATAAAAAAGGAATATAAATAATAATAAAAGTGCGTTTTTGAAAAGGTTTGGGTTTTAAAAGGGAATTCATATTTTTAAAAAAAAAAAAATTTTTATTTAAAAAATACCATCCAAAAGAAAACGATGCCCAACCCAAAAAATACAATATTCAGGACAACAGCACGATCTATCCAATTATTATTGTAATAACAATTGTTGAACATGACCACCAGAACATTTTACAACACAAAAAAGGCGGCTCAAAACGCCAGTTACAGCTGAATGCAGTATATAGGAATGAATTGCAGAAACCTCACGACACAGATAGAATAATTGATTTCGACAAATGCTGAAGGAGTTTAAAAATGGCCAAAGTGATTTCGGCCCCCCCCAAAGTCGACCGTAGTGAGGTCGAATAAACGAAATTTCCCAAGGGATTTTGAAACCCTCGATCAATTCCACCTTCTTTAAAAGGGGGTTTTTCCCCCCAAAAAAGGGATAAATTTTATTTAAGACTGGCAAAAAAGCATGACTTTCCTAATTTTTTGATAAAGCTTTTACAAAATAACATACCTCTTTTATTTAATGTGGGCTCGACTTAGTCACGCAAGAGTGAGTTAACGCTCAGATGTTACGTCAAGTAAGATAGCATTTCTGAGCACGTTTTCCAGCCCAATTTGAGACACGATTGTTCAAAGAAGAATGGTTCTAAAATGAAACATGTGGTGAAGTGACACCAGACTGCCAACTTGGAGGATGCAATAGCTTCGTTAAATCAACTTCGCTTTAATATGAGTAGTTTCCACCGCAATAATTCGGTCATCCGCCATCGGGACACTTCATTGTTGATCCTCTAAACATCCAGTTTCTACGAACCATTTGACAAAATTCACTATTCTGGTACACGATATGGGACCATTCATCTTCTTCGTGTTTTTCGTCGTACGAAATTTCAGCAACGTAACATTTGCTGACTCTTCTTTCAAACAGAACAGATTCTACAACATTCTGAATAATAACATTCTGAAAGTGGATGAGAAATTCTTGTGTATCCCAGTCTTTTATTGCAAGATTAATTAGCATTATTCTGCTGAATCCCTCAAAATTTTGGGGTTTTAATTGTGATATTTTAGTTAAAAAAGCTTGTTCCCACTACGTTTTAAAAACCCTTGGGTTTTTAAAAAATGAAAATGGATAATTTTCATGATATTTAATTTTACTTAGATTGAAAACCCATGTATAAATTTGTTTTAAGGAACATTTTTAAAAAAAAATTTTTTTAAATACAAATTTCGGCAAACAATTAACCCTTTTAATAATAATTTTTTTAAGATTTTTTTGGGAAAAAAGCTTCTATTTTTATTTTGCCGGGCCCGGGCCCTGGCCCCGAGGCTCAACTATGATTTTTTAAAAAATTTACATTATTTTCAGAGTTACAACCCATTGAAATAATTATCGGCGTTTTTTTTTTTAAAATTGCCCCCCTGTTCTGAAAACAAGGATAAACCCCCTTTAAGTTTAAAATTTCCAAAAAATTTAGTTCCCCTGCAGGTTTTGGGACATACAAGGGAAACTATTTTATAAAGAAGCATTTTTTTTTAAAAAAAATGTTTTGAAAATGGGGCATTCTTTTTGTTCATGTTTGGTTAAAAAATTGTAATTAAAAAATTTTTTTTTTAATACTATTCTTAAAACAAATTTTTTTATACCTTTTCTAACTAAGTGACACTAAAAATCATAAAATATTACCCTTTATGTTTTAAAAACACGGTTCCCGGAAAAGTATTCCCGGGAAACCCTAATAAATTTTGAAATGTATCTTAAAAATGTTTAATAAGAATGTAAATGTTTTTTTTGCTGTAGGAATCCAACTTCCTTGTGAGCCCATTCTTGCAAATTTCTCTTTTTTATCATCATTTAGTCCTACTTCTGAATTTTTAAAGTTTAAACTAGCTTTTGGCGTATCCGGTAAATATATATTTTAAAAGTTCATTTTCCATTCATATTGGAAAAGCGATAAAAAAATAAAACTTAAAAACACAAGTATTAAGCAGAAAATAACAAATGGCGTATTCTGTAGCACACATCGAATATGAAACGATAAAAGTTTTCCATTAATTCCTTTATAAAATTTCCATTTCTTTTATCACATTTAAGCATTTCGTCACAATTTCATTATTTTTATTTTAAATACATGTTAGTTGCCTTTAACATTTGCTGTTTTCCTGCCTTTATTTTCAAAAAAGGGAAAATTAATTTTTTTACTTTTTCTTTTTAAAAAAAAGTTTTCCTTTTAAATCCCCCACTTTTTTTAAAAGAAAAAATGGGGACAATTTCCGTTTTTGGGTAACATTGAAAAAATTTAAAAAAATTGGACACTTTCTTTTTTTTATATTCCCAAAAATAGTTTACCTGTGGAAGGACCGGTTTTTTTAAAAAAGTTTCCCTTTTTTTTTCGAGTCGAATTAATTTCGTGATATTAAACTACTATCTCGAAATCGAAGAAATTTTTAACATTAAATTTAAAAGTGCAACTTTAAAAAAAATCTGATATAAAAAACAAACTGAATAGTATTAACTTTTTAAAAAAGGGGAAAATTTTGAAAACGTTTTAAAAAATTTCAATGTATAAAAAAAGTGTTTTAAAGTTTTTAAAAAGTTTTAAAAATAACTTTTTATTTTTCCTTTTTTTTAATTTTTTAAAAGGGAAAAAATAGTACTGAAACATTTTTTCTTTTTGTTTTTTAAACCCTAAAATGAAGGTTTTAACATACAGACTGAACAAATATCAAAATTAATTTATGAATATTTTTTTTTAATCTTGTATCGAATAGGTTTTAGAAAATAAAATTATAAATATTAGTAAAGCTGATAAAATAAAAATCTCAAATGATATATAGACAAAACGGTAGGTGTTCTTTTAAATAAGAACTGAGATACTAGTTTTTTAATTTGCATATTATTTTGTTTAATATTTGAATATCTAAATGAAAATATAAAGCAAGAAAGCTTCGATTAGGCTTAAAGTTTTTGTTTTAATAAACCTTGATTCACACAAATATAAGAAAGAAACGACTCGTATTTCTCTGAAATAATTAAAGAGAATGAAGGAAAAAATATAGGTGTTTGTGAAAAAATTTTTTTAGAGAGTTGGACATTAGAAAAAAATAATACACCGATCATCGAAACAAATTCTTCTTTGCACTAAATGGTGCATTTACTACAAATAAGCATCATAACATTCCAGTAACATTCATTTAATCGTTGAACAGCAAGCTCCGTCAAATATTTTCTTTTGCGTCGGCGTCTTTTTATATTTGTTAAACAAATGTAATAAATCCTTTTAGATGCGCATTTCTTATAAGAAAATATACGTTGCTCTAAGTAGGTGTTGATTCATTTTCTCTTTAAATGGTAAATACTTTTCTTTAAACTAAGATTATTTATCTTAATTGCACAATCTGTTTCTTGGTGTTTAGAAATTGTAAATAAAAAAAAATTCAGAAAAAATCTATAATTAACAAAATTTTTTCATCTACTGCAATTAGTGTCAGAGTTTAATTGTTTCGAAAAAAGATAAGAAATTGTTGCATGTATTAATAACAGAATGCGAAGTATTTTTTTGCAAATTTCTTACATTATAATAAATGAGACATTATATTCAACACTCAGCCCACAAAAAAATATTGTAAAATAAAAAAAGAAAAGGCTGAAGTCTTTTAATTAGAATGATAAAAAGATGCCAGTGAGCTTTTTAAAAAACCCACTTGACCTAGGCTATTAAGTATCTTTTAAAAAAAATAGGAGTAAATGCTATTAATAATACCCCATGAAGACAACGAGAAAAGTAAATAAAATATAGCAAACAATGTCTTTAATGAACGGTCTTCTTTAAAGTTTAAGAAGCTTAGAAAAACTCAAATACTATTAAAAGACTTATTTAATTTCCAGAGTTACTGTCTTTGTTATTAATTTTAAATTGTAATTCGTTTTTCATTTAATTCCCATGCTTATCTGCACAATTGATTACAATTTACATAAAACTCTATCACTTATACCTTAAAGAACTAATGATTCAAATCATTATAAATCTCTTCGGAAAACTATTATATTATTAATTTTACTTCAAAAATGACAGTGAATCATAAGACACCAGGTAAGGTGTAAGTTACACGTTAAACCAGGGGTGTCAAATACGTGGCCCGCCAGTACGTAAGTTGCGGCCCGCCCCGACTCCTTTAAAAAAATTTTCAAGATCAGGTTTCTAAAGTTGTTTCATTTTAAAATTTATTTGAGGTTTACCTTTATATATATATATATATATATATATATACCGTAAAATATCCCGTGTATAAACCCGCAACCCCCTTTTTACCCTTGGCCCCTTTTTTTTTTTGTGTTAAATTACGCGTTATACCCGATTTTGGTTTTTTATATATATAAATTTTAAAATATATTAATATATGAAAGAAGTTAATATAAAATATCATAAATCTACAATATATTTGCCTGTTACCTGTTCTTGCTTTAAAAGAAATTATTTTTGTTAATAGAAAGGGCCTTTAGATTAAAAATATTTATTTATATTATATCACACGTTTTCATTTGATTTTACTACAACAAATTACATTTTTAAAATTTTTAAAAGCAAGGCAATTTTTTTTATAGATCTAAGATTATTCGTGTGTGTTTGACATTTATTTTTTCCCCCTTTTTCTGTTTAAAAAATCAGCAAGGAATCAGAGATGTTTTTTAAAATTTAAAAAAAACATTCAGAATGATTAAAATAAAGGGCACAGAGTATACTTAATCGTTTGCCAAAAAAAAAAAAATAAATTTTAAAAAAGGTAAAGAAAAAAATTAAAGGGAAACCCTAATTTTTTGGGAAAAGGGAACTGCAAATTTTTTTTTCCCAAAAAAAAATTCAAAAATTTCCGATTCTAAAAAATATTTCAGTTGATAACGAATACCTTAATAAAAGGTACTATTAGGGGAAATTATTACCCCAAACTTGGAAAAACTTTTTGTGGGCCTTTTGTGTGTGTGTGTTGTGTGTGGTGTGTGTGTGTGTGTGTGTGTGTGTGTGTGTGTGTGTGTGTGTGTGTGTGTGTGTGTGTGTGTGTGTGTGTGTGTGTGTGTGTGTGTGTGTGTGTGTGTGTGTGTGTGTGTGTGTGTGTGTGTGTGTGTGTGTGTGTGTGTGTGTGTGTGTGTGTGTGTGTGTGTTGATTTTATATGAGTATAGAATTTTTTCCCATTTTTTTGTTTTATTTTTTCCCTCTTTATTTCTCTGAGTAGTTGGCGGAAATTGAGCTCTGTCAATTAATTTTCATTTGAATTCAAATTATATAGTAAAATTAACCTCTTCAGAGTGATTTGTTAAAGTGGAATGAAATATTTTGTTACTCATTGCGTTGGAATTGAGCTATGTTGATTGATGTACATTTGAAGTAAAATATTTCATTAGAGATAGTACTTTCATTTTGCCCTTTCTTTTTGTTCTTGATTTTTCCTTTTTTCAACGTTTTGAAATTTTATGTTTTTGTTTTAACTTTTTTTCTTCTTTTTAAATGCAGTCAATTGGCTTCAGTACATAAAAATAATGCTTTGTGTAGGAAATCAAATTTAGGTCATCGTATTCGCTAGGCAAAAGTAGTGTAACGAGTAATTGCATAGCAAATGAGAATAACAGACGAAGACACGTGCTGAGGATGCAGCAGAGCAATATGCAGCCAGGCTTGAGGATGCACGTTTGAGAACACAACATTTGCTTTTTACAACATCAGGTCCCTGGCCCAAAAAAGGAATACAATAGTTACGATTGGCTGAAAGATGTCAACGAGAAACACACATCGTCAAAATGACTTGATGGCGAGTAATCCACGTAACATCAGCATTCCAGTGCAACCCCGAAGATTGGTTGAGCCGCATGTTTCATCGCGAAATCGAAGTTTTTATTTTTAAACCAAAATTTTAAAGGGGGGAAAAAAGGAATGTTTACCCCTGAAAAAATTTAAAGCCTCAACTTGCGAACCACCAGAGCCATTAAAAAACTTTGCTTCCGATATACTGCGGAATCGGAAAATTTTCTATAACATAGAAAAATTCTTTTCCAAATGACATTGTTCAAAAAGTGTTTGTAAAAACACCTCTATTTGAGATATAAAGGGGACTGTAAAAAACCCTTGCCCTTGAGGTCTAAGTAGAGCCATTTAAAAAATTTTGGTTGGGTTCCCCCTAGGAACAATGTTAAAAAAATTTTGGTTCAAAATAAGGATGAAAATAAGCCGTAATAACTTCAAGTATTTGGTTAACAAGTTACAAATGAAATCAGTTAAGGAAAGTTTTGTGTGTATTTATTTTGCCGCTCATCTGGTACCGTAAACAAAATAAAACTGATACTTCTGAAAAGTGTGTGGCTCTGAAGAAAGAGATAGTATTATTAGGACTACTCTTTTTTCCCCAATTCCTCTACTATTAGATCTCTCTCTCTCTCTCTCTCTCTGTATATATATAGAGAGTCACCCCTCCGGTATAGTGGTTAGTGACGCTGACTGCTGTGTCGTAGGGCCTGGGTTCAAATCCCTAGAGATGTTTGTAAATGTATAGTGCCTTTTATGGCATTGGGGTACTCTGAATAGCCTTCGAGCTGCAAGTCCTCTCGTGAGGTTGGTGAAAGGGGAAGAGAAATGGGAGGTCCTGACAACCTCCAGAAGTTCTCCATCAAAATTGGGGTGGAGCCAAGCCAAATTGTATTGTCACGTACATGATGCTCTAAGCTACAGCTAACGACAGGCATACATCTTTGCCCTATGCCATGATGAATTTCGTGGACCTTGATCTGACACTGTCAGACAAGTGGCATTAGAAACAACAACTACATTTATAATTTTTTTATTACAAAAAATCATACCTCAAATGCAAATGTTTAAACATACTAAAAATAAGGACTTTTTATTTTCTTTCTTTTTAACCATAGTGAGCCACGGCAACGCATGGCAGGGTACAGCTAGTTATAAATAACATAAAAAAATGTGTATGAGTTTTTAAAATTTTGTATATGTATAAGTAATAAATATTTTCTGTTTCTTTATAATTTCCTGAAACAGATGCTTTGCTAAATTAATTTTAAAATCTAGTTTTTATCATATATAGTTTGCAAATATCGACGATAATTATACCTCAAAGGAAAATAAAAATTTTGAAAATATTACAAGTGATTGTCATCATCGATACCATTTTCTTTTACAAATATAATATCCATTCTAAACTCAGAATGGATATTATATTCATAAAAGAAAGTAGTGTTGTGTAAGACCCAAATTTTGAAAAAAGACCTCATGTGAATAATGTTTCTAAAACAGAAGATGAATAAAAATGAAAGGCTAAATATTCAGCAAACAAAAGGTAATCTAAAACATTTTCTACTGTTTACATGCCCTGAAAGTCTGTTTGCAGTGCACAAGAATTCAACATTTTTGGTGAAAATATCAGCAGTATTATTCAAAAACAGAAGGTATATATACATAAAACATTTTCATTCTTTTAAGAAAAAGGCTTACTTGGAAAAATATCGGTCTAAGTAGGCAATACGAATTTAAATTTAAAAAACCTTATAAAAAACTGTCTTAGAGGGAATTAATCGAAAGTGTTTTCCAAAAATTTGCATGAAATATTTAATTCAGTACAAATAATTTTCTTTTTAATTTAACAACGATTTGATAAATCATTAGCCCATTTTTAAATTTTAGATTTGCATTGGGTCCTTTAAGTCCTTTATAAGTTTGGGTCCTTATTAGTTTTTAAAAAATCATTTTTAAAAATAATTATAAAGACATAGGGTTTTTATTCAAATGTATTACATACAAAGTTTTTATTTGCTTGATAAGTATCCAAAGAATTAATTCTCAAATTCTTTATTCTGATCTTCTTTTCCCATAAACAGAAGAAAACATTCTTTTATTGTATAAATTAAAATAGTATTCTTCTAAACTAAAAGAAAATAGAGAACTTATTTTGAAGTATTTACATTAATAATTTCGATAGTATTTATACAATGCGTCGAAATTGATTTTTGATTTTTTTTTTAATTAACGTCGCACTCTATAGTAACATGATGGCAACAGATCTCGTAAATTTTGAATCACGGTCAAATGACGAGGACAACACCTGAACTGCCACTCAATTCTCTGAAATTCCATGCCGTAACAACGTGAGGAGGAATTTGATTGGATGTCAGTTTGATATGATTTTGATTTGCGTAGCACTCTGAAGCAAAACGAGATAACGAATCTACGAAAACGAGTCTACGATCAAACGACGAGGACGAAACAGGAGTCGGTACCCTCTCTCCGAACCTCCACACCAAACCAACAGGAGAACTTTGAGCTTCGTCAGATTAAAGGGCATCTCAGACCCTCTACATTTCAAGTTTTCTGATCACCAAGACTCAAACCCACGAAACTATTATACCTGTCAAGATTTTGCGACTTTGATGAACTGAACAACCCAGTCGCAAATACAATATACTTAATTAGTATTTATTATTTTTGAACACATTATTGACAGAAACCTGCTATTTTAACTAAATTGTTTTTAGTGCAATGTAAGAAAATAATATTTTTCGATTTTTTTTTTAATCTAAGGTCATAGTAGAATAAATATTTTAACTTTATTTTTATCACACACACACACATATTCTTTACTTTATAATACAGTTGTAGACTAAATATGATATACTAAAAGTAAAGGAAGTATATGACGGCTTATCAGTTCTTGAGAATCTTCAGAACTTGAGGTGCTTAATTTCAAGTTAAAAATCGAGTGAAGATTGTTGCGCAAAATATATAGTTTTGTCATTCTTGTCTTTTTAATTATTGAATCACTTCAGTATTGTTTTGCGTTTATTTATATCATTATAAAATGTTCCAAAATGTTTAGTATTGTACCGATACTACATTCCCCCTAATGGGGTCTTTATTTATGTGTTTCATAGATGTTTCAAAATACTTTAATTATTGTAACATACGATTGGAGAATTTCAATTTTCTTCAAAAAGAAATACTATATATATTCTGAGAAACTAATGTACATCGCAGTTTTTTAATAATATAAGCATACTTTAATGAAAACAAATATTGTGATTTTTTCATACCCTAAAAAAAATAACTAAATGCATAATTAATGTGATTCTTTTGGTGATAAATCTCGCATTTATTCTAATGCTTTAACAAAACAAAGCACGCTTAACAAAACCCCAGTACTGGTATATTTTTACGAAAACCACAACAATCGACTTGTTTTAAATAATTTTCTGCTTCACGTCATGAAAAATTGTTATAAATTTTCTCAAAGGAATGACTCTTCATATTTTAATGCCATTTTTATCTTTAAATTTTTATGCTGATAATCTTATTTGATGGGCATAAAAGATTATTAACTCATCTGAAATCATTTTCAATGTGATTAATTTTATCCCGTAAATTCTCAGTTCTTAAATACTATTCCCATTGCTTTTACAATACATTTTTCCTATTGCATGTACTAAACAATATAATCCTATTGTATATAATGTACAATATTCCTACGTTATTCTTATTGTTCTTACATACTATTCCCACTGTGTATTGCACATCTTTTTCCATTAGTGATGCGCTTCGAAATCATTTTTGATACTTCACAATGTTAATTCTGATTCAACAAGAAAGACAAAATATTGATATTTTTCGCAATGCTTCAGTCAAATTTTGTTTTGATCTTTTTGAATTTTCAATATCTTTTATTATCAGCTATACTGAAGAATTTTTTTTCTTCACATATGCGAAGTTTGGAAAAATCTGACTATTTTTAACTATTCGTGAAGTATTTCCGATGAAAGCAAAATTTAAAATATATTCAGTGTGTGTGTGTGTGTGTGTGTGTGTGTGTGTGTGTGTGTGTGTGTGTGTGTGTGTGTGTGTGTGTGTGTGTGTGTGTGTGTGTGTGTGTGTGTGTGTGCCACAAAAATTTGCACACCAAGAAAGAATTGTGGGATCGTTATGAAACTTGACATGAAGGTACATGTCGGGCAGATATGCAAATGATTAGATATGCAGTGTGATTGCGCATTGCGTAATGCCACTAGAGGGCGTTGAACTTCGTTCTCCTTGGAGTATAAAACATGTAAGCAGAGCTTGTTTGAGTGTACTTAATCTTTTGCAAAGGAAACGCTGAGGTAGACATGATGATACGGAACCATCGAAGACAATATGAGCAGCTGTCAAAGTTCGAGAGGGGAAGAATCAGCGACATGTTGGAAAATGGGTGGTCAGCTCGGCGAGTAGCTCGTCAAGTAGGCCGTTCTCATTTGGCTGTGAGGAGGAGACCAGTCGTTGAGAAGACCAATGACACCACCCACCTACGCCTCCATTTAGAGTGGTGTCGCGCATGACGGGATTGGACTGCAACGGAAAGGAACCAATTTGTCTTCTGCGATGAATCTAGATTCAATTTGAGCAGTGATGACAATCGTGTTCATGTGTAGATGTCCCGTGGTGAACGCCTCAACCGTGCCTTCGCTTTACAACGACGCAGCACCCAAAGCTGGGGTGATGGTATGAGGGTGCATTGCTTACGATACACGGTCACCCCTAATATTGATCAGTGGCTTAATGACTGTCCAGCGGTAAGCCATAACATTCTTCAGTCACATGTGTTACCATTAATGGCAGGGCTCCCAAGAGCCATTTTTTTAACAAGACAATACTCGGGTACACACAGAAAGGATGTCATAAGACTACCTCTGCCACACTACCACCGTTCCCTGGCCTGCTCAATCCCCAGATTTGTCACCAATCCAGCATATCTAGAATTATTTGGGACGGCTAGTAGGACAGCCTACGAGTTTGATAGAATAAGAGGTGCGTTTACACTAGCTGTGGAACGAGATGTCTCAGGACATCATGCGGAACTTGTATGCTTTAATGCCCGCTCGTATTGCATCGTGCATTAGCGCTAGAGGGGTCCAACAGAGTACTAAAACTTCCGTTCATTTGTACTTTTTCTGCAACAAAGGATCCTTTTTCTTTGAATTCCTAATTCTATATCAAAGTAGTACTTACATATGTAAAACTTCGTTTTATTTTGACGACTTTTTCTTAATGCTCAAATTTTTATGGCAATTACTACACTTCATCGGTAGTATGCATTGAACAAAATTACTTCCCATTTAGAAGTAGCAAGAGGGCAATAACTATGAATCTCAGAATTTTGAACCACGGTTAAACGAAAGGAACGACATTTCTGACCCGGAACCCAACTCTGCAAACTTCCACCGCATTGAGTGGGACCAAGCTTTGATAGATTTAAGGCTATTTTTGCAAACTGTAAAATCAAAATTTAAATGTGGAACCATTTTGAGGCAGAAGAATATCTTAATTTCGATGAAAATTTGAAACTCTGTATTTCATACATCTATTTTAAATACTGGGTTCTTAAAACTTAGAATATTCTACAAGTAATTAATTTTTCATTTTAAGATAAAACTGAAATCTCATACAGCACTAACGTGTTGGGGAGAGAATAGGAAATGCATTTTGTCAGAAAGAAATGGATGAACTCAACTAAAAGCAATTGGTATAATAAAACATGCTGTTCTGTATAGAATAACGAGGTCAAAATTTACAGCATTTTTCTAACTGAAGAAATCTTCCAATAATAAATTGTTGCAAATTTGAATGAGGTAAAAGAAACCGATGACTCTCAATTATTTGAATAATAGATTTATTAGTAGACAAGAGACCAGATGTCTTCTCGTTAGCAAATCAACGTGTATGTAAAAAGTAATATTATAACAGATTTTTTTTATTTACAATAGTGCAAAACAAACTCGGTATAAAAAAGGCTTTAACACGTTCTAGAAACGACTCTCTAAATTAAAGCTAAAATTATATACCACGTACAATAATCCCGCCTACAATCTACCTGGCTTGTTCCTTTGCATTTCGTGCTTTTCGTTGTGTCATCTTTTGGTGATGTGAGAAACTTACTTTCCGAAAGACCCTCGTGGTCGATGGCATAGCTCCTCTTGAATGGGCCCTGTATCAAAAATTTCTTGGGGGCCCTTTTTCGGGAACTTTTAATATTTCACCATTTTTGCTTACATATGTTGGGGTCTCTGTAGCTTGGGGACCCCATGTCATTGATACGGCGGTAGCTATGCCCCTGCTCGTGATACAAATATGTTATTTCCTCTATTATATTTAGTATGTATAATGGAAAATAAAGTGTGATAATCTATTTTAAAAAATCTGTGGTCCATTTTAAAATTATTAAATAAGATTGACAATAATAGGTGTTATGTTGAGCCTTAATGATTGAGAAAACCGTATGATTTGCAAAACGCGACAAAACGATTTTGTCGGCACATCTTAGAACAACATTCTACATTTATATCAATGACTCTTCACCTTTTGAAGCACAAAAAATAATTATATGCATGATATTTGCACGACAAAATTGAGTTACACGTTTGTGTAATTCAGTTAAATCTTGGTGTTTGACTTTCCTTTGATTCATTCGCTACAGCCTTTGATCGATATCACGAACAATGTAACCAGCCCTTTGCGATTCAAAGAAACGTTTCTTCAAACAACTGCATAAATAGATTCTTTTTCCACAAGAAATAATTCTCTTTTCGTGTTCCTTTGTTTGTATGAGAATAAGACACAATCCAGGGTGGAGACACAAAGAAAGAGACCTTGGTATACTATAGGGCAAAGTTTGAAATTTTACTTGGGAATGGATTGAGAAGAAAAGGAGATAAGAATTTTAAAAAAAGAAAATGTTTTTATTTTTTTTCGGTGAAAGTCTTGTTGTTTTAACTTAGAATTGAAAAATCTTATTCATATGGAATTTCTTAAAGATATTCTATTTTGATAAAAAAAAATACCACAAATGTACATTTTTTATTATTATTTATTAATAATTTTGATAAAAGTATATATTTATATATTCTGAACATTTCCAAAATTAAATGACATATTTAATTAACATTAAAATAAATATACGCATGCAAGCAAACTTCGAGCGAGAATTTTTTAAACAAAAATTTCTCTTATTTTGGTTTGTTATGTTTTAAAACAATAATAATACTTCATGCGGAAATTCACTCTCTTATCATTATTCCGAAATTTCTTTTAAAGCGTAAGAAATTTGACTTTCATTCAAAATCTAAAACAAATAAAAGTTAGTAAGTGTAAATATATTTTTATCAAATGGGTAAGAATAATACAAAATAATAATTAACACACACCAGGCAGGATACTATAACTTACTGAATAGCAAAATATAATGCTCATTTAAAAGGTATCGTATTTCATATTAAATTAATATTATCATCATTATAATCGTATTTCATATTAAAATTTCATATTAAATTTCGTATTTCAATTAAAAAATTTTTCTATTTTTCTTTTTTAAAATTAAATTATCTATTTCATAAATTTAATTTTCTTCTTGATTGTTCAAAATGCTGGGAAATTTAAAAAAATCATAAAATGCAGAGAAGACTTTTAAGAAAGTCATCAATTGCTTCACAATAATAGAGTTTTTTTCCCTTTGTTAAATAAAATTTAAAATAATATTTTTCTCTATTGTTTAAGATCTTAACTTATTAAAAACTATTTTGTTTGATTGCCATTTTTCGTTTTGTAGATGTTGTTCAGAAATTCAGAAAGATTTTTTGAATGAAGTATAGATTTTATCCAATCGTTATTTATAATAAACCACAAAGAGCAAATTTTTACGGCAGTCAAAAGAAACAAGTTTTTAAGTTCCGAAACGTGCTTTTAAGGTAACATAATTAGCTACGCAAGATGTTTGGAATTTCGAAATCGCATTTGCGTTTTGATGCAAACATTCAAAAAAATTTGTTAGGAAAAATACAATTTTTTTTTTAAAAAATTTGTAATAACTTTGATAAATAAGAAGATTACTGAAGTAAATTAGTCAGGTTATTTAATTACACTATTCCTTAATAAAAGTATTAATTTATTCAGTAAAAATTTAATTTTAATTTATAGATCCCCCTTCCCCCCTCCAAACATTTTTCTTAAATTTCTAATCTTATTTTTATGTAGTGGTGCTTAAATAAGTTTAAATCACAAATATTAATAATAAGTAATTTAATCAAATATTAATAATAAGCAATTTAATCAAATATGAATAATAAGCAATTTAATCAAATATGAATAATAAGCAATTTAATCAAATATGAATAATAAGCAATTTAATCAAATAATAATTTCACTATTAATTAAAATAGTGAAATTACAAAAAGAGAAAATGATAGTATTACTTTGGTACTTCTGAATAGAAGTACGCTGCTGGCCATTAAAATTGCAACACCAAGAAGAAATAATCTGACGAATATCAAAATCACATGAAATAAAGAAGGGGTTAGAGGATATGAAAATGATCAGTATATTTCAGCGCGTTTAGATGATGCAATGTGGAGAAACTACGTCTAAAGCACTGTATAAAAGAAGAGCTGTACGGTGGATTTCTCATTCGAGAAGCTTTTCATAAGGTCGAAGTTTTCTCTGAATATCGTGTTGTGCCTCGAATAAGAAGGAATGCTTTCCAGCAAGTGTAGGAATTTGATAGCTGCAGGATCATTGCCTGTCGAGAGTGTTGATTATTGTTCTGTGATATTGCTCCGTCACACTGATCGAAATCCAAACACTGTCAGGCGAATCTGGAATCAATAGGTTGCTGAGGGTCATACTGAACTGCAGACAGGATCTTCACGTCCTCCCATGACTAACTCCCAAACGGAGAGACATATTGTGAAGTTATCCCTGCAGAATCATTCAACCCCATCTTGGATCATTTGCCTAGAACAGGTTTGTTTGCAGCACGCCCAGTATCTATTCGTACTGTGCGACTGCGTTAGCAGCAGCGTGGACTGTCAGTGCGGCAACCATTACTTCGACTTCCTTAACAAAGCCCCATAGAGAGACATGGCAGCTCTGTTGCACCGAACGACGAACTGGATACAAAGGCGGCACAATTTCTTCTTTTCAGGAGAGTGCCGGTTCTGCGTGCAGTATTCTGATGGCCGTATTCGTGTCTGGAGGCTCCGAGGAGACCACTCGTCGTCAGCTTGCATTTGATGTCGGCATGGGGGCTCTGCATCTGGTGTGATGATTTGAGCAACTATTGGGTACATAGCACTCACATCTCTAGTTCCGATCGATGATACTTTAAACTCAGACCGGTACATTTCTGGCATCTTATGTCTAGTGTCTGTGTTCTATTGTCGATACCTACCCAAACGCCCTCCACTAACAAGATAGTGCAAGACTACATATTGCACATTATGTTCTGATCTTCCTAGATACACAAGGTTGCCCTGGCATTCATGGTTCCAAGATATGTCACAACATTGAAAACATCTAATTATATGTTACTGAGAGACTGGTTCACAACTCTTATCCATCTAATACGGTTGATGAAGTGTGACAGACTTGAAGCAGCATAGAGTTTGCCCGTTTCTGTCATTCAAGACCAGTTCGACTCCATGCCTAACCGGGTAGGGGCTGTTTTAGCTTCTGGGGGTGGCAGCTGTTTCTACTAATTTCGCCCCCAAATTGCTAGCAAATTTAATTGTTTTGTCTTCATGCCATATTATTTACGAATAATAAATATCCTTTTTGTATTTTTTTTCATTCATGTTGCTGTAATTTTAATGGCCAACCGTGTACTTACACAAAAGTATGATAACACTATTTTAAAAGAATAGTTTTAGATTAATTGTACTACAATTCCATTTTCTTTCAAATACGTAAATAATAACTCTTTGTCTATTTTCAGCTAACAAAAAGAACGGTTGTATGAAAACAATCAATTGTCAGTTTTAAAAGAGAACAAAACTATTAATAAAAACTATAGAGAATTAAATTAAATAAAAAAGATGGTTATGAGATAATAGTAAATATTTATTTATAGTCCTGCGTATTGTCAGCAATAAAAGTTCGTTAGCAAACACATTTCATTCAGGACTAAATTGGACTAGTCTTTTCTCAAAATAATTTACAAATGACTATTCTTTTATTTTATGTGCTTTAAAGGGAAAAAAATGGATAGCCTAAGAAATGAGAATAAAAAATACCGAAAGCTGTTTGACGCTATCTACAAAAAATAAAGACTTATTTATGATATTCAGTTCGCTACACTTTTAGCAGAAGCTGTTAAATGTATAAATATTCTTTTCGTCAAACTTGGTCATATTTCCATTATATCTGACGAATCTAAGAAGAAAGGGAAAAAGTATGTCTTTAAATGTTATCGTTTCTTCTTTTTAAGCAAATGTTTTAGCATTACATTCTTATCAGTAAGTTTTGTATTATCAAGTAGCATAGAATATCGATGCCAAATTGAACATAATCATAAGTTTTATGGAATACATCTATCTATCTATCTATATATATATATATATAGATATAGATATAGAGAGATTCCCTATAACTAATGATTATGTGCAATTTGGTATCGATTTGGTTCTATGCTAGTTGATAATATGCTACATTATATGTTACTTTTCACTCGAATGAAGTTAAATTTTTATAGACTTAGATTTAAATACTGTTGACAACAAATTATACAGCAATATTTATGATAAAAGGAAAGCATTTAGCTTTAATGTTATAAAGATCTCAAACTTCAATAGTTGTTTACATATATCTCAATATTTAGAAACATAGTTTTAAATTTTTTTATGAGAAATAATAATTTAACTACACATAATATTGATAAGTTCAAGAACATTCGGAAACATATTTAATTGCATACAGAGTGATTATCCCATCAACTTCTTGAAAACATATGTAGATCAAAAATATTTCTTAAAAATCTTTTTAAAATCATAACATTAGCAATTTGCGAAGGGTTCCACGATAGACTTTATGAATTGCACTAATCCACCACTCAACATTAGATCCACAAAATCAGCTTGTTGGTGGTCAAGCTGTGAAGAATATGTGCATTCCACACACAGGTTTCATTATGGTACACACATAGACCAAAATTTACACGACTACATTTTAAAATTCTTTTTGACCAATCAAAAAAATTTTTTGCATGCAATCTGGGGCTTGCCTCTAATATCAAATATTTAAACTCTAATGTGAGAATATGAATCATTTGGATTAACGTGTCATTAGCGGGTTGATTGATTGAATATTAACGTCGCACTGTTCAGCTACACGAGGGCTTTTGGCCACGGACCACGTAATTTGTGTCATTAGTGGGAGTTGTGAGCAATGTAGAGGTTGTGATTGTTGTAGGAGAAACGAAATATTTTTCAGAAATTGAATACCATTCTTTAATTTGAAGTATTGATAGGATGCTCTTGGGTGTTTTTGATGATTTTTGCAACGTGTGTTGATGTTTTGAGGTATTTCATTTGTGAATATTCTGAGTTCTTAATTTGAACTTTCGGATTTTAGATATTTTTTCCTTCTATATGACTATTTTAAAGATAGGCGCAACATCTTTGGTGTTTGATGGTTCAGTTATATTATGCACTTAGTTCTTTTAGAATTTTAACATTTTTACGTTATAATATCTTTCAGAATGCGATGGCCAATAGCTAAATTTTTTAGGTATTAACTTTTTAAATTTTAAATTTTTGAGGATTGGAAATTTCCAACTTATAATTTACCAAGCTGCCAACTGGGAGATCACTTTCGGGTCACTTGTAATCATCGAGCTACCTCCGCTCGAAAATGGCCAGCTTCGAGCCAACCAACGGCTCTTCATTACAAAGAATCTTTCTAGAGTCAAAATAGATAGTATCAATTTATATAGACATTTAGTTTTATAGAATTCTTATTGAAATATGAAATATTAATAAAAATCAAAGAAAATAAGTATTAGAATATTTATGTAACTCATCAAAAAGACCAAGTTACTTATGTTTGCCTTTATGGCTTAAGATTACTCATATTTTTCTTTAAATCTAAATTTCAATCTTTATTTATCTTATTAATTAAAGAAAGAATTAATAAATTTCTTAATAATTAAAGAAAAAGCAACATTAAATAAAATTATTAATTAAGAAATTCGCAATTATTAGCACAATTTCTTGTAAATTTAAATTTGTATTAAACTGAAAAATAATCACGTAATGCATGAATATAATAAAAATGAAAACAATTTTAAGCAAATTTTATACACTGAAGTAGTCTAAAATTTTATCAACAAAAATCTTTAAAAAAAAAGTTATGGAAAAATCAAATATAAAATTTCATTTATTCTGCCTTTGAAACAAGAATTTACTCTTTCAACTTTGTTTAGCTTAGAAGATTTTTTCCGATTTTCGATTTCTTAGAAAAATAAAATAGTGTTATCGTTGAACTCTCTTTTTGAAAGAAATGAAAATGAATTGATTTCTTTTCTCTCACATAAAAAGTACCTTATTTAAAAATCCTTGTTTTCAGTTATTTTAATTAATAAGCCATTCGAAATAAAGGAACTTATTTATAGTATTTTCGACCATTTTTCTTTACAAAGTTATTTTCGTTTACTTTTTTTTCAAAAATGGCATTAAATTTGGGGCGGGGAGGTATCCAAATTAAATGAAGAATTTTATACGAGATATAAAAATAGATTTCAAATTATCTTTTTCACTTTGTGTGTGCTTTAACCTTAGTTACGGTAATGCTATAAACTTTGCATAATACATAATGGAATACCGCTATTATGTAATATTCATAGTTGTACATATAATCCCAATATAGCTCTGAACTTTTTCTTTTTTTGAAAATATCAAACGAAAGATAACAAACTACAAGTCGAGGAAATATTTATGTTGAAATTCAGAATGGCAATACGTTTGTTAAATCGGAAAAGTTTAAATTCTAAGCTCAATGTTTTAAAAGGGGGGGGGAAGCATGCCACCTCGGCAACCAAGGAGTCAGATTTGTGTCCAACATTGTTTCTTACTATTCATGGATTTGAGTCACAGTACCACTTTGGAGAGACTTACGTATGTTAAATCTGTTGAGTTTCAAAGTCCTCACGTTAGTATAATGTAGAAGTTTGGAGAGAAGGGTGTCAAATCAGACCATCCTCATCTATAGCCATGATTTAAAATTGTGAGATCCGTTACCAATAGCACCGTGTTGCTCAGTAGGACAAAACCAATTAACAATCAATGAATGCATACAAACATTATAACATGTCAGAGGAGAACCCCAAAACATATTTGCAGAAATGATATCAGTGAATATGATGGATCATCACAACTTATCTTATATAACTGACGTATGTAGATTTAACCTTGTCTGTAAATATAATGATTCATGAGATTGTGTACTTTCTAAAATCCTTCACTTGCTAATATTTTAAAATTGCTCGTTGGATTCTTATTAAGAAATACCGAAGGCTAACTTATAAGTTTACCTTGCCAAATGCAACATCTAAGATAAGTCTTTTTTCGGAAGTTTTTTACTTCCAATGGAAAAAGTGCTGAAACACATATACCACGGGCCACCCAAAATGTAACTAGATAAAGTTAGTATTCAAACCACAAATATTCTCTACGCATGTACCATTATGAGATATTGAAAGAAATATCATATCAACCTAGAAGCATTTTATATCACCTGTAATAACATCGCTGCATAAAAGAGCATAACATTAAAAGAATTGCTTTCTAGTGCTGCTGTTTTGAAAGACTAGCTTCAGTAGGCTTCAAAGAAAATCACAACCGCTATTCTAGTGTGTAAATAATTTTGATAGAGGAAGACATTCGACAGTTTGCTACAATAGCAGTACACATTGCTGCAATGCAATAGGTTTGTTAGGATGTCCTCAAGTACCTTTTGACGTCATGTGCAAAGCAGTGAAATTTCCGAAAAGCTTCTAATACTGCGATTAATTTTAGGTGTTAGATTATCATCAGAGGCATTTGGGATTGTAATTGTGTATTGAACGAAGGGAATAGGTAACTAAATAGTACGGCATTGTTTTTAGATACAAATCATGCAACTAACTGCAGAACTAGGAAAAATTCTTATATCAATTTTTTAATTATTTTATTGTTACACTAGCTATTTTCTTTTGCATAACTTCACTCACTCTAATTAATCCTTCCCCCACCCTCCATGCAAGATTTTGCACATGCATTTAGTGTGTCAACTTCACCCCTCATTATCTTATTTTAGACTCCTCTACATTTTCTTAAATCCTTCCAAGCGGTTATTTAAAATTTCCTTTCAATAACCGCACTCAGTTACTTAAGAGGTAAAGAGTAACGCACTTAAAAATAATATTCTCCTATCCTTGTTATTAAAGACATTCATCCCTTCTCTCCTCGTTCCGTCGAGATGCGGCAGCCGGTTAAAAGACAGGCTTTGTTGTCATGAAGATGTGACGTCATTTTCTCTTCACTTCCCTACGAAAGCAAAACAGAAACTAAATTAACTGGGAGGATGGTTTTCATTGTTGCTGCACCAGCATTGATGTGCTGCATTCACTGTGAACTGCTATCTATTTTTATGTAACTTCAACAAATTATTATTTTTTCAACTTATTATGATGAGTGGGTAATAGAGCTTTCTCTAATGTTCCACGTAAATATATAACCATTACCGAACTAAGATGATTCAATAAGAGTCTGAAGGCTTCATGAAGAGAGGTTATTTAATTGTTGCCTTTCGCATCACCATACTGATCCTTTACTCATTAATAGGGTTTGAGATGATATTGGATTCTAGTTCCACACCTAATACATATTGTCTGTACAATGGCCAATCAGTGCAGTATATCTATGGCTTTGAATACCGTTATCCATCTTTACCTTCAGACGTACTGTACGCTTGCCTACGTACACATCGCACAATACAATGCTCTCCTGCACATGGTATTCAATGCTTTTAAAACTTCTTGGCCCACCAACTTGCATTACTATTTTGACCTGCTTGTTTTTTCGTTCTGTCACTTATCGAAATATCTGATCAATAATTGTAAAACAACAGATCAGGGGTCACTATATATTTCTAATGCTCTTCCTTAATAATTATTTTGATTGTATGCCACAAAGCAACAAGAACTTATTAATAAAAACACACAACATTATAAAGGGAATTCTTTGAAAATAATTTTTGCAACACACGATAGAAATAACAAGAAAATGGGAACTCTGATGTAGAAGATGAGAATTGACTTTCCAAAAATGAAACAGAGCAAATGTAAGTAAAATTCTTGAACTCAATTTGCGTTAAATGCAAAACGGTAAGAACGAATTTGAAAAACAATATCGTAATTTAATATCATAATTATCATCCGATTCTATAATTTTCCATTTACTCATGAAGTAATTCTAAAAATGTCTTTCATCAATTATTTAAGCAGAACAACTTATTCTACTTTTATTATGTAGTTTTTTAAAGAATTCGATAACTATCGTTTGAAAAACCTAATTAAGTTATTTGAATGAAAGGGAAGAAGGGAAGAAGATAACTAGTCTTGATATGTTCAATTTCCTAGCTGTATTTCTTTAGGAAAAAAAATTTTAATACTTTTTCCGATTTTTGATTTGGGGTTAATATTTTATTCATACCTCTAGGATATTATACTTTTGATTTTTTATTGTGGGATAAAATAAGCAACGTAAATAATCTTATTCCTATAAATTTATACAATAAAATTTGGGAATATTCTGCAACAAAATAAAATGAATGTTTCCAAAGGTATAATTGAAGTACTCAAAACTCTAATACAACATTCAGTCTCATCACGAGCTCTCAGTAAATTTAGAGATACTGTTACAAAAGAACTCAATATACTTCCATAATCGAAAAATGTCTTAGAATGAATTACAGACGGCCCCAGTAAAATTATTTCGTTTCTCTAATTTTTCACACCTGAAGAATTTTCTCGTTTAATATTTTAGAATCGTATTCAAAAGGGACTGAATCAAATCCTTTGCAATAAAATTGAGAAATAAGGTCCAACTATTGAAATGACATTATCTTTAAAAAATAATAAGAGCTTCAATATTATAATAAAGAAACTCTATCTTCATTTAATTAGAAATATAAATACCCTCTTCACTGAGTTTTGAAGTTTCAGTTAAAGAAAATATTATTCATGATTTAATTTATATATGTACAAAATCATGAACGAAATAGTTTTTTTAGCGAACCAAGAAACATATATCACAACTAAAAAAATTACAATAGCATTTCTGAAAAATTAACGATATAATACATTAAATTGGCAGTAATAACTATTATTGTAATATATATAATTGTAATCCTTAATACACAAATTAACACAAAATGAAATCAAGCAAAAAAAATAATTATACAACTACTTCCTTCATCACTTGATAATTGATTATGTTTATTAATCATTCTAGATTATAAAAATAGTTGAAATATAAATATTAAATTTCCAAATAAAGTATCTAAACCTTTTAATTAATGTATTTTCTGAAAATTTAATTTCTGTTCATAAACATTATTAAATTTGTAAAAATTAAAAATTTTAGTTAATTCTGTGAATAAATTTAGCAATTCAATATATAAATTTACTCAAAACATTGAGAATTACTAACAAAATAAAATCAAAGCTTACAGTGTTTATGCTTTCAGTTCCTGAAGCTAATATTCAGTAAAATTATATCATCATATATGTTTATAATAAAAAGCTCTTATAACAATATATTAAAATATAATAGTTAATTTAACTATCCTCAAAATTATTTAAAATATTACAATTAGTGTTTACAATACCTCATGAACTACAGATCAAATAAAAGCTCTAGCATCATCTTTATTCTATTCTACAACAATACTGCAACATGATAATGCAGTTAAACTACAGAACAAAATTCAAATTTTTGCAGAATTTTGTTTTCACGAATTCCAATTTTAATCCGTTGCAGAAACAGTTATCAGCTAATCATTCAAGAAACCGATTTATATATTCAATCAGACCTAGTATTGTATAATTATATAATTAAAACCACCAAACGATTTAATAAAAAATATAATAAATAATTCATTATGAAAAATAATTTAACAGTTATTTTTAAATTGGTAAGAACTTTGCAGGACGTATTGATACTTAGAATACTATCTTCTTAACTCAAAAAAAAAAAACTACTAATACTATCCATACTACTAAACTATATAAAACTTAGAATACTATCTTCTTAATCAACAAAATAAATATCAAAGATTATTATGTATAAGTATCGGCCTAAATTATTCACAGGAATGCGTAGTTTTTACTCTAAATTTTACGCATGTGCTCTCAGAATTTCTTCAACTTTCCTTATTACTTATTAACATATGTAATTTTATATAACCACTGTATTATAAAAAATATAAATTCACCAAAAATATAAAAAATTCAGAAAAACATTATGCCTGTTTGCTTGCTCTCGCACACAAGTTTACTGTTTAAAAGAACATATTTCATAATCTACATCATGAAAGTAACAATTTTTTGTATTAATATGTGAAACCTAAAATATTGCTTTCTGCATAATAGAAGAATTAGATATGACAAAACGGATATGCTTACATTGATTTAGAAAGGAATACATCTCCGATGTTGAGAAATTTACATTTTCAGATCAACCAACTGTAGATAATTAGAGAAAACTAATTTGTGTGGAGTTACAAAACGGGGATAGACATTCCAAAATAACATCGATGTGCCAAAATGCATTTAATATACCTCAGCAATAAATCCATTGTAAATTACGCTGCTATAAAAATATTATAAAGGACTTACCGTGATTTGCTTGAATTTTTTTTCGGTAGTTCAGTATTCGAAATATGGTGCAAATAACCAAATCGGAAGAAACTAAACTTTTTGATTAAAATTAGGATGTAACAAACAAGAACACATATTTTCACATAAGAACATTTTAAAAAATCTTTGTGTTCTAAAATCTAATAAAATAAATCAGTAAAAGCAACAGCTTTTTCTATTATGTGTCAAAAATACATATCAAATTCGAGACTCATTACAAAATAGTTGCCAACTTATCAATGAATCTTATAATATCAAAAGATTAAATATCAGTAAATAAAATAAACTGTAAGAGTTACATAAATTTTAACATTATATATAAATTATTAAATCAAAGCAGAAGATAATAGTATGGAAAAGAGAATAATTTCCAGCATCAATATATATATTAAAAATAATTTCAAAGAACATATTTCATATTAACACGTCACATATTTTGATTTATATTCAATACAAAACTTCTGCGTAGTTTCTTTTTCACACATAGCTATATCCTCGAGTCTAGGTGGTGGGTAAAAAGCCATAGAGAGAGGGTAGGCTATAAAAGAGTGTGAGTTACCGCTGTTTCCAGTTACTTTTTCCACGGACATTCAAATTTTTTTCTATATACAGTGGGCCACAAAAGTGTTCGTACACTTATAATCTCCAAAAAAATTTAATGTTTTCGACTAATAAAAATTAATATAATGTAATTGTAATTTTTTATGATATCTGCAACTTGTTCTTAATGGAATGACGCAATTAATTTTTTAAAAATAGTATAACTATTTTTTTAAGAAATTAATAATCAAAAAGCTATTAAAAAACTACTCCACAAAAGCCTTCGTACACTTCAAAAAAAATCTCAACTTCGCTTTAAATATTGTCTTTCTAAATTTAATACTTATTAGTATATCTTTTAGTGTCCACAAAACAACTTTGAAGTGTGTAGCCTAGTGGATAGAGCACTGGACACCGGACCGGAAGGCCTGGGTTCGATGCCCGTACCGCCAAATACCCTCCGAGTACACGCGGAGCACGTGCTCGTTAAATCAGTGGGTCCGAAAGTCTTGTGGGCCGAATCACAAGTGCTGGAAACTGGAGAAAATTTCCCTCCAATTCAGTTTCATGCCTAAATTGTGGAGGTGGAGATAGGTAGTATCGCCATCTATCGTTCCTTCGGGAATTTCTCCGAGCTAAATCGTACTGTCACCTGAATGGTGCTCAAGGCTAAAAGCCAACGACAGGAGTACTTCTAGCCCATTGCCACTATGAATTTCGTGGGCCTCGATCTGACTATGTCAGACAGGTGGCATGAGCAACAACAGCACTTTGAAGTGTCTTGGTATAGATTTAATCAGTTTTTTGTAATTTCTGCATCGATTTTTCTCCATTCTTCTGTGATTATTGTTTTTACTTCACATTTTGTGTTTCTTTGTCATGTTTTCTTTTTTTTTACATTAAAATCTCACCCAATATATATTCTACTAGACTAAATACAGTGATTGAGGAGGTGTTTTCAAAATTTGGGGACAGTTATAGAAACACCAGTGGCGTACACTGAGAGCAGTGCGCTTGGAATCATTATCCTCTAAAAAAATGAAGTCTCCAATATCCAAATTTCGGGTGGATAATTTAAAATTACTCTTTAAAATATTTAAATAGAGCTCATGATTCACAATACTATAAAAAAAATTACCAAGTTATCTAATTCTGAGGCCAATTTACTCCCCCACGCCAGAACACCTTCACTTCCATGCTGAAGCATAGAAGTGGAGGAGTTCTTGTTCCATATAAATTCATGGAATTAAACGCCTTATTTTTTTCATTTACAAGCTATTATAGGACCATCGGAATCAAAAATGTTGAATTATCTGCCATGCCAATCAATTTGCTGTCAATTTTGAATTTTCTGAAGCTGAATCCCAAGAATCTAGTTGGATCAATAAAACATGGAGGTGGAAGTGTTCTTGCAAATCATGAGCTCTATTTAAATATTTTAAAAAGAAATTTTAAATTATCCGCCCAAAATTTGCATATTGGAAACGACTTCATTTTTTAACAGGATAATGACGCCAAGCACACTGCTCTCAGTGTACGCCACTGGTATATATAACTGTCCCCAAATTATGGAAACACCTCCTCAATCACTTTATTTAGCCCAGTGGAACATATTTGGTGAGATTTTGATGTAAAAAATGAAAACATGACAAATAAACATAAAATGTGAAGTAAAAACAATAATCCCAGAATAATACAGGAAAATCGATGCGGAAATTACAGAAAACTGTTTAAATATATACCAAGGTGCTTAAAAGTTGTTGTGGACACTAAAAAATATCCTACTAAGTACTAAACTAAGAAAGAAATACAGTATTTAAAGTTGTTGAGATTTTTGCTAAGTGTACGAAGACTTTTGTGGCTAATTTTTAGTAGCTTTTTGATTATTAATTTTTTAAAAAAATAGTTACACTATTTTTAAAAAATTAATTATATCATTCCATTAAGAACAAGTTGAAAGTATCATAAAAATATTACAATACATTAATTTTTATTAGTTGAAAACATTAAATTTTATTGGAAATGGCAAGTGTACGAACACCTTTGTGGCCCACTGTATGTATATAATTTGTATTTGCAAAATAAATTGTTCTGTGCCAGTCACAGAAAAATAGTTTGAAGTGTTGTAAAATTTTTGAAAATTCGGGCATTGTAAGTAACTAAAATAAAGTTTTATTCGGAATCTAAATTTGAGTAAATTATAATTGTGATAGTAAAAATAGTTAAATTATAGTTGTGATATTTATTAATTGAAAGTTTTTCTGATTTATCTTGCAGTATACTGATGGAAAAAAGGACTATTGCAAGAACTTGTAAAATACATTTATTAATATATAAATAAGTGAAAATGTGTTCGAATTTGTCAGTATCTTAAATTTAGTAAAGGAATTTGTTTTTTCTTGAAAATAACTACTTTTAAATAAAAGAGTTATGTCTCTATGGACCAAGGAAAAGTTGATTCAGGAGAAAGAAAGAAAGTTAATTATAAAGGTGTTTTATTTTTTATACTCGAATAAATGTAAGGCTGCAAATATCGTTTCAAAATAACTTATTTAGATTTACAATGCAATTTTTTAATGTTAGTCGAATGTATGTTATAAACATTTTCAATTATAAAAAAGCAAATATCTCTAAAACGGAAACGTCCTTCCTTTTTCAGTATTGAAAATAAAAATTTAGACTTTTTCGATATTCCTAATGTAAAAAATATTCATTTCATAAATCCATAATTAAGATAACTTTTAAAGATGTAGTTACAAATATTTTATACTTCGTTGTAAAGTTCAGTAAAATGTAAGGGGAAAAAAAGAGTTTGTTATGATTTCAGTTTGCAGTTCCATTCAATATTCACTGCTCTTTATATGTAAATAGAGCATACGAGTAAATATTTTCGTAACCTTTTATATTTTTTTAGTTTCTTTATAGTCAGATCTTTTGTTATTATTTATGCGTTTGACCTAAAAACCTAGGAAATTAAATGAATCAAGAGAATAGAAAAATTGTACAATACAAAACATTATTGTCAATTCTAATTTTTCAAATTAATCAGTAAGACTAATTTAGGAAACTCTTTTGAAATTTTCTATTGTATATTTTTGAGACAGTCTTTTGATTACTTTTAAAAAAAAAAGTGTGTTTACCACATACTTTCAAACTCTATAGTCAAGTTCGAACAATGAAAGCCGACTTTTTGATATTCTGAAAAGGGATTACGCAAAAGACTTTATAAATGGATTCCCACGAAAAAGAATTTAATTTTCCCTGTTTTTGTTTATAAGGAAGCAGAACACAATGCAAGATGAAGAGATTTAGAGAAAGCTGACATTTTGTTGAGTGTACTCTGAAATTTCTCAGGAAAAGATTTGTAAAGACGTAAGTATTTCTAAGAATAATAAAGTAAAGAAACCCTGTGTCACAAGATTTCATTGAAAACCGCTGTTTTGTGACTCGGAGTAAAATAATATGGATTCAGTGAATTCCTTACATATATTCCGTTTTTGTAAACAAAATGATAAAAGTCTGACACTCAAAAGCGGAAATCGATTGATTGTTTTTCCCTGTGAGTATTTTACTCGTATTTTTTGAGAAAATAGAATATTCTTTTTATATTGGACCATCTGATACAGTTAAAGTTATAAATACTAAATACTTTAATTATACTATCTGTATGATTAAAGCTAGTATTATAAACGAAAACGAAGAAATAGGAAATTAAAAATTCACGTAATAATTTTAAAATAAATATGTGTCGTAAATTTCAAATACCATGACGAAAATGGTGAGATTTCAAGTGAAAGTTTAACTATATTTTGCGTTTAAAAGCTTACTTTAGTTGTTTAATTGGCTTAATTCATGGTGGTCACATGATAAAAACAAACACATGTTCTACATTGAATTTAAAACAGACATATTAAACTAATTGTACTTGTTGTTCTATTTGTAAAATTTAGATAAAATTTCGAATTTCATAATAAGGAAAAAATGTTCAAATGTTATAAAAAAAATTTCAAAAAGATTTTGAAATTTAAAAAAATATTAGGTTGGGGAAAAAGAAATCCATTATTTTTTTCGGTAGATGGCTGTAGTGTCGATATCTCGTGAAGTATCGATCAAACAATTTCAAATTTATGCTCGTTGTCAAGATGACATTTCACACTAAACAAATTACTTTGCTGTTTTTTGTTTGTTCTTTTCAATTGTGAGTTACAGGGTGTTAAAAATAGAAGTCAACAAAGAGAAGATTCGGTACATTTTACAGTTTTTCTTTGATAAAGGCGAAAATGAAAGCCAGGCGGCTGAAATTGTTAACGGTGTTTGTGGTGCCGATACTGTGATAGCTAGTTACGTGCAATTTTGGTTTCATCGATTCTGTTCAGGCATTTTTATGTTAAAGTTGCCTCGCGCCCGTCATTGAAAATGTCAAAAAAATCACAGAAATAATCAAAGTTGACCGGCATGTTAGTAGTTGTAGCATTGCCCAGGAGCTAAAGATGGGCCATAAAACAGTTTTAAGCCATTTGAGCAAAGTTGGATTCAAAAAGAAGCTCGATGTTTGGGTGCCACACCAAAAAACATGATGGATCGAATTTCCATCTGCGAAGTCCTGGCCAAACGGAATGAAATTGACCCATTTCTTAAAGCAAAATAAGAACAGGGTATATTATGAACAACTTTGTATCATATATCATTTTGCGGGGGAGGAAAATATATATGTATGTTATATGCATGAATATATACATGAATATATACATATGTCCATTATAACATCGAACTTCTTTTCGGAAGGAAAACAAATATATACCTCTTACAACATTGCTCATATTGGGATTCCTAACGTGACATAAAAATTACTGTAAAGTGATTTATTATTTCTAGAGTAGCTAAATAAGCACTAGCGTAGCTAGTTCTGAACAGGCACCGGTATCAAAACTCCTTCCCTTTTTTAAAAAATGAAAGCCCTGTCAATGGTAATGTAGTTACACACGTGGAGGCCCCTGTAGCTTGGGGGCCCCGTATCATTGATACAGCTGATATGGCGGTAGCTACGCCCTTGTAAATGAGTTTAATCTTTTTATATATGTGACAAAAAGATTCTTACTTGAATACACATGGAATCGCTATGATACTTTTTTTAAAAAAATCTATAATTTCATTACAAGAAATTTACAGCTGAATATATCAAAGAGAATCTTAATGTTATATTTTTTCAGTCATGATAAAAATGATTTTATTATTATTAATTTTCCGAAAAAAAGTTATACAAAGTATTACAAATTCATACTTAAAAATAGATGAAATCCTCTTATATGGAAAAGGTATTGACATCTGTTACACGTCTCCTTTTGGTTTTTCACATCTGTATTGGACATCACAATAGCGGGTGACAGACATAAAAAAGAAATATTTTTTATTCTGCTTCTTTGATCATCTACAATAAGCTAAAATGGAAGAAATATCCCCAAATTAAGTAAAAAATTGATAGTTTTGGATAATTTATTTTCGGGGATACTTTCTGAAATGTACATGCATTTACGATACCCTGAAGCAAAAATAGCATCCAAAACTCTTCTAGATGGATTTCGAAAATATTTTAATATAAGATGTTTTGTTAAGATCCGCTTTAACTCAATTGTTAATGCACTAAATTCGTAAATTAGCGGCCATGAACACTATTTTCAATGGTAGTGAACTGGTTCGGACATTTTTATAAGTGATATACGTACAACTAGATAAAGCTTTCATCTTATATTTAGAAGGTCGAAGCACTTAACCTCGCCATCAAATTATTTCCCATCAACGATGAATGAAAAAGAACTGTGATCTTTGGTCCAAAGTGAAGATTAGCGTTTATTACACGTGGGCGTTATTTTATATGTCAAGATAAGTAGTAAAACTATATACTTGGAACTTATTTTATCAATAGTATCTTCCATAACCACTTTATTTTTATTTTCTAGTTTCTTTCAATGACTCTCCTTGTTACTTTTTTAGAGATGCAACCTGTCCTTATATATGTCCTTATATATCCTTTGTGGTCAACGCTTTGTATTGAAATTGCTGCTTCATGTCACAATATTTACTTCCTATTATAATTTCTATTTTGTGCCACTATCACTGTTTCGTGTCGTGCCCTTTTGGATACTTTACGCTTTATGTCATAAACTTAAAATAAAACATCATAGATTATTACAAGTTAGTTTTCTGAGTTTTTCTTCCGCTTTTTATAATTTTTTTCCTGTACAAAACGCACTGTATCAACAAGTAATGCTTACGGATTAAAGACTGCTAAGCAAAATAAAATTAAATATTTTTAAACCATATTAAAAATTCGATTTAGTGATTAGGTCATGTTATTTTCAATTGAGTTTAATAAATAAGACATAGTTATACAGTTATTCATAACTGATTTACAATTTTAAAACTAATCCATTGCATTTAACTTACATAACTTAATATTATTTCCCTTGTTTGTTTGTTTTTAAATATTTTAATGATTATTTTTCAACTGGTATTTTTTTAATTTTAAGTAATTTGACTTAGACATATTTGGCTTACAAAAATCTATATTTATTACATAAAAAAACTATTTATTCAGCAGATTACTAAGAAGTTGTATAATTGATAAGAATTTTAATAAAAAAACATTCTAGTTTACTATTATCGAAGTATGTATGAGATTAGAATTTAGTAATAATAATTATATGATGGTGGAACTCCGAGAATTCACATTTACCTTTTAATTAAAAATTTTTGAAGAATATAGTTATTTGTTTATAGTTATAGTTTAATGAATGAAATCAATGAAAAATTCCAAGCGACGATTAATGCTTTTAATTCAATTAATATAAATTTATCTCTATAATGAATTTTCAAAAGAAATAACTATTGGTTTTTTCCTGCATATCTTGTAAGGAGTATGAATACAACATTTATAGTCCAGAATGTATTTTTTCATGAAATCAGTTTTGTATTTTTCAATCTGTATTACATTGAAAACTTTTTGCAAAAAAAAAAGAAATCAATTTGATTAATAGACGTTATTTTTAAGCTATTTGTATACAGAAATAATAATAATAATAAAAGTATTTAATAAAAATTTTATTGTTAATTATGTATACCAAAGCTAGAAGATGAAAACCGTTTTAAATGTAGTAGAATAAACATCGTGTAGTTTATAATACAATAATTTTTACTAACGCAAAAATTACAAAAATTTGATACTGAAATTCTCTGCTTGATTTTATTTTTAACAATCTTAAGGCTTCAAAGAGAAACTATACATGGAAAATTTTATCTATTTGTTAGTATATAATAATTTTTCGAAGCAGTAAAGCATTCAATCAGATTCATTAAAATTCTAAATGCTGGAAATGAAAGACAAGAAAGAAGCTCTGATATCAAAGATACATTTTGCCTTATTTATCTTTTTTTTTCAGGCTATAAGGCAAGGAATAATCATCATTTTTTCCCAAACTTTATTGAAACTTTTATAAAATTTTTAAGCGATTGTAAGTAATGTTTTGGACAGTCAACCGAAAAATAAAAAATATATATTTAATAACTTCTACATTCTCAATATATCTAAATAACTAATTTTTATTGGAGTCAATGGAACTAAAATGTGATGCTATTGGATTACATGATTAATGAAATTAAACTATAATTTTCTTACAAAGCAAACGTAAATTTCTTTTGTGTACATATGAATAACGTTTAAATGTACCTACATTTCTAATTTGGGAAATAATGTATGGCAGATTCAAAGTTATGGGAGTTATGTATAATGTCCTCCATTTTAAATAATTAAAAACTCAACAATATTGAAAGCTTTTTATATCAAACGATAGATATAATTTTTTTTCAATTCTAAAAAAAAAGATAATTCGAAAAACTAATATCATTATAGTATCACGCTATTAACTTCCTCTGAAAAATATTTTAAGAAAATTCTATTTACTTTTCGTCTTATGTCCCTTCCTTTTCTAGAAATGGACTACAGCACAAATCCACTTACGTATTTGGCTAATGGCTGATTTTCTTTTGTCAAAAAATATTACATTCCCTATAAATGGACCTAATTAAGGAATTTTTGGACATTCTTGGAAAAAGAGTTTTTATCTCTCCGCTGATAAGTCTTCAAGGACAAAATTATTCAAAAGATGAAAAGCAATTGTTGACAACCTCTGTCTGTCGCATTTACAGCTTCATCGATCCATAGGTAAACGATGTTGTTTTTGGTAAAAAAGATAAAAAAAACTTTTTATAAAAAAAATCCTTTTTTTGTTGTTGAAAAATCGTTTTTTTTTTTCCTTCTGCTTCTTCTTTTAACATGATATGCAAATAATGTATTTTACCCCTTCAGCTACAAATACAGAGGGGAAAAAATCACCACTCCTCTTTTTGTGACTGTTTTCATTATTACATGTTGTATTTCAATAATTCTAAATATTTTCTTTTTGATCACTTACTGTTACGCACTTAAGATTGAGTTTTTTTAGATTAAATTACTCTGTTATAAAAAAAATTCATTAGCTGTTATGGATAGATAAGTAGCAAGTGTTGTATCATGTTGGTATCTTACCTAACTGGATCATGTTTTGAAATAACTTTCCTAGGATAATATGTGGGCCATAGGTAGCCAAGTAGTTAGAGCACCGGACTCCGGACCGGAAGGCCTGGGTTCGATGCCCGTACCGCCGAATACACTCCGAGTAAACACGGTGTACGTGCTCGTTAAATCAGTGGGTCCGAAAGTCTTGTGGCTGAATCACGAATGCAGGGAACTGGAGAAAATTTCCCTCCACTTCAGTTCCATGCCTGAATTGTGGAGGTAGAGATAGATGGTGGCGCCATTTATTGTAATGTTTTATCCTCCCTTCGGGAATTTCACCCAGCTGAATCGTACTATCACCTGTATGGTTCTCAAGGCTAAGGCCAACGACAGGCGTACATCTAGCCCATTACCACGATGAATTTCGTGAGCCTCGATCTGACTATGTCAGACAGGTGGCATGAGCAACAACAACAGGATAATATGTAATAGTTTTCGTTTTCAGGAAAGTCAATGTTAGGTGACATCATTTTTTCAAAGCGACTCAAACTTCGTTAATTTGAACTATACCAGTACTTATTGTTGTTAATAGCACCTTTGTGTGTAAGATAACGTTAATGAATAAAGTCACTGTAAAATTGGAAAATTTATGGTCACAGTAGATAATATTGTGATGAAGGGTGTCAATTTTCAAAATTTTCAAAAATATCCTAGTTGTCACTTAACCAGTGATATGGAATTCTTTTATTTTCCAAAAATTTATATGATTCCCCCTCCTCTCCTCTCTTCTACCCATGCTTTGCTTGTCAGTGAGTTTCGGGACACCTGATATATTTTACTTCTTACATTTTTTAAGATTATACTTTTTGAAAAATAATGAACATTAATGAGAGATTGACTTGCGTAATGATTTAGCTATGAGTCTAATTTCCTTCCCTAAACACAAGCAAAACATATATCGTACAGAATTATAATACATTTTACTATGATAAAATACATTATGTTTTGCCATATCAATATTTATCGCTTTTTCTCTTAATTTTTCTCCGACGCATGTTCGAGGGTGTGTCAGAAAGTAAGTTTCCCCTGTCGACTGTGATCAGAGTTGTGTATGAAAGTCAAAACATAGAAGGAGACATTAAAGATAAAACATAATTTTATTTTTCAGCTTAAGTATCAAGTCATACCGCATGATAAGATACAAAAAGCCCTCCAGGAAAAAATCAGGGCTTTGCATATGGAAGAAGCGTTTAACGGCTTGTTTGATTTCAGCGTTGCTTTCAAAGCGCCTTCTGACGAGATTCTTTTTCAAAGCAGGAAACAGATGAAAGTCACTTGGTGAGAGATCAGAATTGTATGGCGGATGGTGTAGGCGCTCCCAACTAAGATTTGCAATATGGTTTTGCATTGCCGTCGTCGAGTCACCCAACAACACAACGCCAGATCTGAGAAGGCCAGCCATTTTTTTCCGAATCCATCTGTTTAATCGTGGTCGACCTCTACCCAATGGAGTATCGGTGTCTTGCACGTTCACCTGTTGTTCCGTCGTTCGCCCATAGCCTTTAAAAGCTTCTTCCGTATGCAAACCCCTGAGTTTTTCGTGGAGGGATTTTTGAAGCATATCAAGCGGTATGACAAATGTCTCATTGTACTTGGTACTTATGTGGAAAAATAAAGAATTATGTCTTATCTTTAATATCTCATTCTATGCTTTGACTTTCATACACAACTCTGACCACAGCCGACAGGGGAAACTTGCTTTCTGACTCACTCCCATAACTTTTAGACAGAATTAAATACTTTACTACTTTTCAAGAAATAGTTTTATAATAATGTGAAATAACATCTTTTGATTTATGATCTCATTTAATATGATTTTATTGTATTCTTTCGATTGTATTTATTCCATAGTGCACACGCTTATTTTCTAAGGTTCATTCAAATAACTTTAAACTGGAGAGAAATATATTTTCTGTGTGTTTTTCCTCCTTGAGCTTTCTTTCTAAAATGTCGAGAAAGAAGACGAGAAATTATGTCTACAAGGAGAGAGAAAGTAGGAAAAATTTGAGTTCAATGGTAGACTGTAATGGTAAAATTGGTGGCAGAGTTGTTTTCGCTTTTCTTGTATTCAGGAGTGGTGTTGAATCCGAGGGCTTTCAATTTAGAATTCGAGATGAATGCACAGTTTTTGTAGCTGAACTTTTATGTTTAAATTTCGCCATTAAAGGGATCACTGATCAAAATTGTTTCATCTCAGACTACCTCATCTGTACAGACTCTCTTTCCTCCTTGGATTCTCTCTTAAGTGTATTTGTTCATCTAACAACTTAATCATCGAGATCCAAAAGTAACTTAAAAGCCTAAAAGATAAAAACATCTCGATAGATTTTGCATTTTTTCGCGGACACACGGGCGTTCTTGGAAATGAGCGGGCCGAATGAATTACAAAAACCTCAACCAAGCTCAAAATTGACATTACCTTTAATATTCCTAAATCATTTTACAAGAAGATTTTGAAAGAAAGAATGGTTAAGTCTTGGAACCAAAAATATCCCATTTTAAATAAAGGGAGCTTAACAACGAAATTTTTTCCAACCATTATTAAGAGACTGGTTTGCCATCATTTTATACTAATTACAAAATAGCCCAATTTCTAACTGGTCATGGCAACTTTAAAAGCTCCTTGATCAAATTTCATTTAATTCCGTCATCTTCTTGTGACGGTGATATTGGTGTCGAGGAAACTGTAGAACATGTGCTCCTTTTGTGTTCCAAGTTTGAAATAAAACGAAACATCCTAAGACTGGCTTTCAAGAGACTTAATATCAATTGGCCTCCGAATCTTCACCAATTTATTTCCACCAGAAGTGCTTTTGAAAAGTTCTGTAAATTTATTGTAAATATTGGTAATCTTTCATGACTTTAATTTTTTCCCCTTTCGTTTGTAATATGTGTTTATACTTACTTTCGTAAGCCCCGTGTGATACTTTGTGGTGCATGAGGATTTTATAATTGTTTTCAATAAAAAAAAATGGTTGACATTACAGTTAGTAATTGTAGTTGCTGGTGTTGATAGTGATAAAATAAGTCTGGCTTTAATTTAGATTTAGTTATAGTTAAAATTTCATATTTATTCTAGTTATATTTAATTATAAACTATTGACTTCATACACAGGCTTCTACTATTCCTTTCAAATTTGAAAGCTGTTGATATAATTGCTAAATAAATGAAAGATTAAATTCTTATCAGATTTTTTTGTGGATCTCTGTAAGAAACTGGATAAACTGTCGAGATATTAATTGAGTGATAGTAGTTTTTTATAACACAACACACAAGTTATACTATGAGGAGTCAAACAATTGTTTAAAATACAGTAAAATTTCCAGAAAAAAAGACTCAAAATAAGAGAAAAAGATACCAAGTAAGTCAAAAAGTAAAGTTTATTAAAATCGCATTTAAAATGTTACAGTGTATAAGTGTTAAATTAGTTCTTTTGAAAGGAAGAAATAAAGATAAAAACTTCTATAAATTATATAAAATATTACAGTAAAACAAAATTTAAATTGTGGCTTCTGTTTCGGAACCAATGCATGCAAGAAGAAGCAGCTTGGGAATGCGTTCGTGATTTCTGTAAAACTATTAGTTTTTTGACTTCCTAATAGGAAATTTTCAATTTCTAAAATTTGTTTTGCTGTTGGGACAGGATTTTTAAGCAGATAGATTAGACTGTAAACAATTAGCACTTTTAATCTCCATATTACACTCTATGAAAAATGTCCTACAGAAACACATCCGGAGCACATTAGTTGCCATGGCAAGAAATTTGTAAATATGTTCTAACTTCTGACACTTGAAACGGGAAAGAGGATTTGAAACATATGGTTTTATTAGGCGATTTAATTATCAAGTTTTAATTGCTGTAAGTAGTTCAGGGGGGAGGTAAAAAATTTATATGTTTAGTAGAAATAATAGTTGCATCTTGTGTTATTAGGATTCTTCTTACCTGAATCACACCCTCACTGGTCAGAAAATTCATCAAGAAATTTCACGACACAAGGGCACAATTGGTCAGGTCCATGATAATATTTTGAAAGGATTTAGAGATGTATGTGAACTTACAACAAATAGAGAATTTAGAAATGTTTTTACTGAAAAACACGACTTAAATTGTAAGGCGGATTTAGTTTCAATAAACAAATCACATGAGCGTAACTTTTTTTCTTATAAATTTTGGTTCGCTTCCTATTTTTTTTAAAGCTTTGCGAATAACAAAAAAATTTTCGACTTGACGATTTTTGACAAACAGATAGTTATAAGAAAATTGTGAATTGGTAGCAATTTAAACCATTGTGTTAAGAATTTGGGTAAAATAAGGTCTTCACCTGGGCACGAAAGTTAAGGATCTATAAAAAGTTATTCTTCCTTGCATGCCATCATCCATCATTGGAGTCTATCGAGGAAGGCAGTGTTCTAGTCAACTGACAAACATCGAGCTGAAGGCTTATCTAATGGTCATCCAAGTATAGTATTGCAGCATCGGGACAAGAATCAGACGGGAAAATTCGAGGCATTTTTAATCTGTATTCCATTTGCAAAGCTAGCCTTGTGAAATTTGAGGATTACAAAGAAACGCCAAAGAAATATATCACTAACTGATTGACAGAGATGGGCTCACTCCTCTACAGCGAAGCGAGGACCAAAGGGCATGCAATTATCTCAAGGATTCCATTGTCTTTCTTACGAATGCCGTAAACAGAAAACACGCGAATCGACAAACCAACCATGTTGGAAGAAATATATTGAACAAACTGAACTCAATTGTCACAGAGTAAAAGAATAAACCAAAAGAATAATTGGTCTATAGTACAACAGAAACAATCAAATAATCTGAAATTTCTAATACATAATGTTTTTAGCAACGTTGTATCAATAATCTAAACAAAAGAGGGGGGGAGGAAGAAAGCGTATGGATGACCAAAGGCAAGGTCTTAAACAGAGATAATGGAGTATCTCGGGGCGTTTCACCCATGTTTTTCGAAGACAATAAGCCTCATGAGAAAGAAAATGATCATTGGTTACCTAAGCTTCATGGTGCCCGTAATCTAATGAAGGTAACCCCTGAAGGGATCAGTCAGTTTCATCAACAGAAATTTTCCGATACAATGTTTCTTGCTGATTTAATAATACTTTATTATTGATCGAGAGCAGGGGTCGACAATCTATTTGCTGTGGCGTGCCAAACCAATTTACTCATAGGATTCAGCGTGCACCACATTATTGAAACAATTTGATTCCCGTGATGATGCATACTGTTAGAGAATAGAGGTCAATAAAATAGATTTGAAGTTTTATTGTATATTAATTTGCATCATTTAAAGATATTTCTTAGCGTAAAAATAAAAAGCATGAAATATAAGTATTTCTTCAACAAAAATAAAATAATGAAATTGCGTATATATTACGTATTTTTAAACATATTTATTAAAATAAGAAATAGAACACAAAAACTTAATTATTTTCCTTCATTATAGTTTAAAAAAAGATGAATACACAAATTTTAATGCGAACCTAGTGCTTGCGCCACTCTATTTTCAAATCGCGAAATGAGGGGTACAAGGTGTGACTTTCAACTTGACTCAATTCTGAGAATTCAATTCTTAAATAATTTCTTTGCGCACTCAAAAAATTTTTTTATAAAAGGAAAGATTTTTTACTTAGATATGTAGAACCAAAAGTGGAAAGCAGAGTGCAACAATTTTCTCTCTTCAAATAATTAAATCTCTCCAGAAATGGCCTTCAATAATTTACAAAATAGTTGTAAATTTATCTTCAGAGTTATCATTCAGATTTTTTTATAATTCCGCTAAAATCCATAATTCTGAAGATGTTTTTTTTTTCAAATAATGTCCATTACAAATTTATTAACTTCCACCACTCAAAAATTGACAAATTTATAGAAAAGTGCTGAGTGCCACTGAGAATTCTGCCGTGTGCCACATGTGGCACGCCTACCTTAGGTTGCCGACCCATGATCTAAAGAATGACCATCTCCTGTAATAAATATCTATTTATATATATATATAAATAAAGGAGAAAAGTGACTCACTCACTGACTAATCACGATATCTCCGGTACTATTAAACCTACAGACTTGAAATTCAGTAGACAGGTTCATTTCATGGAGTAGACATTCGCTAAGAACGGATTTCGCAAAGTTCGAACCCCAAGGGGGGCATTATAAGTAATTAGTTCCACTATTAGGCTATTAGATTTACAGTCTTGAAATTTGGTTCGCAGATTCTTCTCATAGAGTAGAGATCATCTACAAAATGGGTTTTGTGAAAATCGAATCCCAAGTGGCACTGCAGGCGCCTAAGGGGCGTTATACATAATTATTTCCATTTTTAAACTGTTAGACTTACAGTCTTTAAATTGGGTCCTTTCATGGCATAGAGTTCCGCTACAAAATGGGTTTTATGAAAATCGAATTCCAAGTGGCGTTATAGATGATTATTTCCATTTTTAAACTATTAGGTGTATAGTCTCTAAATTTGATAAGCAGATTCATTTCTTGAAGTAGAGGTCTACTACAAATAAGATTTTACAAAAATAAACCTCCAAGTGGAGCAGTGGGACTTGAGGGGAGTTACAGATAATCATGTCCGTTTTTAAATTATTTGACGTATGGTATTGAAATTTGGTAAGCAGATTCCTTTCCTATAGTAGAGTTCCACTACAAAATGGGTTTTGTGAAAATCATGCAGATTCCTTTCATAGAGTAGAGGTCCGCTGCAAAATCGACCCCCAAGTGGTGTTGCAGGGGCTTAAGGGGTGTTACAGATAATTATTTTCCATTTTTAAGCTATTTGGTGTAGAGCCTTGAAATTTGGTAAACAAATTCCTTTCATGTAGTACAGATTCGCTACAAAGTGGTTTTTACGAAAATTGACCCTCAAGTGGCGTTGGGGGGCTTAAGGGGCTTTATAGATAATTATATTCATTTTTAAACTATTAGATGAACAATTTTGAAATTTGGTAAACCAATTAATTTCATGGAGTAGACATCCGCTACAAAATTGATTTTACGAAATTCGCCCCTCAAGTGGCGTTGTGGTTAATTAAGGGGCGTTACAGATATTTATTTTCAATTTTTAAGCTATTAGGCGTAGAGTCTTCAAATTTGGTAAGCAGATTCGTTTTATGTAGTAGAGATCCGCTACAAAATAGGTTCCGGGAAAATTGACCATCAAGGGACACTGCGGGGGATTAAGGGGTGTAACAGATAAATATTTCCGCTTTTAAACTATTAGACCCACCATCTGGAAAATTAGAAGGTATGTTCCTTTCATGGAATAGAGTCCCCCTAACAAAGAGTTTTGCGAAAATCGACCCCCAAGGCTGGGGGTTTGCGACTGGTCAAGGAAAGTTTTAAAAAAGATTCCTGTTTTTGAATTTTTTTTTAACCCATTTACTTGAAATTTGTTAAACGTGTTTCTTTAGTTGAATAGAGTTCCACTATGTATAGATTTTACGGAAATCAACTCCAGGGGGAGGCGCGAAAGTTACTGGGGCGTATTGATATACAAAACTTCCGTTTTTGAGCTACTAGGACTATAATAATAAAATATGGTTTGCATGTTTCTTTAGTTGAATTGAAATCCGCTAAGAATGCACTCAACGGGGTTATATGGTGCGTATTGGTGATAAAAACTCCGTTTTTGCTCTATTAGATTTAGACTTGAAATTTAGAACGCATGTTTATTTTACGGAATAGAGATCCACTGAAAGTTACTTTTGCGGAAATCCATTTGATTATTGGGTTAAGTGAGCGCAAAAAATCTTTCGACTTCTCTTTTAGAGATTATTAGAAATTATCAATTATAAGTTCTGTACTTTTTATATCAAAAGGCGAGAGTTAGAGCTATAAATATATTTTTAAATACAATCGAATTCTTAATGCTAGATATCAATAATTTATATATATATATATATATGTAAACAGTATATATTTATACAACATCGTGAATTACCCAGTGAAGCGGGTGGATAACGGCTAGTCTATATATATATGGGGCGTTCTTAAAGAAATTTATCTCTTCTCCTATTCGTATTGTATTGTATTCATAAAAGAGATTATTAAGAAATATCTTTTTGATAGAAAGTCCTTAAGTCTTATTCTTAAAAGTTTCATATCCCAAGAAAAAAAAACTTGTTTTTCGCCTGAATCGAACTGGAAGTTTCTTTGAATAAAATATTATGAAATCTGAAGCATACCAACTAAAAAATTTTCTTGTTCTTTTCAGTTGTGTATGATGAGTCTTTTTTTCTTTCACATACCTCTGCAACATGATGTATGTAATCATTTATATTTTCAAACTGGTTGTAATATTTTCAATACGGAGGTACATGTATTCTTTAAGATAACGCTTGAAAATACTTTTTGAGTTCAACATAAGACTTACAAAAAGAATAAACTTTAGCATTTTATTTCAGAAATAAAATCTATATTCTGGGACTTTTCCCCATTGCATATGCAATAATAAATAAAAAGCATGAAATAATTTTTGAATTTTTTCTCTGACGGTTGATGCACACACATTCTCACAAAGTAATTCTAAATTAGTTTAACAAATTTTAATAGATTATAGATTTATTAGTAATTATCTCATTGTGTAATTATGA
>BMAV01012359.1:0-12486 GCA_019973955.1 Trichonephila inaurata madagascariensis | reverse complement strand
ATTGAAATAACTATGGGTTTTTTTTCAAAATTGCCCCTGTTGTCGTAACACATGGATAAACCCACTTCAAAGTTATATATTTCAAACATTCTGGAGCCCTAAGGTCTGAGTTTAAAAAGGGAAAAATTATTATAATAGCAGTATTTTTCACAAAAGGAGAACATTTTGAAAGAATTCTTCTAACCCAATTTTTCCAAAGTTTTGTATTTAAATTTTTTTTTTTGTCATAATGTCCTTAAAACAATTTTATCATGTATTCTAATCTGAGTGACACTAAATATCATGAAAATTATCCATTTCGTTTTGAAAATCAGGGCCGAACGTAGTCGGAAAATTTAAAGAATGGAAAGTTTAACAATGAAATTTAAATTTTTGTGTGATTTTAGTATCCCCTTTTAGTATTTTTTTTTAAATCCCAAATTTTTCTATTGAAATTTACTCAACTGGAAGAAAAACTTAAAATGCTGATAACTTTATCTCAAAATTTGAAGATTTAATTTGAAATATGTACGAAGTTGAAATTAAGTCAGACATTCGACTATTCATGAAAACCAGAACACGGATGATTTTCGAATGGAATTGACGAAACAAGATCTTTGAAAAAATTTCCCCGTCCGAACATCTTTCTAGATATCGGAGAATATTTCAGCGCTTTTTCGAAACCTGGTCAAAGGCACCAAATATACCTTTTACGAAAAATGGAGAAAAGTTCATCAGACAATCCCAATTTTGAAGAGAAAAGAGTTGACGAAAAGAATCAAATTCGGCATTCGTGTTCAAATCTAAACTATGAAATTTGGGATCGAAAACACGAAGTTTTTTATTTAAACCAATTCCGGTAGCGTCCCCCGGTAGTACAGACGAAGATGATAACGATGATGTCGCTTCTTCTTCAAAGGAAAACGTTTTAGAAAGGAATATAATCGAAGGGGACAATAGGAGAAATTCATCCTTGACAACGCCATTGAACAGAAAGAAAAGAATTATTTGATATTTTCAATACAAATTCTGCATTCTCTCTTCTGGTCCAAATTTTGAAATGGAATGTTACAACGAAGCTTTTCATTGTACACCGATCCCAACGATTGTATCACCAGACAACAATACAAAAATGTGAATGAAAAACGCTATTGATTCTTCCAAAAAGAAAAATCACCTTTAAAAATGGGAAATCGTTCTTCAAGAAAAGTTGTAAGTGGGTTTACTCCTTACCATGGCCAATTGCTTTCCATGCAAAATATTTTTAAAAATTATACGAGGCTTCCTCGTATTATTGTCCTCAAAAAGGCTGTTCTTATTCCGACTAAAATTAAAAATCTCAAGCGAAGGCCCGGAATTTTTCATATAATATTTGCCGGTCGCTCGGGATTGTAATCTGATGTTAATATGTCAAGCGAAGAGGCCTGGACTACTTATTCATATTAATATTCATAGCGATGGCCTGTACCTCGTCTATTATCTCACATTGATATTTCTAAAGTAAAGGTATGGATCTTCAATACACAATATTCCCTTGCTGCGCCTGGACTATATCAACATTGATATTCCTAGCGAAGACCTGGGCTATTTTCTCAGAATATGTCAAGCAAAAGACCGACCTAGTCTCTATGTCTTCAGAAGAAATTCTCAAAGAAGAACATGTCAATCTTTCTAAGAAAGTGTGAAGTGTTGTCTATTGTTATTTCCACTGGGGTCATATATACCTTTTTAAAATTCTGAAAATCGATTTTTCTATTATTATTTTATTTTATAGAGCAAACCTTTCTTGAGTTTTTTAAAAGAAACCGTACGCAGATATTCCCAATATCACGGAAGTTATTAAGAAAATAAAAAAGAGCAGAAAAGCGTACTAAATATTGTTTACATTTCCGGTTCCAGGCGACAGCTGTCATGTCGCTGGGTGACAGCTGCGTTTCTTTGTTTCTAATATTTTTATCTCTAATTATTATCAAATGCTTGAATCTAAGCCTCAAATATTATTATTATTGTTCTGAACATTAACTACAACTTCTCTACTTACTTTATAAACTGCTGTTTTGTTTTGAAAAAGTGATTTAGATTCTATACTCGCTCGTTTTCTGATTTTCACATAGTATCTTATTCTAAAATAAGTTTTAGGAAAAATATTAATTTTTTTAAAACTTTTGAATGATGAATTCGATTGAATCTGCCAAACGACCACTGGTAAACGTCCCAAGAAAAGGAAGTTTACTGGTAATATGCATCAATGAGGTGCTGTACACAGTGTGATGAAACACTAAACAACAGTGCATCTGGAAAAAGATTCAGTTGCAAAGATATTGATTCATCTTTTTGAACATGATGACGGTTTTGATGGTTATAGAGTGTTTGATAAAACTATTATGTTTTACAAACATTCAACAAAAAATGTGGTGGAGATATTGAATCACAGAAAAAATGTTAGAGGTCGTCTTGTGTTTTTTCGATTGAAATTTTAAGAACTGTAAAAGACTTCTATGTTCGTTTAGAAATTCAAAAAAATGCTGGGTAAAAGAAAACATTCCAGAAATAAACAGACGCTTTGTGTACGCAATGAGGACAATTCGACAGGGTCACGCAGCAATGACAACTTTCTGTGGTGGGTTATGGACTTTCCTCCAGTTGCTGAAAAATCCTATAATAATATTATAAACAAACTGCAATTGTGTAGTAAAGAAGTTGCAGAAGCTTCAATGCAAAGTGTGCAGCTTTGAAGAGGTAACTTCTTCTGATATAATAATTAGTGGAGATGGAACGTGGAAAACCCGTGGCTATTCTCTTCTCGTGTTGGTGTGTGCTGTTATAGGAGACAAAAACAGGAGTGCGGCCGACGCGGTGCCATTCCGGTTACTTCAGCGTCACCGCCGCGGCGCCTTCACGCCGCTGGAAACCGCCACGTCACGGCACGTGATGGAATGCGCGAAAGCCGTCACGTCAGTCGTTTCGCATACCCGGCGACATTCCGCTGCTCGCCCGCCGCAATCAACGGTAAAGGATGTGTCAAAGTTCTCAAAGCCCCACCGTCCAGCCCAAACCGTCACAAGTCCGCTCTTATCCAAAACCCAGCTTGAAGATGCCAGCCCATTGCCGCCGAACACCCATCGCACCGACACTATGGAAATACAATCCGACAAAATAAAACATCCTGTCGGATATGCGAAAAGCTGTTTGGGCTGTATATTTCCATATACGTTCAAGTGACGAAGAACCATTGCATTGTGTTTTTGTCCTATAGGTCCTAATTCTTGGTGTAAATATTTCCTCAAAAATCAAGTATTAGGAGGGTGTGTGGAAACTTTTAAACACACAGCAACAAATTCACAAGCCAGCAGCAGTAATGGATGCCATAAAACCTGTATTTAATGATCTTTCACAACCTAAACTCCTACAAAAATGCCCAGGGATAAAACCCAAAATAATAATGAATCCATTGTTCCATTAATATGGAAATTATGCCCAAAAATCCTTAGGTTGTGGTAGAAAAGATTGTTGATATTTCTGTACAAAATGAGGCAATTGTCATTTTAATGATGGCAACTGACTAAAATTATGCAATCGCTTGGTTCGACTGTTGGTGGGTCTACGCAAAAAATTTGTTGGGCTAATTTGTAGATTTAAAAAGAATTCAGACTGGCAGAGTTTATTATTTTAATCTCCGCACAAAAAAGAAGTGCGACAGGTTAAAAAGAATGCACTTAAAGCTGCCTTGCAAAAATTAACTGGAAAAAGAGGGAAACATCGTATGCATGTGGCAAATTTTAACATTTTAGAATCATAGTAATACACTGCATTCATATCACAAATTATTTAATATTTATAGTAAGTACTTAAGCTAATTAAGATATTAATTGTTTTTTAAGTAATATTTATACCCTTTTAACTTTATTTTGAAGAAAATGAATCACTTTTGTTGTATTTTGTAGTTTTTGGATATCGTTTCGATGCTTGTACTACATTGGTAAAATATATGTTTTAGTTATAATATTCTTTTAATAAATTGAAGTTTATTGACTATAAAAACTTCAATACTAGTTTTAATTTAAAATTTAGTTGTTGTTTGAGTAACCAGAATAATAATATATATATATATAACTGTGGTAAATTTTATGTTCTTTATGTCAATTTTCTCAGAACGTCATTTTTTCTCATTACGCGCATGATATTTTCAAAACCGTTCCATGGAAAATGATAAAATTTTACTGAGATTCTGACCATATCTGTACTTAAAATAACGAACCAGTTTTGAATTTTAATGAAAAAAATTTAAAATTACAAATAAAAAATAGTAAAAAATTTTTTTTAAAAATTTTATAGTTAAATTTAAATTGTTATAGTTTACTAAAAAATTTTAAATCAGTGTTTCATGCTTCGTCATTTTAAAAGATAATACAATTTCCAACACTGAGCAAAAATTTCATCAAAAATATTGGTAACTTTTTTATAAAAGCTGCTGTAATGCATATCAATTTGCGAAAAGAAAAACCAAAAATTTCTTTTTGTAATTATTCCACAGTAAATTTATCCTAATTAAAAATGTGTGTTTGTTGGATATGTTTTAAGTAAAGTAATATCTATTTGTTTATTCCTCCAAAATTTACATTCCAGGAAACAATAATAAAAATTATAGAGCTTAAAGAGCTCACTATTTTAACCATTTTCGACTTTTTAAAAAGGTATGTGACCTTCTTAGAAAGCGCATGAATTAATAAAATTTATTTTAACATCTCATGATGACTCAACTGCTGCATAGCAATAACATCTCGGAAGAAGATGGACTACTGTTTGATTATAACACTCAGGAAGACGTAGATTGCCATTTGTTTGTAGCATCTCAGAACAAATTATAGGTTAATACTGAATTGATTGTAACATCTCAGAAGAAGGTATTGATTGCTGCTAGAGTGATTGTAACATCTTTATATACAAGCATGGGAATTTCTACTTTGACTACAACTGTCTTCGAAAAATGGGATTTAAACTGCTACTTTTATGGCTGATCCAGTGCCGGGCTTATGCCATTTCGCCCTGCGCGGAGAGTGATCTACGGGCCCCTTTGGCACTTGGCGGATCGAAATTTATAACCAGATCTGGCTAAGTCCAGCCATCCGGCCCCCGGGGGTACCCGCCCAAGCGTCTATATTGATAACCGGCACTGGCTGAATCCTCTGCCACTGTGGGACACCTCTTCCTCTTTCACCTGATTGCAGCCATGTGCAAGAGGTGAACATGTACTGGGTTGAGGTCATTTGAAATTTTGAAAGAACGTTTTTCCTCAATTGCTTAAAACATTTATTCCAATACTTTCCTTTTTGTCATAAAAACCAATAGAAATACTTTACGCGACAATAGTGAAAGTTTTGCAATAACCTTATTACTCAAAAATTTCAAAAATAAAAAATTTTTTTAAGCTATCAGTTCTTGCATTGTGTGTTATTTTAACTGTTGTAAAGCCCTTTGAATTCCTCTGCCTTTGGTTTTTTTTAAATAATTAATTAAATTCCTTTCTTATTAAGTAACATTTTATAAGTAAGACTCAATGCGCACATAGTCCGTATATATATATATATATATATATATATATATATATATATATATATATATATATATATATATATATATATTATTGGTTGTTATATTATATATTATTATATATATATGCGGTGTGTGTGTAATAGATTGCAGTAGTGTTGGCCGAGTGGAAGATTATCAATTTTGATTTAGTAATGACGTTCTCAGAATAGCTTTTATTATAGGCACACATCAGTAGATTAAAGCAATACCATGTTACATTTTAAGATATTGAATAAACAGCGGCATTTTGGGAGGAGACAACACAAAGACAAATAAGCTGCGCCTTTGACTCACATTCTACGTGATGGCGGCGTTATGGAGAAAGAGAGCGTGATTACGCTAATAGGCGTTTTTCTTTGGGCATCTGATTGGCTAAACCTGCGCGGGATACCGGAAATCGGTTTAGCTGATAACGAGATTAAGATTACAACGTTTATTTTTAAAACCTAAGAATTAAAGATTATTTATAGATCATTAAAAGAGTTAATTAAAAGTATGTTAGAGGAATTATTACAATAATAATAATAATATATATATATAATGTCAGGGTTTGAAAAGTTTAGCTTCAAAATTAATTAAGTAATAAATGAAAATAGAGCGAACTCTTTTTACCATCACGTAAGGATTTGTAAATAAGTCTATTTAAAGGTGGTGCGAGCGTTGACGGTATATAATCGCAGCCATGGACCAATCAAATGCATTCCACTCATCAAAACTTCAGGACATTCCCGCCGAAACCCAAGATACAACCCCGACTGTTTCTATAGCCCCGCCTCCTTGCCACGATCCCACAACCAATCAGGACACTCTCCCAGCCAGGCCCCTTCCACATCAGGCCACATGCACATTTCCGGGATATGGATGGAGTGAACGCCGCCGCTCTACTTCCCGGTGAGACGTCAGCGTGACGAAGGAGAACGTGCATACTGAAAAGGCTTAGCTGGCGACTCCTCGCCGAATTGTTGTCTATTGTTCTACTAGGTTGCGCTCCAAAGGGCCGCCATGTTGGATTTTATGTGATTGAGGCAAAAATAAAGACGTTATTATAGAGATGCATGCCTCCCCCTATTTCTTAAATTAGCAGCCTTGGGGCCTTGACATATATTTAGTATATATATAAAATTAAAATATTGGGAAAAATTAATTCGTTTTTAATTCGATTGACCCAAGTTCTAAGAAGAAACTTTTGAGTTGAGGTCAAGACAAAATGGTTGGCAGAAAGTTAAAAATTGTGTGAACTTGTTATTCGGAATCAACACTTAAAATGATCGTATTTTAAAACCATCGCTAATTGAAACCCTGAAACCACGTTCAATGAAAAATATTGATAAAGGTGAAATATATTTGTAGTTCACTGGGTAGCAAATAAAAGAACTTTGAGTTACCACTGAAATCTTTATTGAGTGGCGGTTTTAACAAATGTTCTGTTCCGTGTACCAGGACGCCATTTGAACGTCAGGGGTTTGAAATTGCGTTATCTCTGTTATTGACAGTGTACCCAGCCATCCTTTCTTAAAACATCCAAACCAGTTTTGTTTTCAGCCGCCTACTAAACAGTATATCTTTGATAAAAACCCTTTATTTATGATATAATTGTGACTTTTAAACAAACTATGTAAAACGAACAATTCAATGCGTTTTGGATCTAAATGCAATTATTTTTTCGTACCTTTCCTTAAAAAAATTTCATTTGGAAACTTAATTAGTAAGCATTTTTTTCCATTTTTAAAAATTTATTAAAATAAATGTAATTGAGAAAATAGATATTTTTTATTGATGCAGTAAGATCTGAGATGTACATATTTTTACCTCTCTACATAACAAAGCTACTTATAAAAATTTTATTTTTTTCTTGCATTTGTACTTCTTACTATAGTATTAGAAAAATCAAACCACAAAAATCTTTTTTCCTTTATTTTAAATATGTCAGGGCTGTAAATGTTAAAGTTTTCACAAATGATCAAGAATTTAAAAGTAGTACTTGTAGTTTTGAAACTAACATTCAAAACTGCATTCATTTTTTTGTGTTAAAAAAAAAACTTAAAGAAGAATGCACATATTATCATAACATTTTTTAATCAACCAGTAGCGTACACTGAGACTACTTTTTGGGAGAGGTTTAAATTTCAAAATATACATTCATGAAAGTGTTGAGGTATAATCTGCATGCTAAAAATTTAAAATTTCTGAGTGTTATCAGAGAGGTTTAAGCTCCCGAGACCCACCCTTTTGTACGTCTTTGCAATCAACTGATATTGACCGTTATCTCCCGACTAGAGACTGCAATATCGGACTAAAAGTTCAATACCGGTATTCGGTACTTTTTAGATCTTAACACCAGGATACCGGTTTTAATACTGGTAGTGGAAATTTTATAAAAAGAAAGAAAACATAGGTGTTTTTTTTTTGTTTGTTTTATTAGAGTGTAAATATCACAAAAAATAATTTGTAACTTATAAATTATAACAGTATATAAATAATCACAAAAAAGGAAAGGAACATCTTATTTATTTAAATCGCAAAAAAGTGTAAATATCTCTATTCAGTCTGTGGTACTATTACGAATTTTTTGAAGTGTGATCTTAAAAAACATGATGCATCAATTGTACTGTATGATATACAAATACAGTGTGAATAACAAACTCACTAATTAAAAAAAAAATATTGAAATACGAGTATTACGCACTTTCTTCACAACTACAACTGCTTCCAACACTCCTCACACTTAACTGTGACTGAGCGCTCCATACTTTCCCGCCTTTCTACCCCAAATGAAATTTTAGAACCCCGTACCGGGACTTTCTGTAAACAGGAAGCGCAACGGACAGACGCAAGTTCTTTGTCCGCAGCACCTTCAAAGGTGTAATTTTCATTTAACCGCATTTCTACTTTTAAGTGTAAACTTTAACCGTAAATATTTATTTTCTGTAATATAAAAACATATGTACCACCTCCATCTCTGGCTGTTATTCGAACTCAAGCAACGGCACCAGTTTGGCTGCGATTTGGCTCAATGATTCCTTGGCGATGTCATAGTTTCCGCCAAATTTGTCGCAAAAGGCGATAAAGTCGATAATCTGGTAACTGTGGTCACATCTTCTGTAGTTGTCCTAGTCTTATCTTTTGTGTTCAAGCTGGCAAGCGAACTTTGCCTGTAAAACTCAATCTCTTCCTACCACTGCTGGAGAAACAACACACGTGGCGTCTTTCATGCTCAGCAGGGGTCTTCAAACTTTGCTCTATCGAACCCTGGGGTTCTCGAGGCACACCCAGGGATTCCATGAGTCATAATAAAAATTCAAAAAGAAAATTATAAATATGTATGCAAAATGGATTCATGTTCTCTATGAAGTTAGTATATCCACAAGTATCTAAAACTCATCCCAGACATTAAAAATGAAAATTTTATTTATACATAATATAGCTTTATTTTGAAATACTTTTTAAACTTTTATTAAAATAATAAAAGAATATGAAAGCATTATTTTTCTTTGTATGTACTACCTATGAGATTGGGATTATTCTATTATTTACAACAGGGGTGGGGCTAACCCAAATGACCTTGCGGGCCACTTCGGAAAAACATTGTAATCTCGTGGGCCGCACATAAAAATATGTACCTTTATATCAGATTTAGAAACAAAAAACATTTACTGAGTGAAAATTTAAAACAGAAGGAATTATTATTATTGTTTTCATTATTTTTCATGTATACAGATATAGATAATATAATAATGTTTATTTAATATAATTAGCGATCCCGACAGACGTTGTCCTGTACACACGTCTTAAATCAGAAAATTGCAAACTTTTTTTGAATAAGTTGTAACAATCTGGACCGTTTTAATGAATTTTTTTACAAAGAAAGTTATTACAATACCTGACATCATCAAATGTACAGTTACCATAAAAATAATAGTTGCCATTTTCTTAAAAATTACGGTGTTCTTTTTGAATTGATCTTTCGTTACTCATTGTTGAAATTTGATAATGCTATCATTCGCAAACGATTAAGTATACGTTGCACTTTATCTTAACAGCCCCGAATATTTTTTTAAACTTAAAAAAACTTTCTGATTCCCTTTTTGTTTTAAACCTTTAAACAGAAAAGGAGAAGGAAAAATGAAAGCGCACACACAGAAATCTTTACCATCCATAGAAAAGGGATATGCGTAGTGCAATTTAATTTAAAAAAGTAATTTTTTATAGAAAAAAAATTTTTTAAAAATAAAATTTTTTTTAAAAATTTCCATTATCAAAAAAGGGTTTTTTTAAAAAACAGGTAACAGGAAATACATTTATATATATATATATATATATATATATATATATTTTTTTTTTTTTTAAAAAAAAAAATAATGTTTTGAGTCCGAAACAGACTTATTTTTTTAAAAAAAGGATCTTTATTTGATGAAATTTGACATATTCTGACGCTAAGAGCAGAGGGGGAAAAAAGGACCCACCAAAAATCTTAAGTTGGTTTACACTTAAAAAAAACAGATGCGGTAAGTATGGGGGATTTTATGAGTGTACTTGAAATTTAAGCTGACATATGGGGCAATTAAATGTAAACATGTTTAGGTGGCCATATGTACGGAAGAAATAAATTGTTAGTTTGGGCTTGAAGAGGTAATAAAAAAATAAAAGAAATGGTACATGGGAAATTTAATTTTTAATCAAATTTTAAATTTATCCTTACATATATATACCCCCAAAAAAATTTCCCCCAAAATGAAAACAATATTAAAAAAAAAATTTTTTTAAAAGAATTGGGCCCCTGAACTTACTATGGGGGCCACATGTGGCCCGCATGTTGTACACCCCTGATTTACAACATCAGGTTCCATGAAATAATTTCATACTCGTTAGAGCTATGTTTTGCAAATTTAATAGTTTTCTAATGGTAAATGTACCTTTTTTCATTTGTATGGGGAAGGGGAGACCTATTATGGAGAGGGAACAACTTATCTACGTATTGCCAGATTTGACGATAAAATCCAAATTTCAGCAAGAACCAGTGGGCACAAAGGGGGCCTGAGTCCGACCCCCAAGCCCTTTTTGTTTTTTTTCCGATTGATTATAATTTTAAGTATAAATAGAAAAAAATTTTAATTAAATATTTCTTTTTAATGATTAATTTTATTAATTAAAACTAATTTTTTGTTCAATAATTGTTTTTTCGTTTTTTGTCCCCAAAATCGACAAAATCAAAAGGAGCATGATACAAGAATGGTGGACTTTCTCGACCCTGGACCCCCCTTGGAAAAATTTTTTGTGCTCTACTGGCAAGAACAACTTCTAAATTTTAGGGTGCAAATTCATACGAAATATGCAAGATTTCTCACGATGCTATAAACATTTTAATGTCGTCCAGAAATATGTATTTAAATGTGAGAAATATTTCTCAATACGAGTGACTACAAAAATAAAACATTGCATAAAAACAAATTCAACGCAGAATATGTGAATTGCGACTACAGATAATTTCAATAGATCTGAACTTTGTGAGTTTGTGTAAAAAAATACAAGCATACATCCCAATATCTAAATATAATGCATAGGTTTGTGACCCTTGGATCAGAAACTAATATTATTAATGAGTAAATTATTATACAATTAGATTATAAATTTTTTAAATATAAAATACAAAACTTCTTTTAATTACCTTTACATTAAGTACCCTGCCGCCCATCCGGTATTGTGGATAGCGAGGCTGATAGCGGTGCCGTAGGGCATGGGTTCAAATCCCGGAGAAGATATGGATGTTTGTAAATGTTTAGTGCTGAGTAGTTTCCCAACCTTTTTTTTTTATAGTGCCGTGTTTTCCGAATTCGAGTTGAGTTTGGTGTTTTATGGCGAAGACCATTTTTGGGCTTACTGGCCAAACATTCATAGGTCTGTGGTCGGGAAAGGGGAAAAGAAGAAATTGAATGACAAGATGGAGGGTCGAAAATAGAGAAGGATCACGGGGGTACCTGTAAAACCCGGTTTACCAAAGATAAAACCCCTTTTGGGAAAAGGGAAAAAGATCATGGGGTACCTCGTTTGGCCCCCCCGTACCCACCTAAAGAAGGTGACCCCCTGAGGGGAAATTTTGTTTGTTCACTTGTAATTAAAATTTGAAAGCCCTCCGGTACATTTAAGAAGAAAGGTACCAACCTTTTTGTTCTGGGCCGCATCAACACGCCCCTCGTCTCTTCTCATTTTCAGGCCAAAAAATCCCCCTCGCCCCCGGCCCAAACCCGTGTACTATTTGTGCGGCAAACAAAATACATTCCTGGTCCGTTTGGAAACAAGAGCGCATAATTTTATCTAACTTTGAACACCCTTATCCATCACACCAAATTTGCATAATCCCATTTCTCGACACCGGGCCGAGGCGATAGGATTTTTTCATACAGGCTTCGCCTAGTCAGGGGTTCGGCCTTTTGGGCCATTATAATCTCCTAGACCGGGGGTCGGCGTTTTCCCGAGGTCGAAATAAACAATGACCCCATGGCACGCACTTGTCACACCACGCTACTTGTCACTACACCGTTTGAGCCATAAAAATTAAAGAATGGAGGGTGGGTTCCACCCGTGGGAAGACGTCCAAATGAAGTACCTATAACTTGTTGGAAAAAATTTTTTAAGAACAATTTTTCAAGAGGCCATTAAGCTTTTCGCCCTGGGGGAGAAAATCTATAGGCCCCCTTTTTCGGGAGGATGAAATTTATAATGGAAAAAAATGGGTTTGGTCAGCTTTTTTGGGTTTTTCTGAGCCCCTCCGGCGCTTCGCCGCAACGTAATGGATAAACCGGGCACTGGTTTCCATAGTTCATTAAAGTCCCTTTTTTACCACTTTCATTTGGTAAAAAATTGTCCGGACTGGAATTAAAGAAAAGGTTTTACATTTTAAGCTCCAAAAATTTAAAA
>BMAV01012358.1:0-26348 GCA_019973955.1 Trichonephila inaurata madagascariensis | reverse complement strand
TGTTCAGAGGGTTAACAAATCTGGATTTCTAGATAAGATTGGTGCTGATTCGGTTTTCCTTTATTCAACTCAGTGTGCTGATTGCGAACGATTAGATAAATTATATGTATTTCAGCTCTCAGGAAATTCTATGAATTTAGCATTTAGCTTAATGCAAACAAAATTGAAATCTATATCCTTTTGTCATTCTTATATTACCGTTAAAGTGTCAAATCCGTTATTTCATAGAATAGCAAGATATTTCATGAAATAACTAGACAAGTCAGTTGAAGTATGTAAAACTATTGAATTCTACGATTTAACTAGTTATTCTATATAATAATGATTACTTGTGATCGTTAATGTATGAAATACTGCACTCGAAAGTTCTTTGATCCGATTATAACTGATTTTAGCCAATTTTGGACATTTTATAGCTGTTGGCTCGTGGAAAAAAATGTGTAATAGTGAAAAGGTGCTTGTTTCAAAACTAATATGCAATGCAAATCAAAGTGTCATCTCCGCAACCCTTTCTCTTACTTGTTATCAAAAGTAAAATAAAGGTATTTCATAAAACTTAAATAACTATTTTGTTTGAAAAAGTTGACACAAATTTTTTATGAAGCAACAATTTTTTTTTCCCAGCATGTTTTTTTTAAATAAAATTAATATATATTTGTTTCTGCAACATATTCTTTTTTTTTCCTTTTCTATTTAACTAATGTTAACAATATGAGCACTAATAAATTAATAAGTGTTGGAAAGCTAAAATCTTATTTTTTTGACAATTTGAGATTTTTACATTTTCAAATTGTATAAACTTTTAAAAGTTTTTAAAAAATACCTTTTTTAACCTATAGGTATGGGAACCCCCTTAAAACCTTTTTTAAATAATCGTTAAAAAAACCCAAACCCCATTTGAATGGCAAAAATGTAAGAAAAGTACTGTACTGATAAAACCAAAACAATTTTATCTTTTATTGTAAATTGAACCTATTATTTTTTTCCCTTTTATAACCAATTAATTTGTATAATTAAAAAACAATTTATTCAAAATGTAAATTTTTTGTTCGATGTACCTTTTCTGGGGAAAAATACTAGTCACAGGTATATAAATTTTATGATATATTTTTTTAATGATAGCGTATATACTGAAAGGGCTTTTTTTAAAAACTCACATATTTATTTTTTTCAAAAATTTTTATTTAAAACGGGTTTAAAATTTCATTATGTTTAAAAAATATTTTTTTAAATTATGAAAAAAAATTAAAAATTTGGGTAAAAATTCATTTTAGTATAATGAGAAAGGGGCCCTTTTAAAATTGTATGAACAAAATTTCAAACTTGTACATATAACAGATTTTGAAAAAAGGTACATGAAAAACAGCCAATTTAATATATTGTTGTTATAGAGGTTATCTACTCCCCTTAATCCTCTGCTTTTTCCCTTATTATTTATCAATTAATCATCCATAATAGGGATAAAATATGTTTTTCCAGAGATTTTAGCTATTTATAATCAATTAATTTATACAATAACTTTGAAATTATTTATTTTTCACTTTAATGCTCTATCAATAGTTATTTCATAGAATAATTAGATAAAGGATAAAATCTTTCATCAATTATGTACTTTAACTAAGCTATCTAGCTATTACATGAAATATACGTAGTTATTCTATGAAATAACTAAATTATACACTTTAACGGTATCATATATATATAGTGTTTGATTTCAAAGAAATTTAAAAGATAAATATATTTGTGATAATTTATGAAAGATATTCTCTTTCTCTCCCTTTTGCTGTTTCTCATTTTGTGATAAGAAGAATAAACTACATAATATACCCTGTTCCTTCTTCAGTGAAACAAAAGTACAGTGAATGCAACACACGAATGCAAAAACACTTTCAACGAAATATCAGTTAACACGAAATAGTAGAACGGTGCCTACAAAAAACTTTACTTTCTCATGTATTTTTATCTTAACACAGCGTTTCTCAAATTGTGGGATGCGACCCCCTACGGGGGCACGATAACGCTACGAGGGGGGAGGGTGAGCATATCGAAAAGTTGAAAATAAAAGAATTAATAAATTACTACTTTTCTGATAGGCAACAAAAAAGATTTGGACATATTAAAGATAAAATACATATCTACACAGATATAAGTTACTTATAAATGCATCAGTAATACGCAATGTATTTGATAATTGATTTATCAGTACCAAGTTAAGAACACGATTAATAATGGAAACTACCTCAGAGTACCATAACTTTCTCGAAAAACAGTTCCTATTTATTTTCTATATTACGTTCAATAGTCTGTATGAATTACTGAAAAATATTAGTATTATTGAATGTTGAATTTATATCTCAGTTTATTGAAAAAAATGTATTAATTTTCTTACAAGTGAAAGTTTATTGCACATGATAAAAGCTTTTCGTAAATGTATGTACAGTCGAACCTTCATATTATGAACTACTATATTGCGAATTTTTCTATACATTGAACTTTTTCATGGAACGAAGAACATTTAACGATTTTCTTCATAAAATAACCTCCCAATAGCGAAGTTCACTTTCTATATAATGAACTTTTCTCTTGGATTCAAATTTCTTTTCCCTTTATTTTTAAAGTATTTCTGGACAATTCAAGTTATTCTCTCTTTTAACCCGCGATCACTCGCACGGGGTGTTCTGTACACCCCAGCAACAAGAAAAGCCTCCTACAATTCTAAAAATAATGCGCAGAGCCACGATTTTTTCTGTAGCTGCCCATTTTAGGTCATTGAACCTTCAGACCTGATGTAATCAATCTCGCTAGGACGATTGAATGTAACGACTTTCAAAGTTTATTTGGGGTGCTGAGAACACCCGCGAGTGATTGAGTTATATTTTCGTACTCAAAACATCTACGGAAAAGTACGTTTTACTCTTTCCGTTTACGTTTTTTTTTCAAATATATTAATATTCTAGAATATTTTATTTAAAATTTCAATAAATGTGGTATAAAAATAATATAATTCTATAAAATATTTGTAAAGTACAATTTTTTTAAAAAAAATTTCAAAAAATTTTCTAGAAATTATGACAAAAACTCAATGAGAAAGGGAGAAATAGTGACTTTGTCGTCTATTAGATACTGTATCAACAGAATGACAAAATGAACTAAGTGAATTCGATAACTGCGTGATTTCGTAACCAAAGTTGGAGAGATAAAACTTGAAATCATAAATTTTTATAACACAGGTGGTGTTGATACCACTGACGAAATGTGCAGTATATATATTATGTATCGCGAATATGTAACCTTTGGCCATAGCGAATATTTTATCATCTACTTAATACTGCAGGAATTAATGCTTCCTTTGTCTATCATTCGGTTCTTCCTGAAAATAAATGAGACATTCAATATTATTAGAGATTAGAATGGATCTTGTGCAGCCACAGTGGGATATGAGATCAGATTTACCAAACCTTAACAAAACACTCAAAAGAAGCTTTACTGACACATAATATATTAAAAAGAGCATTAATCCCCCTAAAAAAGGGGTGTTGCACTGCTTGTCCACGGGTAAAAGATGTAAAAATTATTTGTTTTTGTCTTCAATGTAAGATAATATGTGCTTAAAGCATATGAAGACAGTCTGCTCTGAATGTTTGAAAAATGATTAAAATATTTTTCTACTTTTTACTATCCTTATCATTAATTATAAAGTATATTTATTACTGGTATATACGTTTTACTTGTGGTTTATGAAAAAATATAAAATTGTGTAATTCAAAATGAAAATTTTATAGGTTTAGTTTAAATTAATGCTAGTCTCATTTGAATGCAATAAATTTAACAATTCTGTTTGTATAATACAAAAAAAACTCTTATACTTCATAAATATATATCATAATTGACTTAAAATTTTTTTCTTATTTAAATACACGTGTTATAAGAGAGAGTTTGGGGTGTTCTCTCTCTACACCCCGCGAGTGACGACGGTAGAAAAACAGGCGCGAGTGACCGCGGGTTAACAAATTTTATGGTGGTCATAAATCTTGAATTGGTTATATTAGGTACCTAAAACTGGCCGAGAACAATAGAATTTTGAAAGTGTTTTGCAAGAAGGGTAACCCCTGACCCCAAGCTCACTAGAAGCATTTTCGATATAATCTTTCACCTTCAGTGGAATTGTTTCATGTCGTCGTGTCATTGAACTAGTCTCCGTTCATTTGCAAGGTTGATCAGCCGTACTGGTAACTTCGTTTCTTGTCGCTCGAAAATATGAAAACACAGGTACATGAGTATCACACAAAAAAGTTTAATTCTTGAGGAAGTGGATAAAAGAGTCACGAAAAATGATATTGCTATAAAATTTGGTATTCTTCCAAGCAAGTTATCAACTATTATAGAAAATAAAGATAAGTTACAAAATTATGGTTCATCAAATTCTTGTTCAAAATGCTTGAGAACATGTGTCTATGGAGATATCGGCTAGACCGTTTTGACGTGGGTACACACAATGCAGGATAAAAATGTTCCGATATTTCTAGATCTTTCGAAATAGAGAAAGATCTTCGATTTGTGTAGGCATTGGGATATGACCAATTTCTTTGTAGCAATGGATGGATAGGAAAATTTAAGAAAAGACATTTAAAAATACGCCTGAAAGTATTTTTGGTGCATTGCAAAGTAGTGAGGTCTATTATGAAACAAAGTATTTTTTTTTCAAACAAAATTAACAGAGTTTATGAGTAATTAATGTTTAGGATGTGTGTGGTGATGCATGTTTAGAATCGATAGTTGTAAAATAATGCATGTTTAAAATTACACACACACTTGCAAACTTTAAATTAGAAAATACCCTTAAAATTTCTTAATTTTATTATAAAACTGTTTTCTTAATGTTGAAAATACAGTATATTACTCGATATTCCTTTTTCTTATTTTCTTTGCCGTTTTTTTTTTTTTCCTTTAAGGGTAAAATATATAAAATAAATAAATATTAATTTACAAAAAAGGTGTGACTAATTTTTTAATATAAAGTGTTTTTATAGAATATAAATTTGTGTTTTATGTAGTTTACAAAGTATTTTGAAAACTGAACCTCTGTATAACGAATTTTTTTGTCAAGATTTAACGAATTTGTTAAATATAGGTCCAATTTTATAATATATATATTTTGGGCTTAGTAATTTAACATATAAAATGCAAAAATGCAAAAAAATACCCTCTTCAAAAAGAGACTAAAGTTTTATTTGCTAAGCGAAATGTAACAACTAGAATTTTTACTTTGTGTACACTAGTACTAAAATTAGCTTGAAGCTTCATTTGTAAATACAAAAAGGAATGTGGAAATACCTCGTTCGGTTCACGTTCACTCAGTAGTACGATAAAAAATTGACCCAATTGGTATTGATTAATACATTATTGTTTTGGAAGATTTGGGGTTAAAATATTCCTTCAGTAATGTTTCTATTAATGTTTCTATTCAATGTCAAGACTAACCTTGACCAATCAGCTCCTTTAATTGATTCATTTGTCTCCATAATTAATTGATTAAGTGTTTGCTTAAGTACAAACTAGATACCCGAGAGGTGTTCTTGGCACATAAACAATCTACAGCACTGCTTCTCAAATTTTCAATATACCGACCCACTATTCAATCATCATTTTTATCGCGCCCCCCTCCATACAATAATAATGTATTGAATTCAATAATACTATACTTTGACACTAAATCTATAATACGACTATAGACTCTTTTGTGCCACCGACGTATATAAAAGTCTCACTCAGTCAAAGTATTAATTTTCTTATCGTATATATACGTCTTTCCGAAGTACGATCTTTTTTGTGCAGGGCTGTTCATAAAATTATTCCGAAGGCTTTGGAATGTAATAAAAGGACCTTGACAGTGTTTGCGAAGGATTTACTTATTTCAGATGTTTTTTTTTTTTCACTTATTTATTCTTTTTCTTCTCCCCCTCAACCCCCCCCCATCAAAATACGTTCGTCTACATTGAAAACGGGGGCATTGGCGAGCGAATCGCATAACTTTTAATCGGCAGTTAAGGAATTAATTATAAACCGTACAAATTATCAAGATGTGGGTTTAAAAAAACCCATGGGGTCACTGATAATTATCAAATTTGTTCTTAACTTAGTATTGTTAAATAAATAATAAAATACATTGTATAGAACGGATACATTTATATGTGTATTATATCAGCGTCAATATGTATTTTTAATTTTATTTTATCTGGAAGTATTTTGTTTGTTTACTTTCACAATAAATTAATTTTTTTAAATAATCTTTTGTTTTCGACTTTTCCCCAAAGGCTCCGCGTCCCCTTTGTAGAGTTTTTTCCACGCCCGCAAGGGGGCCCCAAAAACATTTTGGGAGAAACGCGGGATCTACAGGCCCCAAACCCGCGGGCCAATGATACACGCTGATCTAAAACCCATTGAAACCCACGTATGTTTTAGGTTATTTGTGGCATATGACTCATGTCATACGATTTGTTCTCTTTTTAACCCCTTTCAGGTTACCCTACTAAATTTAAAGTCGGGGTTCCCCTTTTAAACCGCGGGAATGAAAATAATTTAAAAGCTCCGGTTTTTTTTTAAATGAACAAAATTTTTTAATTTCCCCTTATTTTAAGTTTTGGGTTTAAAGATTAAAATACAAAAGGGTTTGCAAAAACCATATTGTTTTTTTTTTTAATATAAAGCAGTTTGGGAGGTTAATTGCGAAGTTTTAATTTGCTACATATTTCCTAATGAAAAGGGTTTTTCCCCGAAAAATAAAATTCATTTTTTTTTCACTTGGTAATTTAATTTAATTGTGAAATTTTTATTTTTTAAAAAAGGTTGGGAGAAACTAATTTTTAAGTACATATTTCTTTAAAAAAAAGGGGTTTAAAAAGGTTAAGAATAAAAAATTTTGGTCCCATGAAAAAAGGGTTTTATAATTGTATTTTTACTTCATTAGATTAAAAAATAATATTTATATATATATACTGCATATTTAAATTTTACAGCATGTTATCCGAGAACTGTAATTGTATAAAATTGTAGTTGTAATAGAGGATTCAATAAAAAAATTAGGTACTTTAATTAACTCCTTATTTTTCTAAGGAATATCTCGCTGGAATAAGATTTATTTTATTATATAATTGACCCATAATTTTTTTTTTAAACTATATGAATTCATAAAAAAAAGAAATAAATGATGAGAAGAATTAAGGTGTACAAGAAAGGGCTTCCCCCAAAAAGGGTTCCTAAAAAAAAGGGGATTGCATCCCCTTAAGGGCGTGATAACCTATTTAGGGGGAGGGGGACCCCTTTTGGAAATGTCAAAAATAAAAGATTTTCTAAAAAAATGTTAATTTACTGAAAGGAATTAAAACAAAATAATTCTGAGATAATAAAAAAAGAAAAACACATTTGCAATTATATAATACAAATATATCAGTACTGCAAAATGCATTTGACCATTAATTTATAAATACTAAATTAAGAACAAATTTAATAATTAATAGTGACCCCTTGGGCTGTCATATACAAAATCATATGCAAAATTTAATACTTATCTTGGTAACTTGTACTGTTTATTATTAAAGTCGTATTGTAGCTTTAGTTTCAAAGTAATATTAAATTCACAAATTATTAAAAAATGGAGGGATACGAATTTAAAAATTTATTTTGATTTGAAAATTGGGTCGCAAGCTTTTAAAATTTTTGGGAGAAGCCCCTTCCCTTAGAAGAAAGTTGATTATTTTAATAAAAAAATTTTCAGTTGCACCCCGTTTTTTCAAAGAGGTGTGTTATCTGAAAGGTTGTGCAAATGGTGAAACTCCTTTTATGCCAATCCAAAAAAAAAGGGTTTTCAAAATGGGGCTCCCCCCCCTGGGGGTGAAACTTTGGAAAGGGGGACGAGCATAAAAAAAATTTTTAACCCAAAAAAATTTTTTTTAAACAATTATTAATTTACGGGGAAAAGTAAAAAAACAAAAAAAACATTCTAAAACAAAAAAAAAAATAACATTTGAACTGTTTAATAAATTTATAAATGAATCAGTATTGCAAAATGTTTAAATAAAACCAAATTTTTAACAATACTATAAAAACATGTTTAATAATTAAAAGGACCCCATGATTTTTTATATATAAAAAAAAATTTAAAAAAAACATTTTTTTTATTTTTGATAATTTATAGGGTTTTTTGGGGAAAAAACCCTTTTTAATTGTGGGAAAAAAAGTTACCATTTTTTTCCCCAATCCCAAACCCGTTTTCCCCACATGGGGGCACGGGGTTTTTTGGTATTGGGGGGGGGGGGAAGAAAAAAGGAATAAAAAAGCAAACCCTTTGGAAAAAAAGAAAAATCCGGCAAAAATATTGTCAAAGGTATTTTTTAGAAAAGCCAAAAGTTTTCGGAATAATTTTTGATTTGGTAATGCACAGGTAAGAACGTCCCTTTGCAAAGAGGGGTATATAACCTGGGGCAATCAACGTTTGGGTTTGGGAGACGCTTATAATGGGTGGTATTTTTAATGTTAAAGTCATTGAAAACCCTTTAGTGTCCAGTCTAGTTTTAAAGAATTCAAATATTTTATTGTAGGGAAGGGGGGGCGGATAAAAAATTATGATTAAATATTGGGTCGAGATATTGAAAATTTGGGGAAACCCCTTTCATTAAAAAGATTTTATTGATTGCCTTTGGGTGGGAGGACAGAAAATGATTTTTCCCGGTTGCAAGGTGGTACGGAAACCTTTTTTTTGTGTCGGAAAAGCCCAAAAATTTATCTGGGAAAAAATTGCGGGTTACTTTTTAACCACTAATGGAACTTTTAAAATTGATTTTGACATTAAGTTTCGGATTTTTTAGCGCCCCCTTTCCGATCCTATTTTTTAAACTAAAATGTTCCCACCAAAAAAAATTTCCCACTTATTTTTTAAAACCCATTCTTGCAAACCCCTACTCCCCTTTTTTACTATATTTCTTCCTTTTTAAATTTTTTTTTTTAAAATTTTAAAAGAACTTTTAGCATCCCCAGTATATTAAAAATTAATAAAATGGCTCAAAATTAATTTATTATTATTTAATAAAATACATATCTGACAAAAATTATTAGCAAAAAATTTTATAAACCCCAAAAAAATTAAGGATCCGACCCGGGTTCCCAATCATGATTTTGCAAAAGGGATAAATGGATAACTTCTTACGATATTCAGTGCCACCCAGGGTTAGAAAAAACCATGTATACAATTGTTTTTTAAAAGCATTTTTGACAAAAACAATTTTTTAAATACAATATTTTTGGGAAAAAAATTCTTTAAAAAAATTTTTTTTTAAAATTTCCCCCCTTTTTCAAAAATGTTTTTATAATATTATTTTTTCCTATATAGCTCAAAACCCCCCTTTTCAGAGGCTCAACTAGAATTTTTTAAAAAATATAACTTAGGGGGTTTTTTCATTTTTTTACATTAACCCGAGGGGAAACAAAATTTTTAAGAAAAAAACGCCGATATTTATATTTCAATTGATTGTAACTCTGAAAATAATGTGAATTTTTCAAACATCATAGATAAGCCTCTGTAAAGAGGTCCGAGCTATATACAGGCAAAATATTATTATAATAGAAGCATTTTTAACAAAATGAGATCATTTTGAAAAAAAATTATTCTAAGTTCATTTTTTTGCCAAAATATTGTATTTAAATAATTTTTTTTACATAATGTCCTTAGAACAATTGTATAACATTTATTCTAATCTAAGTGACACTAAATATCACGAAAATTATCCATTTATACCCTTTTTTTAAAAATCATGGTTCCGAACGTAATCGGATACAATCTACAATGGAAAATTTGATCATTTATAATACGTACAATGTAATAATTACCGTTCAATAAATAAACTCTATGTTGTTATGATATAATTTTGAAAATATCTATTCACGTTGAATCAAGAAAAATGAAAGTTGTGCTACTCAGAGAAGACATTTTTTAAGACTATTTTACTCTGTGAATGTTACATTAATAAAAACATGCATTTATAGTAATACAACATAAATTATCCTTGAATGATACACACAATTACGTAGTGCATATATCAATATGTTATTACTTACATAACTTTCCTGAATATTCTGTATAATTTTCAAGCAACCAAATTTCAATATAACTTTTTTTAGAATAACTTTTATGCGTTTTAATGAATAACGCATTGAAATATTTGTTAAATATTGTGGAATTTATGTTGAAAAATTACTGTTTTTCTATGAGTGATTTTGTGGAAAATAAACATTTAAGTGTAAAACTTAAGTAGTAATGCAAACTGAAATTACACATTTTTTTTTATTTGGCACATGTGTAGAGAACATAAAAAAAAACCAAAAAAAAATAAAAATAAATAAATAAAAAACACCTGATCAATTTCTTTCAAATCGGGGGGAAATTCTACGTATAAGTGATTAATACAGAAATGTTAACTTACTTTTTATAACTACCAGTCAAGGTATTTTACTTCAAATAGAGAAATAAGGAACTATAGAATATTTCTTAACATAAATTTATAAATTATTAGCTCAACCCATATGCTGAAGGTGAATGCATTTAACCCGCGGTCACTCCCGCCTGTTTTTGATACTGCCGTCACTCGCGGGGGGTAGAGAACACCCCAAACTTTTAGCACGTGTATTTCATTATGAAAATAAAAATTAAGTCATTATGATACATATTGATAAAGTACAAAATGTTTTTGTATTTTACAAATAAAATTATTAAATTTATTGCATACAAATGAAAATAACATTAATTTAAACTAAACATACAAAATTTTCATTTCAAAACACATAATTTTATATTTTTTCATAAACCAGTATATAAAACGTATATACCAGTAATAAATATACTTTATAATTAAAGAGATAATGATAGCAGAAAGTAAAAAAATAATATTTTAATCATTTTCCAAACATTCAGAGCAGACTGTATACAAATGCTCAACTTCTCGCGGGAGTTCTCAGCCCCCAGATAAACTTTTGAAGGTCATTACATTCTAATCGTTCGAGAAGAAGGGATTGCATCAAGCCTGTAGGTTCAATAACCTAAAATGTGCAGCTACCGAAAAAACTGAGGTTCTGCGCATTCTTTTTAGAATCCTGGGAAGATTCTCTTGTTGCTGGGGTGTACAGAACACCCCGCGCGAGTGATCGCGGGTGAAACACAAGCAAATATTTTAATGCATTATACTGGTAATTGGTTGAATTATCAGTAAAAATATAGGTCAACATTTTTTTCCCAGCTAATATAAAGTTTGAAAGTATAATCAATGAAGGGAAGTGAAGTCAATATTTTAATGTAATTTGCGTTCTTATTCCTACTACAAACAAACGCGTGCGAAAATACTAACAGCTACTTATTCGAAAGAGCCAGGGCTAGATGAATTTGTATTATATGGTGTGGAATTTAAAAGACGAAAAAAATTTCTGAAATACAGTTCTGATTATTCTAATTACTTAATTATTGACGAAAATTACCTGTTCTTTTTTTATCAAAATTTCTCGAGATACTCTATTACCAATAAATCCGCAAGAACATTCTGTTAGAAGCTTTCTTCTTATAACCAAGGAAAAAGTAGAGAGAAAATTGTACTATTTAAAATATGTTGTTGTGGCTAATGCCACCTGTCTGACGTAGTCAGAACGAGGCACACGAAATTCATCGTGGCATGGGGCTAGAAGTACGCCTGTCGTTGGCCTAGGCGTTGAACACCATACATGTGACTGTACGAATTAGCTCGGACGATAGATGGCGACACTACCTATCTCCCCCTCCACAATTTTGCCATTAAACTGAAGGGGAGAGAAATATTCTCCACACAAGTGATTCAGCACACAAGACTTTCGGACCTTCTGTTTTAAATTAAAAGGTACCCGTGTGTACTGAGGGTTTTTGGGGGCACGAACCCCAGGACTTCCGGTTTGGAGTCCGATGCTCAACCACTACCCACGGCCAAAATTTAAAAAAAGGAGCAGTTCGATAAAACTGAAAACAAATTCTTATAGAAAAAAGTTTCTCTTTTTGAGTGACTCAGTAATTTCACAGGACAAGAAATAATTATTTAATTATTATTATTTTTATATAAATTGGGGGGAATTTACAATCAACAATGAAACATATGTATTTTGCTATCAATCTCATTTCTTTGATAGTAGAATGAAAACAAGAGGCTTGTTCATGTGTGTGTGGATACAAAATAAATCGAAACTACCCCTTAACTCAATGCATATTTTTTTGTGTGTGTTTTATATTAAGGTTAATATAGTATTAATGTAACCTCCTTCTCCAAAAGAAAAGAGTTTTAATATTACTGCAAATGACAAGGATGCCGATTTTAGTTTTCTTTTTCTTTTTTTTTTTTTAATTTTCATGCGGTGCATTTGATTGGGAAGATTGACACCAAACTTAAGATAACATAACAAATTAGTTTTCACGATGTTTCAACGTATGCAATTTAATTACCTCGTTAATTACAATTTATCGTAAACTTTTAACACTGATTTAAACAAAAAAATATCCAAAAGAATTATATAAAATTCTTCCTACAGCCTTTTGAGAAACTTCAGTTTAAATTTTGTTTATAAAGTACTCCAATTGCGTTTATTCTCAATTTTAATAGAAACTCCAAACTTTGCTTACGGGTTCCGTAAGTCCGAGTACTGGAATTACACCTACATTACCATATATATTGAAACTCTAGCCCAATTTTATAAGACTTGAATATATTGAGAACATAGAAGCACTCATTATACGCGTTAAACCGATTGAATAAATTTTCTTTTACAAACTTGCACAATTATATGTTTAAATTATAAAATAGTTTATGGCAATTCATGGTAGTGGATTTTTGTTTCTTATGCAGATTTATTTTTCAACGACCCAGAGTAGATTTGATTTCAATTGACATCACATTCTCAAGAAACATTAGGAATTTTGTTGATGTACTTTGTAATTTTTAACCACAGTCAGATAACGAGGATGATACCTGAACTTTAACCACTCTCCTATCTTCGACCAGTCGATATATATATATATTTTCCTAAGACAGTAATGTTCATAGCTCTGCAGCATCCATTTTATATTTATTATCTCGATTACTCTTTTGTCCTTCATTGTGTGATTTTCCTGCTGTCTATGTGTTTGTCGAGTTTTATTGTTTGATGTACTTTGTTAGTGAGAATTACCCTTTTTATATATATAATTGAGTTATGGACAAAGATATCTGTTTTTCTTTGGACAAAGATAATATGACAAACAAATCAACCAAATACTTCGATAAGAGTCGTTACATATATTATGTATGATGTATATTTTAACATAATCATTAAAGAAAAAAATAATATAAAATATCAGTATTTTTTCAAATGCTGTTAAAAATTTAAATATTTTGATGCACCGTTTTACTTCATATCACAATATCACAAGAAATAATTTGTAATTTACAGCTTGACACTATTCTGAATGTTCAGTTATTCACTTTTTGGTCTGAAAAATATTTTTTCTTTTTAAAACGGGGGCAGACCCCCACCCCAGTGATCCTTCTATTTTCGACCCTCCATTTTTCATCCAATTCTTTCGTTTTTTTTTTTCCCCTTCCCCCAACTCAAAACCTATTAATGTTTTGCGTTTGAAAAACCCCTTGCGCCATAAAACACCAAATTCAACTCAACGCAAAAAGACAATATATTTCGATAAAAAGTTTTCTTATAGATATGGAACCAACAGTGTCGCAATACAAAAAAAATTTTTTAAACACAAAAAATTTTTCCAAAACGATAAGAAACCACCCTGATATATTTATAGTCATCTTCCAGATTAACTTAAAAAATTTTGCATTTTATTATTCTAAAAATTTGTTTCACGAACTGCACTTTACTTAATTTTACAAGTATTACACACTCGTTTTGATTGTAATTAATTATTTAGAATGACTACGTTCGGAACCGTATAAAGATGCAAATGGATATTTTTATGATATTTAGTGTCATTTTGAATATATATTGGCTTTTGCGACATTATGACAAAATATTAAATAAATTGGATTAAGAATATCTTTTTCAAATGTCTCCTTTGTAAATGCTTCATTGTTAATATTTCCCCGTATCAGCTCAGACCTCTCTACAGAGTCTCAACTAGAATTTTTGAAATGCATAACTCGGAAGTCGGTTTATCCCTGTTTTACGAAAACAGAAGGGAGAAATTTTAAGAAAATACGCCGACAATTATTTCAAATGGTTGTAACTCTGACAATAATGTGAATTTTTCAAAAATCATAGTTGAGCCTCTGAACAGAGGTCTGCGCTATATACAGACAAATATTAATACAATAGAAGCTTTTTTTACAAAAGGAGAACATTTGGAAAAAAGGATATTCTAAGTTACTTTTTTGCCGAAATATTGTATTTAAATAATTTTTTTTACATAATGTCCTTAGAACAATTGTATAACATGTATTCTAATATAAGTGACACTAAATATCATGAAAATTATCCATTTATGCGCTATTTTAAAATCATGGTTCCGAACGTAGTCGGATACCTTAAGAATGTGTCCAATTTAAACAGAGGAAGTTGTTTTTACATAAATCGTAGAAAATACTCACAAGAAGATTCAGCTAAATATCCTATAAAACGAAAGGAAAAAGGGGAAAGGAAAAAGGGAGAATAAAATTTAACTTTATCTAAAAGTTTCAGTTTTGAGAGTTCTCAAAAATTATTAATGCCATAGGAATGTGATATGTTGCCGATTTGATCAAAAACAAAAATAAATCACGAAATTCCCAACAAAGTTTATCCGGGTTAAAATTTTCATAATAATAATTCATCAATATATTTCCTCATATATATAAATATATGATTATTTATTATGCATAAAATTTATATTTATAATTAATAAAAACCCAAACTAAACCCATAAGGGCCGGGGGCCTACTTGAACACCCAGTATAGTGACCTTTGGGGCCCTGAGGTGCATGAGGAATCCACGGGTGGTCATCTGAAGGAGACTACCTGTTTTGTCCCCAAGAACTAGGTATCATTTATAGACCCACTGCAGTAGGGAGAATTTGGGGTTCGCCCACCCCGGGGAAAAAAAACCTGTCCTGTGGTGTGGGGAACCCCACCCCTCGACCCCCTACATATATATATTTATATATATTTTATTTATAATTTTTTCATATAACTTTTTTCACCCGATTATTTGGGGGGTTTGAAAATTTTAAACATTCAGTTTGTCCCGATTTTTTAAAAATTAATTTTGTTTCCCAAAAAAAAATTTTTTTTAAACTTAAGGTCTCGGTTTCAAGAAAATTTGAAAATGGCTTTTAAAAAAGATTTTTCGCAAATATTTCCTTATTTAACTTTTTCTGCCATTTTGTCGGATTTTATTTGAGGCATTTGCTTGCTCTATTTGATTACATGCAATTAGAAAATTATTTGTATATTAATACATTGTGCTATAAGGCATGAAACGATAACAAGAACTATTGCAAAGGAGGGGCTGACTTTCAAATAAAAGTGACAATGGTCACACAAAATATGATACATCATAACTCTGCATTACTAACCAATAAAATAGCATCTATATAAAAACGTATATCTTGTACAATTGTCACTAACATTCATAACTGTCGTCATAAAGTAAATGAGGTCAAATTGTAGAAATTCTATTTTGAAAAGACTCAACTTTTTGTATACCAAAAAGGGTTTTGGGAGAGGTTTTGAGATGTAATGTATCTTTCCAAGGAATCTTTAATAAAAATATCTAAGGAATTGAGTTTTGAAGATTTTATGGCCCACCCTGTGGGAATCAACTTTAGTATACCAAAGCGTTTTGGAGAGGTTTGTCGAGATGTAATGTATCTTCCTAAGGAATCTTATAATTATATCTAATGGAGTTGAGTTCCGAAGACCTCATGGCCCCACCATGTGGAATCAACTTTAGTATTACAAAGCATTTTGGAGAGGGTTGTCGAGATGTATTGGATCTTCCTAAGGAATCTTAAAATTATATCTAATGGAATTGAGTTCTGAAGATCTCATGACCATTTGACGAATACACTCTTTTTCCTGACAATCATCTACAAGTGCAGCTCTGAATCATCGAGTGCTATTGGTTCATAAAAACGAAACGGTTTACCCTCACCTACTCGGGAAGTTCTCGACTAAAATTCGAGAATTACTTTCTTATGATGTTCTGATGTCACTGTAACAGAACTGAAGAATTATGGTGGTGTGCGTGCATCCAACGATATCCTTCTCCATGTAAGGAGTCCGGTGCCATCAAAGCGATTTAATTTTCTAACGATTGCAGAATGATAGCGTTTCTCAGGTACTCTCCAGACAAAAACTCATCGAGAATTACTATTAGTTCTGAATCATGATTCGACAATGCACCAGTTTTGATGTATCCAAAAGTGGTGTTATTGGCTCTAAGATAGATACGCTCTCTTCTGAAGTTACTGAAGACGAACTCAAGCCATTGGTTTATAAACGTAAAAATCCCTTTTTGGTAACTGATATAGCACGATTTAATTCGATACCATTACTCCAGATGCAGTTTTGAGATCTTGTGTTTGCTGCTTAACAATCGCATACCTCTAGGATGCTTAACATTTAAAGCCATATATCAAAACTTATCAGATATTGTGACTATTAAACAACGTTGGCCAGTCCTTTTTATAATCGTACAAGATGTTTGATACTGTTGCAGTAATCTGTAGACCACCATATGGGGATCCCTTGAACGGATATGTGATTTCCGGAGCTTAAATTTATCGTTTCCCCTTAACTTCCCAAAAAAGACTCCCCCTTCTTTAATTTTTGGGTTAAAAAACCCCTTTGCAGCCTTTTTTAACCGGAATCGATACTGCTGCCGATGTTTTCCTTTAAATAACGAAATGCAATACTCAAATTTGATAGTTTTAGAAAATTTCCACTTTTCAACTTCCGTTTTCGGGCATTTTTCCTAAGAAAACAACCCTCTTCACTAAAATGAGTATAAGAGACATATAAATCAATCTATATAACATCACTTTTCAGAATAATATTATTGCATATTTCTGTTTTCAGAAAATATGTGTTTGTATTTTAATTTTAGACACCAGTGTATATATAGACATAGAGAGAAACAGATGGATAAAGATAGGTAGATAGATAACTAATACACAAAGAATATCTAGCTTAAAAGTAAACCATCAAAAATGGAAAAAGAAAAAGAAAAAACATCGAAATAATAAGAAAATTTCCCCTCGGGATTTCTAGGTTTTAAAAGAGACTAAGGTATCAGGATTAAGGAATAAACTATGTTTCAAGGCTCAATCCTTTTTCTGTACTTACAAAGAAATATGAAGAAATAAAAGGGCACATTATATGTTTATCTGTTCACTACCACACACACACAAAAAAAACACACACATATATATATATATATATATATATAAATATTTCATATACGAGGTAAAATAAATATTACAAGTGTTGATCTTAACAAAAAAAGAAACTGCTATTTTCTGTGATCCCTTTTAAGATTGTTTAAGGCTAAGTATTATATAATTTATTAATAAATGAATTTTTAGATCATAAATTCGTTATAAAAGACAATGAAATAACTGCTTCTAAAACTGAATACTGCATTTTACTTTTTGTGAATAAATATTTTAAAAGAATTATTTTTAATAGTAGTTTTTTAATATACATTTTTCACTTTTTCTAATTAAGAATGCTGATATTAAATACTATTCATGTAAAAGAAAATGTTTTTGTTAATCTTTAATTACAACAACTATTCAGTCTCTCGAAGTTCCCAAGTATGTAAATGCTTGAATTTTTATTGGGAAAAAAAACTGTTAACCGGTAACTTTTACCCTATTAAAAATAATATTTTGAGATATATTTAGAGGTATTTAGTTTTCGATTAACTTTTTACAACATAACTGTTGAGAAATAAATTAATACATCTCTAAATAAATAAATTACATTTGCTACAGTTTTAAGTAATTTATCTATGATGACTCTTGAAGTGTTTTAAAAGTTTTTATTAAAATTTAAACCCCTTTTTACCTCATAAAAAAAAAATGTTCAAACTAATAATGATTTATTTTCTCCCTTGGAAAAAAACTATTTAATTAATTAAGATTAATTTTTGATTTTTCAAAAGTAATTTTTTATTTAAGATAATATTTAAGTAATGATTAAAGAATATATATTTGAATACATATGCATTATAATACTAGCACTTATTCACGTTTTTTAGATACCTTCTATACATTTTTTTATGTGACTTTTGCTGTTTTTAAATCAATACTTTAATTTAAGATGTTTTCATCTCTAATTCTAATTATGTCTCAGTCTGTAAACATATCATCCTCTGAACTAATAATTTAATTCTTTTAACACGTTTTCTCAAACTATGGGGGGCACTCCCCCTTTTGGGGGAAAGTGATACCCCCTTCGAGGGGGGGAAAACGGTTTTAAAAATCGAAAATAAAAGATTACTTAAAAAAATTTAAATTTATTGAAAGTCAAAACAAAATACTTTCTTTATATAATAAAAAAATAATAACATTTTTCACTGATATAATACACTTATAAATGTATCAGTACTGGAATGTTTTTATTAGTTTAACCATACTTGTTTAAAAACAAATTTGATAACTATCGGTGACCCCATGGGTTTGTATTAACACTTATCTTGATAATTTGTGCTGTTTATAATTAATTACTTAACTGCCGATTAAAAGTTACGCGATTCGCTCCCCAATGACACCGTTTCCCAAGAGACGAGCGTATTTTGATGTGAGTTTTCTTTAGGGGGAGGAGAAAAGGAATAAATAAGCAAAAAAAATCCTCTGAAATAAGCCAATCCTTCGAAAACACTGTCAAGGTACTTTTATTGTGTTTCAAAGCCTTCGGAATAATTTTATGAATAACAGTGCACAAAAAAGATCATACTTCGAAAAGAAGTATATATACGTTAAGAAAATTAATACATTGACTGAACGAGACGTTTATATACGTCGGTACCACATAGGAGGTTAAAGTCGTATTGTAGCTTTAGTGTCAAAGTATAGTATTATTGAGTTCAATAAATTGTTATTGTATGGAGGAGGGCGCGATGGAAATGATGATTGAATAGTGGGTCGCGTATTTTGAAAGTTTGAGAAGCACTGCTATACATTATTATTTGCGATTTTAAACAATATACACCAGTCAATGAAATTGTATTTGTTTTTATAATTTTGAATTTTATTGCAATTTCAAAATGGAATTTTTTTGGCATTATTTGAAAATATTTTTTAATAATAAGATTTATATAGTTACTTTTTAATTTGTGTGACACCTGCATCTTAATTCAAGAATTTTAATTTGAACTTTGGGAGGTTTTGTTAATGCAGATGTGTAATGATATATCTGATTGTACAAACTTAAACATTTCGTTTCCATTAAATAAGTTGAGAGTTATTGATATTTTACACACACACACACACACTGTGACGGGTCTTTATGCAAACTTATCACTAATTCTCTTAGGGGAATTTTCGAGATAGAATTCACGTTTAATTCACAGCCATCCCTCTCAAGAAGAAACCCTGATATTTAGTTTAGTTGGAGTATAAATAGTCAGAGTTTGGTAATAGTAAGCAAGAAGGAGTGGAGAATCTGTTTCAGAGTTACTAAGATGAGATTTAATTGAATTACACAACGTGAACTAAGAACGGAGTTTGCCACTGTTAATTTAGTGGATTGAGAATTTATAGTCTAAGATTGGTTAGATTAAATGAACTGTTTATTTGCGTTTATTCACTTAGGTGGGGTTATTACTTTCTTTATATCACTCCTAGTGCTTCCTCTTGTGGTTTAACTTGCGGTTGATTAGTTTGCTTGAATAATAATAAATTAGCATTATTATGGAAGATTCTGTCCATGCTTTGTTTCTTCGAACACCCATAGGTAGGCAGGACGGTGCGGGAGCGACTTCTGGAGGATGTTACAAACAACACACGCACACACACAAGCGTTGAATAATAAAACCCTTTTCTTCGTTGAAAAAATCGTAGAAGGTACTCCTACAACTGCTTAAGCATCGTAACCTCTTTATTTGTGACAGTTAATAAATAGCTAACAAAAAGCATAAATACTCCTTATTATTATACGTTTACGAACAGATTCTATCATCAAACTTTTACTAGTTTTTGCACACCATTTACGCTAAGAAATTTATCATACTTAATGTATCTACACAGTTTAACCTATCATCTGTACCGATTTCTCTTAGGAAGCTGATGTTTTTATTTCGACTAATCTTTTCCCTGTCTTTGAACACCAATTTGTGTTGCTAATGAATTACTATAATATTTTGATTTCCCTTCATTAAATATAAATATGCTCGCATTATCTTTTATTAAAAGGCTATAATTCTTTAATGTTTGTGAGTGTTTAGCTTTTGGTCTTATTCTGTTTGAACTTTAAATTTTTAGCTTTTGTTTTTGTTGCGGAATATTTCTTTTGTAAATGGATTGATTTCCAATTTTGCCATATGAAAACAACAGCACTTTAGTAAATAAATTGAAAGAACTTCTTACAGTAACCATGTCTGATTAAAAAAACATTGATTTCTAAAATTAAACTCTTGTCTTTGTAAAATATTTTTAAATATTAATTCACAAATTAAGAATCAAGTTATTTATTTATATTAGATATTTGTTTCTGCTTAATATTACGTTTGCAAAACATCTCTAATATAGTTAGTCAAACATATTTTTTTTTTAAAAGCAGATTAAATACTTCTAAATGAAAACATGTTAAATACCTCATTGAAACGTCCCGACCATTTGACTTTTTCAAATAAATTGACAGGTAGAACTTTATTGGACACCTTTAAAAAAACTATGATAGAGTTTGTAAAAAAATACAAAAAAGATGAAATGAGACTTTTTTTAAAAAAAATTCATGAGGTTTATGAGTGTAATTCAAGAAAGCCTACTTAAAATTTCGGAGAACAAAAGCCAGTTAAAAACAATTAAATAAAAAAAAAAATAGCTATGTTTACTTGAAATTATATTGGGGTGGCTCATAAAAACTGAAATATTTCAGAAATTGAAAAGCGCATGTAGCTCTATTTTAAAAACTTCATGGAAAGAAAAATAAAATATTTTTTTTGTAAACTACGTTTAAATCAAAATTAGAAACCTATTTATACTTAAAAAACGATAAAAATGCAAAAAAAAAAAAATCTTTTAAAAAAAAATTTTTTTGTTTAAAAAAAAAAATTAAGAAAACAAAAACTTGATTTCTTTTGTTTTTAAAAATTTAAAAGGGTTTTATTTTCATTTTTTTCAAATAAACAATTTAAACCAATTGGACTGCTTACTACTTGATAAAGCGTGGCTGTCTGACAAAGCTCATTTAATGATGAAAACTTTTTTTTAATTAAAAAAAGGTTTTGAAAAACCCTTTTAAAATTTTAAAAATCGAAATTTTTTACATTTTAACTTCACCTGAACTATTAACGGGTTTTAAAAGAAAAGTTTTGAGGTTTTATTATTAAAAAGGGATAAAAAAAAATTGGGAAATTTAAATTCCGGGGAAGTCCATGAGATAAGTGAACTAATATTTTATTAGAATCGTATATCTTTGCAGATGATAGCAAATTGCTTCTTATTCTTTCACTCTTCCAATTCTTATAAGCATATAACTGTTTAGAGAAAGGATAAAAAAGTGACTTTAATCATAACAAACTAGTTTTAATAGTGTAAAACTGTATTAAACAAATACGGAATATAAAAATTAATTTTCAAATCTTGCTATTTAACTGTTACAATTTATAAAAAAAATCAAGAGAATTAAATTCGACATTATTTGCTTTATTATGTGGAGAATTACCCATAAAATTTCGAACTATTATTTCAAAATTGTTTTTTTTAAAAACGTCTTAAAAACCCCTAATTTATGGGTTTAAAAGCGGGGCCTGTTTAAACCCCATCAATTGACAAGCTTGCCATTCTAAAAGAAGTAATCATATCCCTTCAAGGATATTTAAAAAATCAAAAGGAAAAAAGAAAGCTGTTGTTCGGAAACTTAATTTATGAGCATCTTACAACAAATAAAAATAGTGAGCAATGTTTTTGCAAAAACTAAACATTTTCAACAAAAATAATTAAAAAGAATTGAATTTAGACATTTTTAAAATTATGCAATGGATCATCATTTTCAATTTAAAAAAACAACAAGAGAAGTTATCCCAGAAAATAAAATTAAGCATGGGATGATCATAAATCAAGAAAGTCTTGACAGTGAAGGTGAGGGAACAATTTATCAACAGATCCGACGTCAAAATTTAAATTTCGGCAAAAACAACTACTAAATTTATGTTTGTAAATTCTTACAGAATACAGAGATGTTTCTAACTCTGCAACAAACATTTTAATGCTACAAGGAAATATATATTTAAGTGAAAAATCTTTCACAACATATGTGGCGGCAAAAATAATATATAGAAACAAATTAGTCTTAGAATATGATATACTATTAGAAATAATGACTTTGGCAGTTTGTGTAGAAAATGCAAGCATATCTCAGTCATTAAATGAACTTGCTATTAATGAGTAAATTTAATTAATTTTGCGTTTAAAGTTTTTAAACGTAATACAGCAAATCTCTTTAACTGTCTTAAATGAAATAACTAGTATGAGCTAATGTACTCTTCAAATTTCCTTTTAAAGTTCATTCTTTTAAGACAGTACTTCTCAAAGTTGCAACACTCACAACCCAATATTCAATCAGAATTTTCATCGCGTCCCCTTTCAAAAAACACCATAACAATGTACTGAATACAATAATACTTAACTTTGACGCTAAAACTACGATACAACTTTTATCTCTTAAGCAACCCCACCCCATGTATATAAAGATATTGCTAAGCCCCAAAGCGTTTATTTCCCCAGACGTATATATGCGTCTTTCCGAAGTACGATCTTTTCTGTACACTGCTATCCGTAAAATTATTCTGAGGGTTTTGGAATGCAATAAAAGGACCTTGACAATGTTTGCGAAGGATTTACTTATTCCAGATTTTTGCTTCTTTATTCCTTCCCCTCCCCAAACAGCATACGCGTGTTTCGTGGAAAACGGTTCACGGAAGCGAATCGTGAAATTTCGATTGGCAGTCACAAGGTTTAATTATAAACCGTACAAAAAATTTTTAAGATAAATGTTAATTTTGTTTTAAATTATATATATATATATATATATATTTTTAAAATATATATGACAAAGTCCATAGGGTGACTGGTAATTAATAAACTTTTTCTTAACTTAGTATTGCTAAATTAATTGTAAAACACATTGTGTAGCACTGATACAGTTATAAGTGTAATATATCAGTGTAAATGTGTATTTTATTTTTTATTATGTCAGAATGTATTTTGTTTGTTTACTTTCAGTAAATTAATAATTTTTTAAATAATCTTTTGTTCTCGACTTTTCAATACGCTCACGCCCCCTTGTAGAGTTGTCATGCCCTTAAAGGAGGGCGCGCTCCACAGTTTGAGAAACGATGCTTTCAGAATTTGTGTGGGGGCTGTGTGGGGGTGTATGTCCGGTGTATGGGGGTGTGGGTTTGATGGGATTCCCCTCAAATTTTTCTAAACTTTCCATGAGTCAATAGAATTTGAAGACTGTGGATATATAGAAATATAATGAAAAATATTTCCATGGAATATCAGGTCACAAATTTCATTTGTTGGGATAAAATTACAAAATTAGTTATAAGGATGTGATTTTCAGTTGAACAAAAAGGGTAAATAATAAGTAGAAAACTCTTTTTATATGATGAAAAGCTGAAAAAAGGGTAAAATTTTTTTTATCCCCAAGTCCAAGATAAAAAAAGCCTTCAAAAAACTTTTCCCAAATTTGGGCCCTTTTAGAGTTTGCACTTTAACAGCTGAGGAATAAATATTACTGGACGTGTTTAAACGTGGTGTGTTAAAGGTTTTTGGGGTCAAACATTAAAATTTTTTGCGGAGATTCTCCACGATATCCACAAGGACTGACAAACAATAATTTTAGGTGATCCCACAAGAATAAAACAAAGGGGTTGATCTTCAAACTATTTTTCTTCCTTTCAGAGCAGTGATCTTGGTAAAATTTGGTCAAGGTTGACTAGTCTTAAATGATGTATTTAAATAAACAACTTAACTCTTAAACCATTCTCTAACTATGTATTACTTATATGAAACATTGTAAGTCGAAACCAAAGAGTCACACAGAAAGATATTAACAAACTCTTAATTTTAGGAATTAAGCTGTTTGTTTTCAAATATATCTCTTAAGCCTAGTGTTAACCTCTGTTTTTTGTTTCTATGCATCAAAATTTAACACGTCATTTAAACGAGTTTCCCGACTATTAGGCCATCGACTTAAGAAAATTTTTTGGTTTGGGGATAAATATATGTAAGTTTTTTATCTTTGTTTTTCTTGTTGAATTATTATTTTTTACAAAAAAGATTTCATGTATTTTAAAAAAACTCTATTTTTCGATTTTCATACATTCATTTATTTATTTTTTTTTTTGGGGGGGTTTTTTATTTATCACACGGGTAGATAGATACAAACCTAATTTTCAGTAATGTTCTGTTTTTCTATTGTGGTGAACATTTCTGCTAACGGGAAATTTTGGATCCATAAATCAATGCTTAACTCTGTTTCACTGCTCTAAGTCAGTGACAGCTTTAGAAATAATAATAGTTATCCATTTTAGCCCAAATTCTTTGGCCCAAAATTTATAGCTCAAATCTCAGATTCTTGTATTTCTCATTCTTTTATTTTCTAACTATATTTATTATTATATATGAGTTTAAATTTTTGTTTTTTTTTTGGTTTTTCCTACCAGGTTGAAAAGGGGGAAGGTTGGCCCCTTAAAACAGTTTAACCCCCTTATTCGGTCCTAAAGTTGAATTTTTTCTGACTCCTAGGTTTTTTTTATAGTTCCTTTTTTGATTTTTTTTAAAAATTTCCTTCATGTTTGGCTTTTATATTTTATTACGTTATTTTTTGTTATGTTCATTATTTATTATTTCTGGTTTTATATATTATAAAAAATTTCCCTTAATAAATATTATATATATATAAATTGACGTTTTGAACTACTAGACTTTCAGTAATTAAATTTTTTGTCCATGTTTTTTTTGTTCATTGTTCATTAAAATCCCTAAAAGAAATCATCACAAAAAATTGTCGGGGTTTAAATAAACACACAAACTCAATTTTTCAACAGTTAAAGATAAACTGGAAATTTAAGAAGCATATTTATTTTATTGAGTAAACATCCTCTACAAATGGGTTTTGCAGAATTTCACTTTGCATGAGGAAGTTACAGGAATGTAAAAGAGTTTTTTCAATTTTAATTTTTCAAAATTATTATTAGAAAAACTATTTTAAATAACGATGTAAAGGGTTTTAAAAATTGATTTTTAATTCGAAGCAATGTAAACTTTGTTGGGTGTTTATATATATAAAACCCCTTTTTCAAAAAAATCGAAGCACCATTACAATAGGTACCGCTATCACTCCTTACCGGGCATATGCAAGCATGTATTACCGCCAGGGATTGTTCCATCAGCTACTGTTTTGAACATTCAATTTGTAATAGAAAGTTGTAGAGGTGCCCTATGGCCTTATTTTTTTTATCATTTTATTATTAGTGTATGAGCTGTACACATATTTAATTTCATTTAAAACCACCGTTAGTGTAGCAACTAGTAAGCAAGGTAAACTCCGTTTTTCATTTTCTTTTCATAATATTCAGAAAATTATGAAGTATGAACGCCTGAAAATCTATTCCATTTGAACATTCTTTTAGATAGAAGAAAATTCCATCTAGATACAAAGAAAATATACTTCGTTTTTACTTCCATCGATATCTCAAGATAAAAAAATACATTGAGCTTTAAGCATCGTGAAAGTAAATTTCGAAAAATATGGAAAAAACCCCTCCATTTTTTTTTCTAGTTTTGAGGTTTTGGGGACTTTCGGATATATATTTTTTTTTTCAGCCATCTTTTAATAGGAGAGTCAGAAGAAATAAGCAGGGAATTTCTCGACTGTAGAAGAGTTGGAATGTGTGGAGGTTGGAGTTTATAGAAGAATAAAGATTGCTTATGTCAGCTGTAAAAGCGTGTTTTAATTACAATTTATGTGATAATCCAATGGGACAAATAATATTTTTATTCATATCCATACTAAGCAACATACTTTTGTAATTTTTTGGTGAATTATTTTGTTTCTTACTATTTACAGCATTCATTTCA
>BMAV01012356.1:0-11111 GCA_019973955.1 Trichonephila inaurata madagascariensis | reverse complement strand
TTTTTCCCCAGAATTAACGATTTTTGTATTATATATTTCAGTATACTCATAAAAATAAATCTTGGCCAATTAATCCTTCAAAGTGCTCAATATGCTTATCCATGTATCAAAAACTCTTTCACGTTGTGAAAAAAGCGCAACAGAATTATATAATTTACAACTTCCCAAAAAAAGGTATGCAGGTAACCATAACAGTAAGTTCGAAAGCCAGCAAAAGTAATATTTTAAGTTAAAAAGCGTAATAAAAAATCTCTCATCATAGGATTTACAGCAATGCAAACAAAATATTTTTTATTTAGCTATAGGATCAAAGATAGCTAATGAGCGTTCAAAGTAGAATCTTTTATTTTGATGACCTTTTTCACCAGATGATATATATAATTCATATCAATGTAAATCTGTATTTTTTTATTATATCAGAAAGTAATTTGTTTTTTTTCATTCCAGTAAATTTTTTTAACCTTTTATTTTCGATATGCTCGCGCCCCCCTTGAAGGGTTATCGCGCCCCCCAGGGGGCGCGCCCCACAGTTTGAGAAACACTGATTTAAATGATAGAATCAGTTATCATTTTACACAAATATCGGGTGGCCAAAAAGTTGGTATAAACTTTTAAAGTTTATAAAACCCGGAAAATTAAACAAAATAAAAATGGTTTGCAGGTTCAGCATCGAGAAAGTCATGGGATTTTTTTAAGGTAAGAAAAAATCTGCCGACAGATGGCGCTGGTACAAACGACTGAGTTGGAAATATGCAAATGAGACAGGCGATAACAAATACTGATGCTTTTGATGCATAACTAAATCTACGTTGCAAGCCAACTAAGTGAAAAAGGATGCGAAGAGCGGGAAAGACAAAGCTTTGTTGGTGAAGCTGTTTTTCATGAACAAGGAATCAGCGACTGTTGCACTGCGTAAATTCTGTCTTCAGAAAAATTTGAAGACTGGAAAAGGGCCTTCAACAGTGGTACGCCTTCTAAAGCTTGTTCAGCGATTTGAGGAAACTGAATCGCTCGAAGATCGTCTAAGATCCGGATGACCAAGTCTAAAAGTCATTAGCAAAAGCTGTAAGTTTACATGGCCTCTTTGGTCTCCAGATCTGGCTCCAGTAGACTTTTAGCAGTGGGGATATTAAAAATCCCGGATGTATCAATCCCGTTTATTCAATCTGCCGGAATTCAAAGATGTGATCCACCGAGAGCTGTCATGTATACAAGTGGACATTCTGCAATCTGCCGTTGCTAGATTAATGACAAGCTTGGAATGTGCCATCCATTGTGGTGGCGAATATGTGGAACACATGCTGCTGTAATAATTGATTTGGTAACGTTATTTCAGTTATTTGCGAGTCTTTTCTTTCACTTATAATGATCCTATGAAGTCGCTTCCTCATCATCTTGTCTACCTAAAGCTGTGGGAGGTAACGATGAATGACCAAGACTCTCCGTGATAAATCTAATTTATTATTATCAATTATAGTATTCCAGAACAAGTAATCGATAAAAGAGAACCCTAGGAGTGATATAAAGAAAGAAACTACCTTACATGAATAAGCGAACAAAATCAGCTTAGTTTAGCTTTAATCAATCCTATCGTAATAATTCTGGATTCACTAATTTAGTCTAGTAGATAAAATCCGTCCCTTAGTCAAGATGAGTAATTCTATTTCTTACCTTAGTAACATTGCATTCAGATACTCCCCCTCCTTCTCACCTACGATTATTAAACTATATACTCTCTCTAATTTTTCAAAACTCATAGTGGAGCCTCCGTACAGAGGTCTGAGCTATAGACAGGCAAATATTATTATAATGGAAGCATTTTTCACAAAAGGAGAACATTTTGCAAAAAGGTTATTCTAAGTTAATTTTTTGCCGAAATATTGTATTTAAATAATTTTTTTTTGTCAAAATGTGTGTCCTCAAAACAATTTTATGCATGTATTCTAATCTAAGTGACACTAAATATCATGAAAATTATCTATTTATGCGGTTTTTTTTAAAATCACGGTTCTGAATGTAGTCGGATACCTTAACTGCCAATTAAAAGTTACGTGATTCGCTTCACAATGCCTCCGTTTTTTGTGTAGACACGTGTATGTGATGTATGGGGGATGAGAATAGAATAAATATATAAGGAAGTCCTCTGACAAACGCTGTCAAGGTCCTTTTATTGCATTCCTAAGCCTTCGGAATAATTTTATGGATAGTAGTGCATAGAAAAGATCGTACTTCGTGCGGAAAGACGAATATATACGCCAGGGGCAATTAAAGCTTTGGCTGAGCGAGATGTCTATATACGCCTGTGACGCTTAAAAAGTTAAAATTTATTGTGGTTTTAGCGTCAAAGTATAGTATTTTTGAATTCATTATATTGTTTCTGTAAGGAAGAGAAGCGGGATGAAAGTCATATTTGAATATTGGGTCACAACTATTGAAAGTTTGAGAAGCACTGTGTTAGCGTGTTTCCTTTTTGCCATCTTGAAAACATTGATTTTACTAAAGATAAAAATTCATTATGCATGTTTTTTTGGGTTACTGTTTGCAAACTAAAATTTTTCATTCTTAACAAATCTCAGTGTCTGAAAGAGTAATTACTGAAAGCAACAATAATGAGTAATTGCATCAATTCAATGTGATGCATGTGTTCTGTTTGAATTTATTTTGAAAATCTTCTACTTCCTCATTTGTTTAATGATTCTTAGACGTTTAGAAAAGAAATTTTTCGTCAAAATTGAAGGCAATTAGGTTAATTGTCCCAAACATAAATAATATATATTAAAACTTTTCCTCCATGTACATGAAAGATTTGGGTTGACAATTAATTTTCGAAACCTTTGCGCAATTTGCCAAAGTCTCCTTGAAAACACTTGTGTAATAATCCATTGGAATGTAGAAAATATTTAATTGGAATCATTGATATTTTAATTAAAAAAAAAGACTACATAAACATTAGTTCAAAAAATAATCAAACATTAGAAAAGGCCATTCTAATGTAATTTAAATTCTTGTAACTTCTTTTTCCTTTTATTTTTGTTTTATTTATTTATTTTCCTTTTTTCATTTCATACGATTAAAAACTAATTTTTTCCCCATGTTTGGCCTCGGTAGCCTATTGGTCAAGGTAACGGACTCGAGGCTGGCATGTCTCTCTCATGATTTTGAGCCCAGTACCACTAAATGCACGTTAAATCTGTCGAGAGCTCAAAAGTCCTCCCAGTGGTGTGGTGTGGTAGATAGGAGAAGTGGTGTCAGCTCAGGTGTCATCCTCGTCACTTGACCATGGTTCAAAATTCCTAGGTTTTTCGCCAAATTCCCTCGTGCAGCTCAGCAGTGAGACATTAATATTTACTCACTCACGCACTCCTACTGTGACGTCTCTCGCGTCTTTCCGCTAACATAACTCCTATGTTCTTTGACGGCCACGATTAATGGCAAAACTTTTCCAACCCAATACCAAGAAGATAAACAAAGATATTATGCAAATGAGATATACTATAAAAGGATAGAAGCTTTGATGATAAGATATAGCGCGGCAAGCTTAGAGATAGTAGTGTGGAATTATTCTGATCGATAGCGTGACAAAGCTTAGTGTGAAATCTTGCAGATCAAGAATTAGCAGTCCGATAGCTTTAGAAGGAATAGAAGCTTACATAAAGAAGTTGGAATCATCGTATATATAGTTTATAGATATCATTCTTTAGGTAAAGGAAGGAGATCTGAAAAAGGTAATATTTGATATAAGTAATTAGATGAATCATATTAGTAATTATAATTGAGATAAAGGATCTAGTTGCGTGATCTGATTTAAATATACGGTTTAATTGGGTGTTGACTCTCACTTTAATTATAATTGTCAAATTAGAATTTAAGTAATATAAGTTATTCTTAATAAAAGTTGTATTAAGAACTACTATGTCTCATCAATTTGATAATCCCACACCTCTAGCTTACGCGGAACCGGCACGACATGGTCATCACCGGATGGCTATGTCGCAATGGCGCCCGAACTTATATAATTCTGGGTTAGGTAATGTAGGTGGAAGTACGGTTCTACCTGAAATGTACTTTTCAGGGTCGGAGAACATTGCAGAGTTTATAGAGTGTATAGATAATAACATACAGTTACTTGAAATCCCAAGTAATCTGTCATGTGCTTACTTAAAAAGTCATCTCAGGGGAAGGGCTCAAGATTGGTATTCGATATTTGGTTCGTTGTTAGTGCAAAATACAGCCACGGATTTTGCGCAGCTCAAAGCTGAATTAGCGAAGGCTTTTCCCGCGATCAAAATAAGAAAGAACTACAGTCGCAATTTTATGCATCCCAGCAGGGAAGAAATCAGGATCCTACTGATTTCGTGTATAGATTACTAAAAATAGAGAGAAGTTTAGAATTAGGAATGTCCCAAGCAGACTTAGTGGATCATATTTTAGTTCGACTCGAACCACAGATACAGGACTATGTGGAAGTCAGAAATCCACAAACACGATACAACTTTTAGAAGTCTTGGCTAAATTCGAAGAGAGATATTCTTGCAAATTACAAAGGGGTTATCAGAACGATAATATAGAAAGACGAGGTCAAAATGCGCATAGGATGCCTAATTTTGAAGCTAATGGTAGAAACTGGAGGAATTCTGAAATAAGACGTAGACCAAATAACAGTAGAAATGAGTTTTACGAGAATAGCCGTCAAAATAATAGAGGGTTCGAGAGGAATAGGTTTAATAATAATGATCAAAGATTCAACAACAGGGGTTACTCATTTCGAAATGAGCGAAATGATAATATTAGTAGAGGGGACCGTAGAAATAGGGGTTCGAGTGAAAATTTCAATCGTGGTGATAGGACGCAAAGGGGACGATTAAATATTGTAAAGGTTAAAGATCAACCTCAAGGGGTGTCGACAAGAGAGACAATTAGACTTTCTCCGATATGTATATCACCCGTAGAACTTCCACACGTTCCTATTTTATTAAATAACACATTTTTGAAAGCGCTATGGGACACCGGAGCAGATAAATCATTTATATCGGAAGAAGTATATAGAAAATATTTTTTCTATAAGCAAATTAAAAAATCGCGAGCCCAGGTAATAAAAGCACAGGGTGCGAAATGCCAAAACAGGGGATTGTAGAATTGAATGTTCGCATCAGACAATTCGAAAGAAATTGGTCATTTCATGTGTTGAAAGATTTAGAATACCCATGTATTCGGGGTATCGATTTCAAGGGTCAAAAATCGTATTAGATTTAGATCAGAAATCGTTAAAAATTCAAAATTCGCGGGTTTGGGAAGATAATAAGGTAAATAAAGGAAATTACACGTTAATGGGTCAGAAATGAAGTTAACATGGTGGCTACAGTTTTACCGAAAAAACATGGGAAAAATATAATTGGTGATAAAATTAATTGTGCCATAATCAGGATTTGGGACTTACTTCGCGGAACAATTAATAAAGACCAGATAAATGACCCAGAATTAGGTCAAAATATAGATATTTAGAAAACCCGGAAGATAACTTGGTTAATGCAACGATATGTGAGAATTGGTCCACGATTTCGTTTAATTGAAGGATTGTTATTTTATGCGAAACACGCAACGTCATTAGGGGAAATGCGTGTATACATTCCAAAAAACTTTAAGAATGAAATAATGAGAGAATTTATGACAAGCCAACGTTGGGCAACTTAGGGAGATTTAAAACGTATCATAAAAATTCGGGGCGTTTGTTATTTCCCCCACATGAGAAAATTTATTGATCAATATGTCTCTACATGCCATATGTAAGTTAATAACTATAAAAACGCGTTACCAGCTGGTCGGTTAAATCCAATTTTATCAAATTATCCGAATGAGATAGTGACGTTAGATTTGTTAGGCCCGTATCCTATATCGAGAATAAGACGTAACCGTTATTTTAGTAAAACCGATCATTTCAGCAAATGGGCAAAAATTTATATTTTAAAAAAAGGCCCATCTCGTATAATAGCGATTTTTTTTTGATAACTATACGCGATGGAGCCCAAAAAAATTAAAAGGATAATGGTCCCCAATTTATATCCGAGTTTTTTGAGCACTTGGAAAGATTAGGCATGGAGGAAGCTGAATCGACCAAAGCAAACGGACTGAAAGAGTTAACGAGATATAGTGCAAAGATTAAATTATGTTAATGACAACAGATATTTGGGGATAAATTTACGTGAGTTTGCTTCCCTTTTTGGGCGGTGAATGAAAAAACTGCCCCGGCAATTATTTTTTAGGCAAAAAATTGATTAAAACCTTTCAAAACTAGTTATGATATCGGAAAGTTCAAAACAAAATTCAAGATATACAGAAAAGTTTAAAGAAGCTAGACTAAGTAAAAAAATTTAAAAACAGGGGTGGGAAAAATATTATAATAGACGTAGAAAAGACATAAAAATAAAGGTAAATGATTGGGGCTTTTTTAGAAACACACCCTGTAAGTTCAGCAGCCAAAGTATGCAAAATTTAAACAAAAATTTTGGGGACCTTATAGAGTCTTTTGGTTTAAAAAAATAAATTGTAATATGGGAAAACGGAAAAGATTAACAGTTTAAAGTGATCAAATAAGAATATATCGTCATAGGTTACGAGGTCGAATTAGGAACAGGTATCCCAAATAGTATAAGATAAGTCAGGAAACTGTACTTGGAAAAGTACATCAAAGAAAATGAGTCACAATATGGAAAGAAAAAACTGCGGGAAACGTGTTAGAGGCAAAAGGGGTTGGAAACCCAAACAAATCAATATAAAAAATACAGAGAGGACCCATAAAACAAATCACTGGTCAGATCACTACCAGTTCAGTTGAGAATGAAAATAAAACAAAAAAGGGTTTTGATATAATAGGGTATTAAAAAATGGTGTGTTTGGGGCGTGGGCCAAAAGAAAGTGGCAAAAAAAAGGGGAACAATAATAATAATAAAAACAAATGTCATCCAGTACTATTTCCAAAAGCAGGAAAAAAAAAAGAAGAGAATGCACAGAGGTTCCAAAAAATCAACTTACAGTCAAACAGACGGAGAACAGAAGAACCCCGACCAGCCAAGAAGACAATTGGGAAGTCAAGGAAAGGACAAAGGAGATTAAAAAGTTTTTCCAAGAAATTCGTAAACCGAGGAAAGAAGAGTGATAGCACCTCATCGTTGGACGAATGTGGGAGAAAACATATAAAAACGGGGATTGTTTCTTTTTTTTATGATCTTCCAACAAGTGGTCGGAAGAATTATTGCAAAGAAGGAAGCCGGCGGTGCTTAAAAGTTATAACCCGTCAAACACTCAAATGAGTGTTTATTTATTTTGGAACTTTTTTGACTTTTTAAAAAATTTTTTCTAAAAGAAAACATTTGTAATCACACTTTTTTTGTTTCAGGATTTGGGAGATGCGAAAATTCCTTTTGGGTTTTTTGTTATAAAGTTTTTTTTAAAATGTTTTTAATTGTATAATAGTATATATATATATGTTGTTTTATTGTTAGGGATATGAGGCATCTGGTTCAGGGAAACGCGGCGTAGTCAGGGCACAACAATAATACAAAAGATGGGGGTCATTGGGGAGTTTTTGTTGAAACCAGATGTGGGATGGAGAGGAAAATTTATTTGATATATTAATATATGTGAAATTGATTGATATTATGGAAATAGAGACTAAAAAGGTTTTTTTAGGAGACTGACCCTGAAAATCTTGAAAAGTTGCAATTTTTAGCTTCAACAAGAAAAGCGGAAGTACCCCGCCCATATGAAGTGTTAGAGTCAAAGATTGGGTCTGCACCCCGAATAGTTTTTTGAAATTTAAGTGTATAAATTTTTTAAGAAATTGATGTTAAAAGTGAGAGTAAAAAAACAGTAATTTTTAATGTTGGGCCCAGTTATTATAAAATTTTTTGTCAAGAGTTTAAATTTAAATTGAATTCTAAGATGCAATGAAAAAATTAAAGTCAAGATAAATATTGGAAATTATAAAAATTAAAATTTAAGATTAAAATTGCAATGAAAAAAAGTCGATAAATATTGGAAATTATAAAAGTTAAAAAAGAGAAAGAAAAATTTAAATCTCAGAAAGGGAAGAAATTTAGAAATAGAGATTTAGACACGATTTTAAGGGCATTGAGAACCCTTAAGAAAAAGTTTTTTTTCTTGAGGGGGGTTTGGAGTTCGCGTCTTTCCGCTAACATAACCCGTTCTTTGACGGCCACGATTAATGGCAAAACTTTTCCAACCCAAACCAAGAAGATAAACAAAGATATTATGCAAATGAGATATACTAAAAAAAGGATAGAAGTTTTTGATGATAAGATATAGCGCGGCAAGCTTAGAGATAGTAGGGGGGAATTTTTCTGATCGATAGCGTGACAAAGTTTTAGTGTGAAATTTTCAGATCAAGAATTGCAGTCCGATAGCTTTAGAAGGAATAGAAGCTACATAAAGAAGTTGGAATCATCGTATATATAGTTTATAGATATCATTCTTTTTGGTAAAGGAAGGAGATCTGAAAAGGTAATATTTGATATAAGAATTAGATGAATCATATTAGTAATTATAATTGAGATAAAGGATCTAGTTGGTGATCTGGGTTTTTAAAAATCGGTTTAATTGGTTGACTCCAATTTTTAATTTTAATTGTCAAATTAGAATTTAAGTTTGTTTTTTTAATAAAAATTGTAAAGAACTACTATGTCTCATCAATTTTTTAATCCCAACCTCTAGCTTTCGCGGAACCGGCACGACATGGTCATCACCGGATGGCTATGTCGCACTACTGTGGGTGGTTTGTCACGCATTGAGTACCAGTGCCACTGAAGACCCATCTTTTAGATGAATTGGTTCAGTTTAAAACTGTTGGGATTAAAGTCTTCTCGTTGGGGGGGGTGGAAGTGTGGGGGAGGGCACCAGCAGAGGGGGTTTTTTTGTCACTTGACTATGGTTCAAAAAATTTTAAGGCCAGGCGTAGATCTAGTGTTGCCTTTTTTTGGTGATGTCACTAAACCCCACACTTTACTATTATATATAAAAATATGTGAAGCCCCCGCCCGGGTATCCTCAGATCACATTATCCAGCGACCCGTTTCTGTGGGGGTGAACGAAGAACCACTCAAAACATTCATTTTAAAACCGTTTATTAAGGTTAGCTTTAAAAACAATACACGACAATAATAATTCAAGTTGATCTGAATGAGAAGATGCCACGTATTACCAAATAGTTGTGTTTAACCCCTGAATCTAACTTTTTATTTAAATTCTCATTACAATATACGTCCTTTCTTATAGCTTTTTATAAAACAGCTTACCGCTATATCCTAGGTAATCAGCCGTTCTTTTTCTGTTCTGATATGGCTTTAATCCGACAGTGTTCCTTTTTGGCCCGAACCCACCTTTTTTTCATCAATTCCGGGACGGTATTTTTTCACGGAGTTAGGGTTCCCCTAACTTTTCCCCCAAAACTTCACTTAACCTTTCCATTTTGTGACTTTACTTCCCACTAGCAAGCACTTCCGCGCATAGACATAGAGCCGCAACATAGCCATCCTATGCAACTTCCAATATATATATGATTCCTAATTTACATAACCACGTTCTTTTTCTTGGGTTTTTAAAAGAATTGCCATTTCGGCCCCAAAGAAACCCCAAGAGGACATTAATATAAATCGCGATGAAATCCCCATCACAGATATAAGAATTTCTTTTCCAGCGAAAAAAAACTTTGGTTTCTAGAAGAAAAGTTTTATTCTAAAAAAATAGAACCATTCACATTGTCTAAAACATTGAACTAAAAGGGAAAAAAAAGATTTTTTTTTCTTTCAAATATTTAATATTATTTTATTATTCTGTCTCTCGCTTTCATTCTCTTTTTCTCGTATTCTGACCTAAATATTATAACTAACTATACTTTATTAATATCCAGAACAAGCACTAATTAATTCAAATTTTCTTAACTACTTTTATTGAGTCAACAGAAAAAAAAAACGTTTCTTCGGCAAAAATGATTAAATGAATTGTTTCAGAAACTTTCTTCACATAGTTTTATTTTAATGAAGCAATTTACGTTCTATTAATGAGAATACTTTGTCCAGAAAAAAAATTCTATATTTGGAATTCTTATAGCATAATTTACGCGGGTTATGTTCAAAAATCAATAAGAAGTAATTTTTTACACTTTCATTTATTACATAAAATATAATGTTTACATAAATAGAAATATTATTTTTTAATATAATTTACAGAATTAAAAATCAAGTAATCACTAAGTTTCTGTACTTAAAAAATTAGAACGTTTTAATGGAGAGACAAGAAATAAATATGTTAAATATTTCTTTAGTATTCTTTTTCATTCTCTTAAAACATTGAAACGTATTGAAAATTTTATATATCCTAAAAGAACATCGAAAAGTCCAAGAAATAATAAATTATTTGGTTTATTAACTTAACAGAAGAAATAATTTTTTTAATCTTTTTAAAGTAACTCTATTTTTCTTCATTTAAACTTTTTCTAGTTCAACTCTTGAAACTTTATCAAAAGAAAATAATTTAATTGTATTTAAAATTTAATTGTATTATTATGTGTTCATTTTATTTATTATGTAAGATCAGTCACTAAAAAAATCTAACAAACAATAACGTTTTTCTTCTTATATATATATATATATATATATATATATATAATATATTTTAAGTAAGAAAAAGAATGGATATCTAAATAACGTTAGTCAAATGTACAACAGAAAATTGTTTGAATCAAAAGTTAAATAACAACTTTCAGCTAAAAATTTAAAATATTTCCGAATGAAAGAAAAACTAAACCTTTTGCAGTACATTGATTATAAATTTTATTAAATACAAAGCAATTATTTAACCAATATAGAGAAGTTACATAAAATATATTAAATTCACAAAGAATCTAGTTTTAAAAAAACAAATGATTCAAACCCCTAAAAATGCATTCTAGAAATGAAGTAATCTTTTGAAAAAATTTCAATTTTTTCAAAGACCATTGGGAAAACAAAAAATTTGTTCCAGATTTGTGGCAAAATGGTTGTATTTTTTCCCCTTGGTACCCTTTTTCCCCTTTGGGTTATTTAAAAGGAATAAACCCA
>BMAV01012355.1:0-70093 GCA_019973955.1 Trichonephila inaurata madagascariensis | reverse complement strand
TCTAAAATATTTTTTTGCACTTTAGAAACGTGGCATAATTATTTTGTTTTAGACTGAATTAAAAAGTCGACCATTGCTAGAAAAATTTATAACGTTTAAAAAAAATATTGTATTACGTGGTGATTTGATTTTACGAGTGTATGGACCCCCGACCTATGGATACAAGTAGACATGCATATCTTGACAAGATCTTCACTGCACTGATATAGGGGACCCCGGGAAAACGTCAGATTTCGACTTTTGTTTTCCCAGGGAAGGGCACGAGGCTTAAATAATCCATGAAGAGCTATTTTTACTGGATAGGTTTTCCCGGCTTTAAATTTTACTGACCCCACTGGACAATTTACGATTGTTCAGAAACTTCCTAGACAGAGGAATTTTCATTCCCCCGCTGTGGGTAAGGGCGAAATGGTATCACCCACGAAAATCAAAAATTTTTTTTCAGCTTGTCGTGGAAAGAGAAAAAATCTTGAAAGTTTTGGTCAAATCTGTTCCGTCTTTTGAACATCGTTTCCTGAATTGAAAAATTTTTTTTTTTTTAAAGAAATAGCATTTCTTAGAGAGAGCCTCTGATCAATTTCCCGAGATTTTTTATTTGTGTGAATAACGTATAGTAAGTATTAATACTTAAACTATTTATTTAATTTTTTTTTAAAAAATTTCCGATACTTTTTTTTATTATGAGCTTTTTAAATTAAATTGTAATTTGAAAAAAAGGGAATGAACCGCCAAACTGTTTTGGGGAGATATTTTAAGCAATCTCGCAACTTTCTTTATTCATTATTTTTTTTAAAACAAATTTTCATGTGAGATTTAATTAATATTTATTTATATTTATGAACTTTAAATACAGCAACCCATAAACAAAAAATCGGTTTAAAAAATCAAATATAATAATTAATTTTTTAAAAAGTAGTAATTGTTACGTCAGCAGCAAATAAATTTTCAATATTTATATAATATATTAATATTTATCCTTATACAACATTAAAAAATAACTGACTCATCTTCGACTGATTAAATTTAAATCTCGTGGCCGAAAGGAAAAAATTTTGTGAAACAGTTTTAAAACCGTAACATTTTTTTCTGTCGTTAACAACTCTTGCCTTAGTCCTAAAAGAGAAATTTCATTAAAAAAAATTATAACTTTTAATTTGGGGAAAGATTTTTCCTCTATGTATATGATAAAGTTGAAAATAAAAAAAAATCAAGGAGGTAACAGCATCTGCAAAATAAAGATAGTGACATATTTATTTATTATAAACTAAATAAATTCTTTTGTATTCAAATTAGTAATTTCTTTCTTCAGAATAATTATTTATTCCTTCGAAATATTTCTTTCTACAGATTTTGCTACTTACTACATTTGAATATTATTTATCAAAACGTTTGGGAGATTTCATTTGAGTTCAAAGGTAGAATTTAAAATTTTTGTCTGCCTCACAATTATACTAATTTTGCAGGGAGAATGGATGAAAATACATTTGATACACTATTTATTATTTTAAACCGTTTTCAGTTTTATAAAAGTTTGTTGAAGATAGCGAGCTACAGATGTTTTATTTTACTCTTGAGTAGTTACTTGAAGTTAAAACAAGCTCTGATCTCTACCATCAACAGACTCTAGTTCAAAAAAATTGGTTCCACTGAATCTTTTATATTTAACTCGTTTGAAATAGCAACAGAGGTAATTATGTTTTTAATTTCGAATTATTTTGTATTTTTTTTTAAGACTTAGAATAATATACAAATACAGTAGTGCTTTCTGCTAGGTACATCTCTGTAAATATATATATGTAATAGATTGAAGTAGTGCTGGCCGGAGTGGAAGATTATATCAATGTTGATTTAGTAATGACGTCTTCAGAATAGCTGTACTTTTATTATGAGCAATAATATCAAACAGATTAAAGTAATAAATTACGTTACGTTACATTGCATGACAGCGCATTTTGGAGGACACAACACAAAAGACAAAAAAGCAGCAAATATTTACAATCTTACGTGATGGCGGCAAACAGAGAAAAAGAGAGCGCGGATTACGTTGAATAGCAAGTTCCTTTGGGCATCTGATTGGCTGAAATGCGCGGGGTACGGAAATCGGTTTACTGACATGACATTACAACGTTTATTTTAAAACCTAAGAATTAAAGATTATTTATAGATCACAAAAAAGTTAATTAAGAGTATGTTAGAGGAATTATCATATTATATGTATATTAAGTGTGTTATAAATAAATTCCTACGGCCAATGAGCAACTGTTATAACTGAAATGTGCTAAAAAGATAAAAGAAAACTAGGTTATTCTGATTTCAATGAAATTATTTTGTATATACGTATCCATAGTTATAGTTAAGAGTAATGGATTAAAAAATTTTATTTTTAGATTAAATCGAAATAATGTTGACGCGAAATTTTTTTCATGACAGAGCTTCCATTTCCGGAACGTTACATGGCACAACCTTCATTATTATTTCCAGAATTAAAAAGAAATTGTGGTTCATTTGTCTTGTTTATTGTAAATTTAGATTCCCTTTTTCTGAATCATCATATTAAATCAATATAACAGATGTGGTTCAGATTTTTTCTCCCTCCTTTTTCATACATCAAGAGAAATTTAGTAATACTATCTGGTAATTATATATTCTTGTAAATAATTGTTATTGCTGATTGTGTGTGTGAAGTATCGAAAAGGCATTTTATAAAAATTCTTTCGGAATATTTAAAGTTTGTGAATTAGGTCAGTAATAAGTGAATTATTTCAGTGTTTTCTTTGATGTAAAGACAGATGAATTTAGTAATATTATTTTTGTATTATAAATATATTTCCAAATGAGATTACATGTAATTATATTTAAATGTAGTAAAAAATATTTCGAAATAACGTTTTTCGAGGAAGCTAAAAGACAGAATTTTATTTGACTGAAAATTTTTTAATTTTAAATATTGTAGTCTATTTTTTAGTATTTTTTAGTGTTAATTTTTAGTGATTATAAAGTTCATTACTAAAAAGTTATATTAATAATACACGGAAAGTATTTTTCAGGGAGTTGTATAAGTAGAACATTTTTTAGATTAAAATATGTAAACTATTTAATATTTTGTGCGTGCTATGTACAGTTGTATAGGTGGGTTTGTTAAAATATAATTTAAAAAAATTTCCCCAAATTTTTTTAATACTGAAAATATACTTTTATTAGAACCTACTTTTATAGTTTTAATTTGGATATATTAAACATAAAAAAAACAGTGCTCAAACGAAAGTAAAATAATTTTTATTTTTTTGTTTTAAATTTACGTAAGATTTAGAAAATCTGAAACACACATTTTTTTTTAAATTTAAAAATGGGTCAATTTTGATGAATTCAAATTTTTGGAAAGCAAAACACTCTATCTTTTTTCCCATACTTCCCTTAGTATTTAAATTTGTATATTTTTAAAATGTTAAATTTAGAATGTCTGAGGGAGGACGTAAAAAAACTATCTGGTACGAATACAAAAAAAAGTGAGCCCACATTAAAAAACGAGCTGAAAGTGTTTACTGAATTACTTGCAAGGCCTTAGAAAAAAGGAAGACAGTATAGAATCTGAATCTGATTTAGACTTTCATGAAGAGGATGTTGCAGTTGAAATAAAGAGAACTAACTGATAGTGACACTGCGCTTTGGAACTTTAGCAAAAAACGACCCGTTTTTTTATCAATGATTTTAGCTCAGACCCAGGAACTTGGCAGCTATTCTATCAGCACCGATAATTTTTTTGGTAAAAAGAAGGCCCCCAAAGGGAAGCCATTAACAGAATATAATTTTCCCCATGACGCTACTGGTGGGTTTTGCTATTTATTATACCAGAAATTTAAAACGGTGAAAAGGTTCTGCGCGTAAATGGTTAGTTTATTCCATTAAAAAGAATTTGTATATTTTTTTTGTTGCAAACTTTTGGTGGTGTCGTTGTTCTTTTTTTCACCGAAGGTTTTAAAGTTGGGCCCGTTGCTTTAAAAAACACGAAACTCCAAGAACCATAGTCAAACCCAAAGTTTTATTAATTTGTCAGGATTACAATGCGAAAACAATTGACAGCGAGGAAAACAATTATTGGTGCGATTTTAACGCATTGAGCAACATTAAAAATGCTTGCCCAAAATTGTTTAGCCCCAAGTGGGGAAAAAGGATAGTCTATACGATTCCCGGGAAGGTAATTTTTAAATAATTCAACTACTTGCTAAATTTGATCCCAAAAATGGAGGGAAAATGTTCCAAGAGTGCTAAAAAAAACAAGAAACTGAAGACCATCTGGGGAAAAAAATTAAAAAACTTTTTACTTTTTTATGAGCATTAAACTACAAACTGTTCATAAAATTAAACAGAAATATTCCATAATTTTGTTTCCCCCCCTGTCTAAAGATCGAGCAAAAAAGACCTTTTGGTAAGGTATCATCTTACTGAAAAATTTTTTAATGAAGTTAAGAAAAAATTAAGAGAACTTTTTTGGTTTTTCCGTTGAAAAATCGACTGGAAAAAAAAAACTTTTAAATTTTAAAATTTGAGAAACTTAAAAAATTTGGGGTTAAATTTTAGATTGGGGGGACCTATATAAAGCCCCACCGGGGGAGAAATCAGGGGTAAATCTAGAATTAGGGGGGTTAAATCCACGAACAAATTTAAAATGTGTAGCCATTCTTAAATTTTCATTAAATGACGGAAAAGCATCATTAAACCTGAACTTTTAATATAGTTCAAAAAAAATTTTTTTTCATCACCAACTTTTCGTTGACCACATTATTAAAAAATATAAAAGGTATAACTTTTAAAAAACCCCAAGTACAACTCGGGGAAAAACCGAATAGAGGCTATTAAACCCTTTAAGGTATCAATTAGGAGGCATTTATGATGCGCTGTTTAGGTTTTTAAAATCTTTAAATTGACAACTCTATAAAAAGGGTTGGAAATTTTGATTTAAAAAATTTAAGTTCTTTCTTCATCACTATTTGGTATAAAATCTTAAATTGCATAAATCCCATAAACAAACTATTGCCAAAAAATTACGATTTACCATCCACTACGGGAAATCTTTTGAAATTGAAGGATTTTTTTAAACTTTATCGGATGGGGCTTTTTGTCTCTGTGATGCAAAAGAACGGCCGACGAGATTGATATCCCCGCTAATTTTTTAGGTCACGCAGAGTTCAAAGGGCGCAAAAAAAGTTAATTTTGATTACGAAGCACGGGTGATCCGATGGAAGATCCCAAATTAAAATTCAAGTGGGGCTTTATTTTTTTCTATTGACGAAGAAAAATGCCTTGGGAGATTTAATTTAATGAGTACTCTTGGAATTATTTTCAATTTTTATAAAATGATTTAAGATACCCCCAAAAATTTAATAATTAAAAAAATGTAAAAAAGAAAAAGGGGTTGACAGATGGAGAATCAGAATATAAATACTTTTATTAGCAGATGAGATAATTCAGTTTCTGCATTTTAGGGGAAAAAATAAAAACCCAACAAAATTTTAAAAATTTTTTTCAGTTTTATGAATTTGCCAAATCTTGCATGGCTTAAAATTTTACTTTTTTCCAAAAGTGTAGCAAGCGGGGGGAGGAGTTTCTAAAATTAAAAATTAAAAATTTTACGGTCACAATTTTTCAAGAATTAAAAACTTCACTTGGTAATCGAACAAAAAAAACTGAACAAATTGATTTGGGGAATTTGAAAATTTTCAGAATTAAGTCAGAAAAAAAAACTTAATTTTTGTTTATTTTGTTTTAGTTTTTTTAAAAAAATATATACGTATACTGTTCTTTTTGCAAAAAATATTAAGTTTTATAGGGTGTTTTTTTGGAACAATTGATATATTTCAAAATATTTTTTTTAGTTTGGAGAGGGGCGGTTTTTTTTTTGTCCGGGGGGGAAATCTGACCCGGGCCCCGATTTAAGAGGGCTTTTGGGTAAACGCGGGAATCATCCGACGCGTTGGGCATTTTGGGGGCGGAACGCGAAGCGTTTCCCCCTACTGAATTTAAAACCCGGTTGTGGGAGCCTTTTTTTGGGGGTTTCCTGATTGGTGGACGTGGGAAAGGGGAAAAGGGGGGGAGCTATACTGAGGGTTTCGACGGGGGCGAAAATTTTCCCAAAACCATGCTACGGCTTTTTTTGTTATACCCCACGCAATGCCAATAACCTAAAAATTTTTGACCAAAAACCTTAGGATACATGCAAATTAGAGTAGGATTCCTGTCGGGAGTCACGCAGTTTTAGCAAAAAATTTTTTTTCACGGGAGAAAACCCCCTTAAAACAAAGATGTCTCAAATGCGGTAAAGACCCCACCACCAAACAATGCACTATCAGGAGAAACAGGAAAACCCATACGTATTAATTGAAGAATACGGCCATACGGCCGTTATAAAATCCCCCAAAACCCCAACCCAAAAAGGGGGCTCGCCCCCCCCAAAATTAAAAAAATTTCGCAATGTTTGGAAAAAGGAGTCTCCTTCGCAAAATGTTAGCGGAGTTCCCCCACCCCCCCCCAATAAAAAACCCCAAAAAAAAACCAGGAAATTCTAAAAATAAAAACAAAAAAACCCCCAAGGAACCCTTTAAGGAAGATAATAAAAAGGACTTGCCGTTATTGAGCTTGTCAAAATTTCGCAAATATTGAAAAGATTCCTGAAAAAATGCCCCTACCTAAATTTAAAAAATGCCAAAAAAATAATGCTCCCCTACATTATTGTAGATGTTTTGGATAAAAAAACCTATATAATTTACCCCTTTTTTTTTTAAACCCCCCTCCTAAACTTTTTTCATTTTTTCATTTCCCCTCGACTCTAACTATCTCAAATTTTTTTTTAAGTAAATTTCTCAAGTTCCTCCCCAAAAGCCAATCAAAAGCCTAGTGCCCTCCAAGCCCTGCCCCCCCATTATCCACGACATCGAAACCACCCCTTTCCCAAACTCATCCAAGCCGAAAAAAAAGAAAACTTTTTTCCAGATAAGGTCGGGGGGATAAATTATCCCAGTCCCTTTTCAATTTAAAAATTTGGGCAGACGAAAACCGTCTGCTTTATCGATAGGGATCGTGAAAAAACACTCTATTGGCTGTCTGATGTCGTAAAAAATTCAACAGAAAAATTGACGGGGCTAGAATCCTGTCTGGGTGCGAATTTAAAAAAAACAAATGAATAATAGATAAAATTAAAAAATTTACAACAAAAAAAAATTTTAATTTATTTTTAAGAAGGTGTTATTCTCCCCGGAAATGACAAATTTATTTAGGGGATTATATGAGTCCAGAAAATTTTTTTGGGCCTTTTTTTATTAAATTTTGGGATCATATTTTTCTAAGTTCAAAATATTGAGTTATTACTATTAGGGAGAGTTTTAAAAAAGTTAACTGCAAGATTTTGAATGTAGGTTTTGAATGGGAATTTTAAGAACTCTGTAAATTTATTTTTGTATCCCTTTAAGCATCGGGAATATTTCCGATTAATGAATTTTGAGCTTTTTTCTAGTAATTTAAATATTGGAATCACAGGCATATCCCCAAAAGGACATCCATAAGTTAAAAATGGGATGAAAATAGGCAGTGAAAAAGGTACTTTGTTATAGAATACATTTGAAAATTTCCGGCAAATTAAGGGGAAAAAAATTGAGCGGGCGTTCTGAAATTTGGTACCCCATGTATGATTCCATGTTAATATCTTATAAAGGATTAATCCGGGGTACTTCGTGCTCTAGACCATTGGGTGGTGGGAATACAGGGGTAGGCTTTGGGCCGGTGTTCTTCTCCTGGTGAAGAGTATTGAAAAATTGTTTTGTCTATATTAATTTTAATTTTCCATGTGTTGGAAAAAATTTTTTCCAAAAAATTTTAAGTGTGAATTTAGTGCGATGGGATTGTTTTATGTTTTTTTAAGGTAGCTGAAAATGGAGGTATCGTCCCATAGATTTTAGTCAGGGTTTTTGAGGGGGGAATTTTTAAAAATTATAGATTTTAAAAAAAAATTTTGGTCCAAGTAAACTACCTTGGAGTACCCCCAAATTTAATAGTATATAGGAAACGGTGTTTTTACTTTTAATTTTTGAAAGACCTAATTAAAAGAAAAGGAGTTAATTAGGAAAAGTGTTTTGGGGGGTAAATTATGGGAATTAAGTTTGTAAAATTAGACCACTGACCCAGACCCTGTAAAAGGGGCCTTCTGAATGCTAAAAAGGCAGCCCCAGTGGACCTGCCCCCTCTGAAATACAGAAAAATTTTTTCAAGGGGCCTGGGGCAGCGGCTGATGGGTGGAGAGATGCCTGGTGAAAACCATATTGATTTGGATTAAAAAATCAGTTTTTAAAGAAACCCATTTAAACCCTTTTTTAGAATAAAAATTTTGGGGTAATTTTACTTATAGACCCAAAAGTTTTTATTAAATTATTCTAACTATCGGGAAAAATTGACTATTTTTACCGGGTTTTTTTGAGGGGAAAAACAATAGCATTTTTTCCAATTAGTAGGAAAATGCCTAAAATAAAAAATTTTTTATTAATTAGGAAAAAGTTAGAATTATATATATGGGAAAATTTTTTAAGTGGAAAATTTTTAACCATCTTATTTGTAATGTTGTCTTGACCTGGGGCTTTATTTTTAAGTTTTAAAATAAATAGTGATTTCATCAGCATTAGTAGGGGCGATGAGGATAGGAGGGGATGGGAGAAAAATTTTTCTAAAGTATTGGTTATCTTATCAATAGGATATTCACCTGGAGGCCTTTTATTTTCAGAGAAATTATCTTTGAGAGTAATACAAAAGGGAAATTTTTGTTTTCTGCTCATCACTGTTAAGGAGGCAGAGGTTTTGGGAAAAGGGGTTTGGAATATTTTTACTTTTTTGGGCGATAAAATTTTTGTGCTTGCCATAGGCTGTTGTCTGTGGTGTTTTAATTTTAATCTATTTACCCAGGATTGTTGAGAGTGTTTGAGTGTTTTTAAGTTGTGCTTGATTTTTTAATGATGTGTTTTTATGGTTTGGGGTTAAGAGTTTTATTGTAGATTCTTTTTCTTTTTTTTTTTAAAGAAAATAATTTTGGGAGGTGCTTTTAAAAACGTTTTTGCTTTTTTCTATTGGCGGGGGAAGGCGGGGGGTGGGTGGAGCGTACGGCGGGTTGGGAAGAAAAATTTTGGGATTCCAGCACATTGGGATTTCGGAATGCCTTTGAAATCAGGCAGTCGAATGGCACTATTTAAATAACTTTCGGAAATTATACCCAAAAGGTGGAACCCGCTCTAGGGGTTATTTTTATAAATGGGGGGGGAGGGGAGAAATTTTAAAAAAACGGGTTATGTCCCAAAGAGCTCCGGTATGGAGTCAATGGTTTTATGGAAAATGAAAATTATTGACAACGGCAATTTCCAAAGGGTTTAATTTTCTGAGCCGGGAAAGGGGGGGATAGGGATAAACAATAGTAAAATCTAGGGGGTACCTTTCAAATGTTTTTTAAATTGGGTTACCCCCCCCGAAGGGGAGTTGACTGAAAGTTCCACACATTGTGTGTGGCATTAAAATCGCCAAAAAACACACAATTACTGTTGGTCTGGAGAAGGTGCCCGAGATCGGGGTAAATCTCTGTCTGGAAAGGGGAGGGGTTAAAAGAGAATAATATCCCGGGGGAGTTTTTCTACGAAAAATTTTAAATTTATAATTTTATTAAGAATACCGTTTGCGTTCCCAAAAGGGAAAGTTTAAGTCCAATCAAGTTGTGCTTAATCATCGTCATTATCTAAGTAAAACCTCAAAAAAGGGCTTGCAATTTGTGGTTTAGTTGGGGTTTGGGTTTGGGTTTCTTAAAGGGTTTAGGGGGGGGATTCTGGAACGAAAGGGGAGCTACTTGTTTACTTTGAACAGTAAAGGGGTTTTTGTTGTGGCCCGGAAAATTTTTAAAAATGAGGAAAAATGTAAAATTTTTCTTCAGGATTGGGGGTTTAAAAAGCGGAGGACAACTTGTGATTGGTTTGTTTCGGTTTGGGGTTGGGGCAGGATTTCTCTTATGTGTGTCGCCGTCCCCCTTAGTGTTTTGGGTTATTTGCAGCTTGTGTGTAGGGAAACAAATTTGGCCTGGGTAATAAAATCGACCCCGTTTAGTAATTATTAGGGGTAGATTAATTTCCTTTACGGGAGAATATAATGGGGATTTAGAGGGAATTTGCCATGTGTCCGGAAATCTTTACAATTGGGTGCAGTAGGGAAATTTTTGGGCGTGTTTGATAGGGGCAGTCGCGAGTCTGATGTGCTTCCCGCATTTTAAGCAGCGGGGGGTTAAAATGACCCAAATTTTTAGCCGTATGGTGAAAAAACATATTGCACGGAAAAAGCATTTTGGGGGACCCTTTTCCATCGTACCCCCTTTTGACTTCGACTGTTAAGAGAGAGTTTTGTAAGGTGAAAAAATTTAAGATTTGTTATGTTTCCTTTTTGGGAGGGAACAAGAAATACTTTTTAAGTGTTTGTTTGGTGATTCTGCCGGGAAAAGAGATGTGACTTTATCAATTGTGTAACCTAGATCTTATTAAATTTTTTTATGTATGTCTTGTGTTTTTTTGTGTCTCTAGGGGTCCCCTTAATTACGACCTTGATTTTGGTTTTTCTCTTTTTCTTTTAAATTTAATGCAGGGAAAAATTGTCTTTTTTTTAGTGTATTGTTGGTAGTCTGTAGTCTTTTGGGAAAATTTTTAGGGGTATAGCCTGGGTGAGTTCTCCCGGTTTTTTTTTTCTGCGGAGTGTGGGAATTACTTTTAGTGAGTGTTTTTAATTGTTCCCCCGAATCATCCCAAAACAGGCAAGTACTGACGGTGGGGAAAGTTGGGAAATCGGGGTGTAAATGTTGTACAAGAAGGTGAAAGAACAAAAACCCCAAAAGGGAAAAACCCCGGGGAAAAGGGAAGATCCAGGGGTTAGAGTTTTATTTTTTTACACGAACTCTAAAAGTTCTATTTGAAAAAAATTAAGGAAATTTAATTTTTTAAATAAAGTCAGGGAACTTTTAAATTTAAATTTAAATTGTACGTGAGGCCATCGTGCCCCTTTTTAAACAAAAAGCCCTTTTAACATCTAAAAAAACACCGACGGGGTAAAATTTGTGAGCGAACCCTTCATTTTAAAAATTTGTAACTTTCCCTATTGGGGGAAGCGTTGAATGGCCCTCCTGGAACCCGCATTGTTCCGGGGGGGAAAACAATCTATGGCTTTGCAGGGGGTTTTTGTCTAGTTAAAATGATTCTTTTGGCATTGCCAATAGGTCTATAGCCTTGTGGGAAGGTCCTATTCTTTATTTTGGGTTTTGGGCCCCATGATAACGTTTTCTTGCTTCCCCAAAATGTAGGAAAATTTATTTTTTAAAGAGGCATTGATTGTAAAAATTTTTGTTAAGTGTATAATTGCATTTTAAAGTTAGGGTATTTAAAACTATATTTGGAATCTGATCGGGGCCTGCAGCTTTTCTATTTTGCGGACTTTTAAAACCCCCGAACTTCATTGGGGGAAATGGAGGGGAATGTTTTGGAAGTTGTCGAAATAATTATTCACTAAATTTTTTGAGATACCCGAACATATCAAACACTTCGGTGCTCTAGCGCAAAACCGAGAGTGATGAAGGAACTCCTGACAGAGCGATAACACTGCGGAGGCATAGTGGATTTATTGAGGGGTTCAACCACAACTCTAAAAAATCCAATAGTTTTGGTGTTAAATATGCCCTGATTTTCAGGGCATTTGGGGAGGGTTACCAGGAATAGTGGCATGTTTGTATTAGTTTTGCTGTTTCTCAACAAGGAAATGCGTGTGGGTTTAAAACCAAATGAATGTAACTCTGACATGAGTTCTTCTTGGTCGAAATCTGTCGGTAACCCTCTAATCACAACTTTAAGTTGTTTATTGTGGGCCATCTCAAAAGTGTGGGACCGCAATTTATTGTCCGAGATATATTTTTGTATCAGACGGTGCTCTTCGGCAGAAACTGGGAAGACTCGGAGCTTTCCATTTTCATATTGCCTCTCTAAAGGTGTATCACAAAATTTACCTAACTGGTCGAGGAGCTCGGTTGCATTGCGCTGTGAATCGATCACCATGGGCGCAATGCGTCTACCTTTGCGGCCTAGCAAAGTAAAGCCGTCGTCATCTTTGCTAGAGCCGGGAGCGACAACGCTACCGGCGGCCGCCGGCTGCTTGACGCCTCGACCGGTTCCGTGTTTTTCGCTAAGCCGACCTCTTCTGAGCTCTCATCGGCTGTCGTTTCCCCCTCTTCCATAGAAGACTCAGCGTCTCCGATACGGGCAGGGGAGGTGGTGTTGGTTGGGAGCGGCTGCTCCGAGCGTGCCTGCTTTTTTGACGGAGTGTCTTTCCGAGGCGATGCAGACTGGCGCTTGGCTTTTTTCCGCTTCGGCTGAGAAGCGGGTGCGGGTGCAGTGGGGATGCGATTTAATCTCTCGATCTCCTTGATATAATCTTTAACTCCTGGTTTTGGAGTCGAATCGATTTACGGAAACATTTAAGTGCTGTCCACTGAATTAAATTTACTAGCCTAAGTCTCTCAGGCGTGCTTGGAATGTCTGGGTCATTGAGGGTGTTCAATATCTCTTCCAAGATATCGCACAGGTCCTCACAATCGACACACATGGTGCATTTGTCAGTAGCTACATTAGAATCAAAAGATAAGGGTTCAATGGTAAACAAGTCATCTACCTTGATTGACGGAGCTACATCTGTCCTGGGAGGGGACATATCCAAAGGGTAATCCAAAAATCTATAATAAAAAACACAAGTCCAAGTCCGGTTGTAATCAAAGTGCGGCGCTAGGCATCAAACATACCGCGTGGGGAGTCAAACTCCAATAAAAAAAAAGGATAAAGTTTGAAATATATAACTTGCAGAAAATAGTCACAATAGGTTATAAATGAAGGAACAAGGCCAGAATGTGACTTCAACTAAAGAATTGCACGGATGCAAACAGATCCATAATCCAGCTTGAGGCGAGACGTTTGAAAAGAAGGGTCGCAGTCTACGACGACAAAAAGCAGCAGAATGTCTTTTTAACTAATTGCGATATCGGAATATAATGGTCAAAACATGCATCGTCATCCAAACTAAACGTGCATACAAAATTTCAGCTCAATCGGTTGAAGACATCAGCTTCAAAATTGAGTTTCAAGATTCCACCCGAGCATTTTACATTGCAAGTTAAATAAAAGCTTGTAAAACAGGAAAGAACGGGAAAAATTAGATTTGGCCAAGAGAAATAATTTTCAAAGTAAAATTAAAGTGAATAAAAATTTTAAAACAGCGAACTCCCAGGAATCGAACCCGGCGCAATTCGGTTGAAATCAGATTCTGTATCCGCTAGGCCACCAGGGTTGATGTAGAAAGGTAAATTGAGCTTCTAACATGGTTAAAAATTTTATTGATATCTTTTTAACTAATTGCGATATCGGAATATAAATAATCCAGACATGCATTGTCATCCAAAATAAACATGTATACAAAATTTCAGCTCAATCGGTTGAAGACATCAGCTTCAAAATTGAGTTGCAAGATTCCACCCGAACCAATTACTTTATTTAATATCTTTTTAACTAGTTGCGATATAGGAATTTAAATGGTTAAAACATATGCATTGTCACATCCAAACTAAACGTGTATACAAAATTTCAGCGCAATCGGTTGAAGACATCAGCTTCAAAATTGAGTTGCAAGATTCCACCCGAACATTTTACATTGCAAGTTAAATAAAAGCTTTTAAAAAGATCAGACTTTTACGTATATCGAAGTACTGTTTCTGTGAAAGAAATAACATTCCTTATGAATTTAAAGGGTTGTAATTCTGAAAGTACACTATATTTTACTAAAGCTTGGAATAATATTTGAATAAAGGACTTCAAAACACAAGATCATTGCGCACATGCAGTTCAGGTTTCTTCGTAAAAATGGGTGTGCGTGTTATACGGCGAATATGTGTAGAGGCACGTTATAAGCCAGATTTTACTGTAACTATAAAATAACTTTTCTGGCTTTTGAAAAGCAAATTTGTTAATAGTTTCGGTTAAATCGGTTTTTTCTGAGATTTCGGATTCAGTTGAGACTATGGCCAAATCTGAAAGCCTTTCTTGTGTCATATTATTTCTCAAGTAATTTTTAATGATTTTTAATTTACTGAAACTTCTTTCATCCGGAAGCTACAGAAACAGGTTAGGTTAAAAAAATTCTTAATGCTAGAGCGAAATTGGGAAAACAGGAATAAGATCATTTTCACTGTAATTTCTAATATCTCAGTTGGCTGTTTTTTAACCAGGAAAAATATCTTTGAATGAAGTTATTTCATTGAAGAGATGTATACCGTCTATATCTTATTTTGGAATTTCTTTTTTATTTTCTATTGTTCCAGCAATAGGTGTTTTTTCCTTTTCAAAAATTCATCTGAAAGTGGATGTGTACCAGTTGTTTCCTTTAAAGTCACGTTTTTTCCAAATGTTTATGTGTCTATACATATAAAACATTTATTTCTGTGTCTCCCTCTTCTAAATCTGGATCGATCTCAGTGGAGGAATCATACTTGCGGCTATACTCTTCTTCATTTGATTCTTTCTCATCATAATCACGAACAGAATTTCTTCATCCGAAAATACTGTTGTACTATATTTTTTTTTGTTTTGTTAAATACTGTATCTATTAAATTAAATATCACATTTCTTCATCATAACTACAATAATACGCCATAGAATAAGGAAGGTTTAAAACGTGCTCATGCATTCAGAACTGTAACGGAGATTCACGCGCAAGGTATGACATACCCGAAGAGGCGGTATCCAAAGATATATATTTAGAATTCGCCTACAAGCTAAGGCCCCTCAAAGGCTATGACATTAAATTCAACTACACGAGAAACTATCAATTTTCCAAAAAAGGTTTAGAAGGAGCGTTGAAAAAAGGTGGACGGTGGGTATGACATACCCTGCGCGGGAAGTGCCGGGTTAAAACTGAGAAAGATCTCTGACCTGATGTATTCTATATCGGTATAGTTAAAAATATTTTTAAAAGTATCTCTACGTTAGGGAAGTCGAGACCCCATTTCTTTTGCAACTTCGAAGCCTGCATAAAGCCTCGGGTCTTCCCGAGGGACGATTTCTGATTCCGAGTCATATAACTTATTTCTCTGTAGCAGTGTGGAAGAAATTTCTGTGAATGCTTGAAAATAGTTACAAACTTTGGATTAAAAAATAACTAAATTCTTTTTTAATCGAATCTAAATTTTTAAACTTTTTAAAGTTTTCTATTTATTATTGCAAACTATAAATTTTTCTATGAAATATTTAAAAATATAAAAATAATCTTAAGCTTTTTAATTTTTTTTCCCAAACTCTCAAAAAATTACATTTCATCTTTTTTTCAAATTTTCTGACTGAATTTTGAAATTTCTGATTTAATACATAAATTCAAACATTTTAAATATATTTTGTTTAATTGTTTAAATATATTAATTTTATTTCTAGAACAAAACGTAGCTTGGCTTCTAGATTACAAGATTATCAAAATATCTCCACCAAAAGTAAGCTTTCAAAAATTCTAAGGTTTTTTTAATAAAACTAGAAAAACAATCACAATACTCTGAATTTGTAGTTTCCTCTTAAAGTTCCTAAATATAAGTTAATAAAACATTAATATTATTATTATACTTGTTTGTTTTTTCAAATATCTTAATACTTTTTTTGGGGGGGGACTAAACGGAACAATAAAACATTTCTAGAATAATTTGAAATTTCTAAAATAACTCAAAACTTTTTAACAAAGGCCACAAAAAGAAATCTAAAATTTTTTAACTAAATTTGTATCTTAAGGTATCCGACTACGTTCGGAACCGTGATTTTTGAAATAGCGTATAAATGGATAAATTGGCATTATATTTAGTGTCACTTAGATTAGAATACATGTATAAAATTGTTTTAAGGACATTTTGACAAAAAAAATTATTTAAATACAATATTTCGGCAAAACATTAACTTAGAATAAACTTTTTTTCAAAATGTTCTCCTTTTGTGAAAAATGCTTCTATTATAATAATACTTTGCCTGTATATAGCTCAGACCTCTGAACAGAGGCTCAACTATAATTTTTTAAATATATAACTTAGAAGTGGGCTTATCCATATTTTACGACAACAGAGGAGAGCAATTTTAAGTAAAAAAAATGCCGATAATTATTTCAATTGGTTGTAACTCTGAAAAAATAATGTGAATTTTTCAAAATTCATAGTGTCAGAGTTAACTCCAGATCATCAAAATATAACTATGTTTTACTTCAATTTCGGCTATTGTTAGGATCCTTTCAAGTATGGTAAATAATTAATGAATGTACTTAAAGGTAAAGTGTTTTGTATCTTAAATGAACTACTACCGTTTTTCATAAGTGACTAAAGGAATTATTTTTATACGAGAAGCAAATAATATTCTTTTATTTGAATAACAATGCCAATTTAAAATGTTTTAAGAAGATTACGGTACATTCAATCTACGAAAACATACACTTAGAATGCTTTCATGTTGATTAACATATTTAAGAAACTGAGTTATTTATATAAATAAAATAGTTATAGCACAAAAACAATATTTTTTTTCACTTTATCTTACGCAATGATTAAAATACCTGGGCATTATAAATCTTAAAAATCGAAAAGAGAATTTTGAAAGTGAAAATATAGTTAACTTTTTGTTGTTTAACCATTTTTGTTCCGATTTTTGTCTTGTCAAAAAGAAAAAAAGAAAGTAAAATTTTGGAAAAATTTTCCCCTCGTTTTCTTCAAAGGGGGGGTTTTTTTCTTTGGGGGTCTTTCCCTCCCCCCATTCTTTTCAGTCGTCCTTAAGCATGTCATAAATCTCATCGTACTTTTTATCACTTCTGTCCGATGTACCCGAAATTTTCCTTAACACCCCCCTCCCCTTTCCGCAGGGTACTTTAAAAAATAATTAACTATTGGGGTTTGGGAGGGTGACAGAAGACTTCTGGCTCTTATGGGACAGATCTTTTCGGGAAAGGGAAGCAGATCCCTTTTCTGACTGAATGCACATTCAGCCCTTTTTGTTTACAGAAAAAAAAAAGTGAACAGGGGGTAAAATCTTTTTCACTCTCATTGGACCACTTCTGAAAAAAAACCCCCAAATATCAAACCTTTGTGTAGGCCCTTTTTGGGGGACGTTTATTACAGTCAATCAATCAACGAACAGGGGATTTTCATTTACAAGCAAATAACATTCTGAAAAATTTTCCCATCCCAAATGTTAAACTGTATTTCACTTTAAACGACCTTTTTTTTCGAACCGCTTTGAATGAGAAGATTTTTTCCCGCTTTCTACCCTACCATTCCTTTTTTTCTGATTTTTTAGGGAACTTTACCCCCCTTTTAAAAAATTTTTTTAAAAGTGGGTCCGGGTTTAAATTTACACGGAAAAAAATTTTTATCGTTTTTAAACCAGTGACATACTGTTTTATAAAAAGTAGAAAGGGGAAATTTTAAAATGACTTATTAATAAATTTTACGACTTTTTTTAAGCACCTCCGGGGACCCTGGAAACTAAGGGGGCCCCGTATAATTGAACTGGCACCCCCCATAAGGGGGGGCTACACCCCTGACGAGAAGGAATGTTCCTCAGAATTTGAAATCCATTCTTATTTTTCTCGAAATATGTTATGCTATCGGGAAATCGGGACTTATTTTGATTTTTCAATAACTATTTAAAATTCAGCATATTTATTCAACTTATTATAAATTTTATTTTAGAAATTCACAAAATTTTTCTTGATCGGAAGTATTATAGGTGGCCTGCGGCCGCCCACTTGTTTCGGCCGCGTGCGGTGCACGCGCTGCACACCTGCTAGGATCGGCCGTGCACAAGAGGAATCCATTAGAACCGGTCCGGAGTCTGTAGTTGCAAATGGGGTGGCGCTAGCTCGGGGAAGGAAAACGAAACTCCCCCAGGGGGGGAACAACTGTGACGTAAATGGTCCCGTACATCCCAACGATACATTGAATATTAGGTGATCCCAAAATTTCTTCCCTCTATCTCTGTAATATCGTTAGGTCATCAAAAGATCGAACCCTACAGGAATAAAATGTGGATTCTAATTTTAGTGATAACACCCCAAGCCCACTATCTAAGCATGAATTATAACAGTTGAAACAGCTCAACAAAGAAGAACGTATTATCAGAGTTTCATTAACGAATCTCAAAAATCCTTGGAGCTATGCGGGATTTTAAAAAAATTATAACTTTACCCATATTTAACATTTTAAAATTATTTTAAAGAAATGGGGCTATGGGGTCCTGAAAAAATATATCTAGGAGGCTCATAGGAAGAATCGAATACAGCTGTCGCGGTCGAGCAAGGTGGCATAGGATTCGAATTATTTCTGGGGAAGCCCTGTAGAGGGGAGGGGACCAATTCCACGTAAAGCTCGCGCTAACACAAATATGGCGGTCCTCGAAAAATCAAGTTCCAAGCTCAATTCCTTAGGGATGAAATTTTTTCTTCCCCGTAGGATTAACATGGGAGCAAGATACTCACTTCCAAAAGTTAAGCACGGAGAGGAAAATGCTAATTTCCGGAAGCCAATCGGAACTGAAGAGGCTGTAATTCGCTGCAGAGGTAGATGGAAGTATGTAAATATGTTGGGTAACAGCCAATCGTGCTTTCATGTCAAGAAATATGCAAAAAAGGCAGTCTTATAAGAAGCCAGCTTTATGAAGGGTAACAGAAGTTGATTGTAAGTGCTGATAGGTGTTTAAGACATTCGTACAATTTGTTTTCAAGACATGCGTGTTTCTATGACTTCCAGAAAACGAATGGAAAATTCTGAGCGCTGGCGTGCTTTGGAGTGCATTAAAGCAGGACAGTCGATCACAGATGTTGCTCTTTTCATCGGTGTTCATCATTCTGTAATTTCACGTTTATGGAAACTATTCCAAACCACACAGACAGTTCTCCGAAGACCCGTAGGTGGTCACCCTCGGGTTACAACCCCCGCGGAAGATCGATATATTGCTATTGTAGCCAAGCAGAATCGCAGAGCGACCTCCACACGTGAGACATTTATGGTTACAGCGTCCATTGATAAGGCTATATCTGCAGCTACTATACGCCGAAGATTACATATGAATGGACTGTATGCCCAGGGAACTCGAGTTTGTGTTTCTCAATTCGTCCAATCAAGAGGGGCACGATTAAAGTGGTGCTGGGAACATGGCAATTGGACTGTTTCTGACTGGGACAATGTCATATTTACTGATGAGTCAAGATTTGCTCTGGAGCCAGATGACAAGCGTATAAGGATATGGCGTAAACAAGGAACACGCAATCAGCCCCAAAACATCACCGAACATCGCGCATTCCGAGGCGAAAAGCCTTATGGTGTGGGCAGGGATTTCATTAGGATACCGCTCCGACCTTGTAGCGTTTTGAGTACGAAATCTCAGTCAGACTAGAGATATACATTTATTTATACAAGAACATCTAAAAAACCATCTTGCATACAGACCACGTTTTTGCCTTCTTCTCTCAGCCCGGCATCCTAAAAAAATGGCCCCTTCCCGCATGCCTTTTACTCGAGATTTTTCTCGTTTGAGACACGCTAGAGAAGGGTCGGTCCTATACGCCCGTACTATTTTTTACTTTTGCACAGCAGGTCATAATAGCCCCTCGGGGAGGTTTTCCCTATAGCTCTTTTGGGACCCGGGTTAGGGGCGTCGACTATTTATCTGTGCTTTTTTTATACAGCCTTTTCGTCGATTTTTTTTTAACGGCCAACCGTTCATCCCGGAAAAGCCCCGGAAAACTTTTTGACCGGGTATGACAGGGAAATTTAAAGCACGTTCTGCCTCTCTTCCCCCCCCTTCTAGAGCTTCCCCCCCTATTTTGGGACGAACCGCGAAAGGCTGGGGATCGTCGAAGCTGACCACGCGTATTTGATCATGCACAGCAATGTATCTCACACCATCAATGCTATTGCCTCATACGTTCAAGATGAGACCTGAACTGGCTGTTTTTACACCAGACAGGATTCCCTTTTGTCCCGGCGACAACAAGGCGGTAAGTGATTTTTAACACTTTTCCCCCGGGCTGTGATCCCCCTGGCTGTCGGGTTCACCCAACCCCTAAATTCTTTTCCCCAAAACGAAACAATGATTTCCCGAACCCAAAAATTAATGGGACCAAAAAGAAAGGAAAGTGAAGACGGCTTCATTTCCTCCTACGTCTAGACATACAAAAAAAAAGGGCCCAATTTAGAATTAAAAAATTTTAACTTAGAAACTTCCAATAAATTTGCAGGACTTAATGAAAATATCGTTTTTGGATATGGCAGGAAATTCGCAGCACAAACGAAACCAAAAAAACACGGCCAACACCCCCAAAGTAAACCCCACCGCCAAAACAACTATTTTTTTAACCCCCCTCCCCCCCTTTCCCGGTTTTTCCCAACACAGAAAGACACTACATGGAAAAATTTAAAAAACGCTCACTAAAGTAATTCCCACCCTCCGCAGCAAAAAAACCAAAAACCCTATCAGGCTATACACTAATAACTTTGAAGATTACAGGACTCCCTAACACTACACTAAAAAAAATTAAAAAGTATCAATATTTCTGTTTTAAAAACCTATATAAAAACAAGAGACCAATCAAGGTTGAAATTAAGGGACTCCCTAGAGACAAAAAAACACAAGACATACATGACAATTTAATAGCCCTTTGGGATACACAATTGATAAAGTCACACAACCGTCGGCAGAATCACCAAACAATCACTCCCAGTATTTTTTTGTTCCCTTTTACCGCGCAAAACCCAAATTTTTAAAGTTTTTCATCTTGCACAACCCCCTGCTACTTAACAGTCAAAGTCGAAGGGTACAATGGAAAAGGGGGTGACCCAATGCTATTCGTGCAACAAATTCCATCACACAGCAAAAAAATTGCCATTTTATTCCCCGCTGCTTAAAAATGCGGCGAAGCACATCAGACCGCGACTGGAAATTAAACACGTCGAAAACATTTTTACTCCATAAATTGTCATGTGTAGGGACACATGGCAAATTATTTCAAATGCCCGTTTTTTCCCCAAACCACGCAAAGGCCCCAAACAAATTTTCCCCCCGGCCGTCGATAGTATTATCAGGCCTAACGTTTCATATGCAAAAAAAAAGAAAATAACCCAAAAACCACCCAACAGATGGCGACACACACCAAGAGAAATCCTGTCGTACCCCAAAATCGAAACAGCCCAAATTGTTGTCACTCCCCGCAATTCCCCAACCCCTTGAAAATAATTCACCACAGGTTTCCTCTTTTTAAAAAACACTTCAGGCCACAATTCAACCCCCATTGCCCCTAATGCAACAAAGTAGCTCCCCTTTTTCGTTCCAGAATCCCCCCCCTAAACCCCAAGGAACCCAAATCCAAATAATTAAACTACAATTGAAAACCCCTTTTAGGGGGCTTACTTTGATAATGACGATGTTTAAACACAACTTGATTGGCTTTAAATTTTCCCCTTTGGAACACAAACGGTATTCTTAATAAAATTATGGAATTTTTAAAAAATCTTCGTAGAGAAGTACGCTCTCTCGATATTCTCATGCAAGAAACACATTTTGGACCTAAACATTACTTTAACATTGCAAATTGCACCTGCTACCGTAATGATCGCAACACGGACGAGAACGCGTACGGAGGTATTTTTTAATTTCATCAAGCGTAATTTTCCCCCCCACTTTAACTTACCCATTTCCCCCCCCAGACATCGAGGCTACAATTGTATTTTTCCCCCCCCTCCCAATTTAAATCCTATCTCCATCATTTCTGTTTATATCCCCCCCCTCTCTCAGACGAAAATTATTTACTCGATCTCGAGCACCTTCTGGGGGCCCAAACCAGTTTTTGGTGTTTTTTGGCGACTTTAATGCCACACACAATGCGTGGAACTGTTCAGTCAACTCCACTCGAGGTAATCAATTAAAAACGTTTGCAGATATCCTAGATCTTACTATTGTTTATCCCGATACCCCCACCCACTTTGGCTACAGATCATCTAACACGTTAGATATTGCCGTTGTCAATAATTTTCATTTTCCATACACCATTGACTCCATACCGGAGCTCTCTTCGGATCATAACCCCGTTATTTTAAATTTCTCCCTCTCCGCTCCCATTTGTAACGATAATCCTAGAGCAGTGACTACCTGTTGGTCTAACTTCCGTAGTTATTTAAATAGAGCCATTCGACTTCCTGATTTCAAAGGCATTCGAAATCCCAATGTGCTGGAATCCAAAATTTCTCTTAACTGCCGCCGTACGCTCCACCCATCTCTAAGCCAATAGAAAACAAGCAACACGTTTTCACACCAATGCACATCCGAAAATTGATTTATCTTAAAAATAAAGCAAAAAGAATCTTACAATAAAACTCTTAACCCAATCCATAGAACACATTATTACAAAATGCAAGCACAACTTAAAAAACACTCAAACACTCTCAACAATCCTGGATAAATAGATTAGAAGCATTAAACACCACAGACAACAGCCTATGGCAAGCACAAAAATTTTATCGCAAAAAACGTACTAATATTCCTAACCTTTCCAACACCTCTGCCGTCGCTAACAGTGATGAGCAGAAAGCAAATCTCCTTGCTATTACTCTCAAAGATAAGTTCTCTGAAAAGGCCTTCAGGTGTGAATACCCTATTGATGATAAAATTTTCTAAAGTATTGGTTGTCTTTTCTCCCATCCCCTCCTATCCCCATCGCCCCTTTCTTAATGCTGGGTGAAATCAATTTTTTATATTAAAACTCTTAAAAATAAAACCCCAGGTCAAGACAACATTACAAATAAGATGGTTAAAAATTTTCCTCTTAAAATTCTCTCTTTTTAACTTACCTAATTAATAAGATTCTTTATTTAAGGCATTTTCCTACTAATTGGAAAACTGCTATTGTTTTTCCCATCAGGCAAAAATAGTCATTCTCCCGATAGCTATAAACCCTCAGTCTATTAAGTATTTTAGGTAAAATTACTGAATTTATTATTCTAAAAAAGGTTAACTGATTTTACTAACAATAGTGATTTCATCAACCCAAATCAATATGGTTTCACCAGGCATCTCCACCTATCATCCGCTGCTCAGGCTGACTGAAAAAAAAAACTCTTCTGTATTTCAAGAGGCAGGTCCACTGGGGGTGTCTTTTCAGACATTCAGAAGGCTTTTTCAGGGGTCTGGGTCAGTGGACTCATTTACAAGCTAATTACTTATAATTTTTTTCCCCCCCACTTTACCCCCTAATAAAAATCTTACCTCGTAAATGGATCTTTCAAAAATTGAGTTAAAACACCTTTTCCTGTACTTTTTTTCTATTAAAAAAAGGTGTACCCCCAAAGGGAGTTTACTTGAACCAATTTTTTTTAATATCTATATTAACGACATTCCCCCTACCCACCAACCATGACTTAAAACCGTGGACGATACCTCCATCTCGCTACCTACAGAAATCATAAAACAATCACCATCGCATAAACCCCCACCTACAACTTCTTGGGAAAAAATTTTTTAAAACATGGAAAATTAAAAAATTTAAAGTAGACAAAAAATTGCAATATTTTTCACCAGGAGAAAACCCCCATGCACAACGCCCACTTATATTCCCACACCAATTCCCAAAGGTCTTTGAGCACGAAGACCTAAGACTAATCCTTTGATAAGAACTTAACATGGAAACAAACATATCATTCATGCGCGTACCAAATTCCGGAACGTCTTACGCTCAATTTTCCCATTAATTTGCCGGAATTCTCAAATGTATCTCTATAACAAAGTATTTCTTTACACTGCCGTCCCATTTTAACTTACGGATGTCCTGTGTGGGGATATGCTACTGATTCCAATATTAAATTACTAGAAAATGCTCAAAATTCATTAATAAGAAATATTACCAGATCCTGCAGGTAAAAAAAATAGAGAAATTTTTCAGAGTTCCCCAAAAAAATTTTTCCTTTTTAAAACTTTCATTCAAAAAAACCTTTCAGGGGTTTAATTCCCCCCTTTAAAATTTTCCCCCTAAAAATAAAACCCCCCTTAAATAGTTTTTAAACTTAGAAAACTTTCCCCCAAATTTTTTAATTTAAAGGGGGTCCAGAAGGGTTATTACTTTACCTGGTTTAAAAATTAATTTCCAAGCCAAAACCTCCGGTGGAGAAAATTACCACCCTTCCCCAAAAACTTTTTTAATTTTTTCTTTTGTTTTAACCTTTTTTTTAAAAATTAAAAATATTCCAAAAATTTTTTTAAAAAAAATTCCCCGTTTTCCCCCAAAAAATTTTTAGCTTTTTTGGGTTAACCTTTAAATACCTTTTTTTTTTTGTTTTTTATTTTTAATTTTAACCAAAACAAATTTGGTTTTTTGTTCCCCCGGATTTTCCCTTTTTGGAAAAAATTTTCGGATTTTCTCTGCCCAAAACAAAAAAATTTTTTACTTAACCGGAAATTTTAGAAATTCCGGGGCCAATCCAAGGGGTTTTTAACCCAAAAATTAGAAGGGAAAAGGGTTTTCCATGGAGAAATGTGGAAAAATATCAAAAAAAACCCCCCCAAAGGAGTGGGGAAAAACGCCGAGCAACCGGGGCGCCAGGGAAATAGCAGGACCATAAGCCACCTAAAACTAGCTGGCGCCGAAGCGGCACGAGTGGAGGAAAAACCAGGAAGGAAAACGACGCCCAAAAGGGGGCCTGGGGGAAAGGGGGAGGGGGACAGTCAACAACTGAACCTGTCCCCAATAGGAGAGCATTTAATGTTGTTATAGGTGTGAAATTAAAAATTTTGCTGTTGTGTTAATGGCGGTTTTAGGGGTTTTCATTTTTCAGTGGCGTAAAGGGGTAGTTTAATTTAGAATGAGGATAAGTAAATAGTGTTTGTGCTTTTTAAAATTGGATTCTCGTGATTTTCAATTTACCGAAGACGTTCCTTGATTTGCTTAGTGATGAAACTAGATATCGGCTCCAAAATTGTAGATCGTTGAATAACCCCCATTTCTAACGTACCAAGGTGCGTTAGTCATGAGACGTAGTATTTTATTTTGTATAACTTCGAATTTTTTCATGTGGGTGGCTGCAGCCACACAGGTGAGCTGTAGGTAGATAACTGGGCGCAAGACTTGTTTGTATAAAATAACTTTGTTTTCAAGGGATAGAGGAGACTTTCTCCCGATAAGGGAGATAGCTAAATGAATTCTACCCCAGAATTTTTCTGAGAGATAGTCGATATGATTTTTGTAAGTTAGGCGGCTATCAATGCGTAGACCCAGGTATCGAACTACCGAGACCCACTGCATGTTATCAAAGAGAGTTGGAAAAGGGGGTCGATGACTCCCCATTTCCTGAATATAATTGCTTGCGACTTATTGATATTAATAGCAATTCTCCATTGTGTGAGCCAATCTTGTAACTTATCAAGGAAGTGTTGCATATTTTTAAGAGTGTAATTGAGCTGGGTACCTAGCGAAAGCATGGTGGAATCATCCGCGAACAGGCAAGTACTGACGGTGGGGTGTTCTGGAAAGTCGTGAGTGTAAATGTTGTATAAACATGGGGACAAGGAACTACCCGGGGGTTCCACTTTGAACTTGTCCATTATTTGAGTATGTGTTATTTACACGAACCCTGAAGGTCCTGTTGTGTAAATAATTGTGTATAATTTTAATTAGATATCTCCAGGGAATTTGAGTTTTATTAATTTGTAAGTGAGGCCATCATGCCACATCTTATCAAATGCTCTCTTAACATCTAAGAAAACACCAACAGTGTAGAATTTGTTTGCGAAACCTTCGTTAATTATATTTGTAACTCGTATAAGTTGGTGTAGCGTTGAATGGCCCTCCCGGAATCCGCATTGTTCCGGGGAATGCAATCTATGGCTTTGCAGTGCGACTGAATTCTTAAGGTAATTCTTTCGAAAACCTTAGCAGTGGTACTTAATAAGGAGATAGGCCTATAATTTTGACTAAATTTATGATCCTGATTTGGCTTGGGCAGCATAACCACGTTTGCTTGCTTCCACAGTGCAGGAAAGTGATTTTTAATGAGGCATTGATTGTAAATTTTGGTTAAGTGTGTAACAGCATCTAAAGTAAGATACTTAAGTGCGATATTAGGTATTTGATCGGGGCCCGCAGCTTTTCTATTCTGCAGTTTTTTAATGCCTCGGACTTCAGTAGGGGAAGTGAGGGGAGGTGTGATTGTTGTCGAAGTAGTTATTAACTACATTTTCGACTTCTTCGATCTTGTCGTCACTGTAGGGTTCAACATTTTCCTGAAAGTGACTTCAAGTGTGTCTTTAAAAGCCTCCGCTTTTTCGAAATCTGAATAGGCCATCCCTCCCGGACCATGGAGAGGGCGAATGACCGTCGCTCTTTTAGTGATTTTCCTATGTAAATTATAGAGAGAATTATCTTGAGGATTTAGATGTTGGGGATGTTTGCACTGGAGCACCTGATCTCCGAAGAGGTCTTAATCTCCTATCTTGAGTATAGGGTTGACTTTGTATGCTTGGTTTGCCATTGTAAATTAAGAGTATTTTAGAATATTACAAACTGCCTTGGGGGGATTAGGAAAAAACGAAGAAAGTTGGTGGGTGAAAAAACTTAGGTTACGTGTCCCGGATGGATATCATTTGGATTAGTTGTTAATCAGATGACGATAAAAGACATCGAGTCTTTCATCGCCTTGGGCCTGTCTGAGTTTTTTGCCTAGCTCGAGAAGCGAGGGGTAGTCGGTAAAGAATTTTTTCAGTTCTATAACAGCATCCATGAATCCAAAGGATTCATCTTCTGCTGCGGTCGCGGGCTGTCTGTTTTCCCCGAGAGGGGTTCCTTTTGATTTATTACTGGTCTGCTCAGGAGGTGGCGCCATCTTTTGGTCGCCTTTTAGGGCGTTTGCATAAGAAGTATTTTCTCTGATTTTAGCGGAGCTAAAGATATTTTGGGATTTTTCTTTATTTCGGTCCTGGGAAGGTTCTCCTTTTTTGGGTTTTTGTTTAGGGAATTTGGTGCAGTGGTGCGAGTTGGCCAGGTGGCCTTTTTCGTTGCAGTTAATGCAAGTTGGATTTTCTATTGTCGTTTTAATGGGGCAGTCCCTCGTTCGATGCGGCTGGCCGCATTTTAGACATCGGGTAATCATTTTTCAATTTTTAGAGGAGTGTTGGAAAAAGTTGCAATTGTAACATTGCGTGGGCCCTGGGCGTCTGTTGAAAGTGTATCTTAATAGTAAGGTAGCAGCACTTTTGTAGTTTAAAGATGTCTGGAGAGTCGGGGGATTTATTTAATTCGACTAAGAAGAAGGGGAGTTTAAATTTGGTCTTGGCTTTGGTGAGCTGGGCAACTTTGATAATATCAAAGCCCCGCTCTGTTAAGTCGGTTTCGATGTCATCTACGTCGGTATTAATGGGTAGGCCTTTAATGACCACTTTCTGCGGGCGTTTTGCGACCGGCTTGATGGCAAAGTACTGTTCACCTTTTTCCGTAAGGAAGTCGGTGATGTTACGATGCTCGTCGGGCGAGGTCGCGTCTTGAGGATTTAATGTTAAGAGAAGATCCTTCCAGGTCCTGTTTTTATGTTTTTCGATTTCTTTCCTGATCCGTCTGATGAGAGCATTAACTTCGCGTTTGTAAGGTGGGTACCTGGTGTTAATTCCAAAGTTTCCTGAATCTATTTTTAGCTCTGATAAGCTCTCGGATGTTTACAGGAAGGCGGAGGTGTGGAGTGTTAATTAATCTAGTGGACGTGGAAGCTGCAATAGCATTGGCGATTGTGCTAGTAAAATTTTGAACAGCCGAATCCAAATTACTAATATGGGGATTTCCAGGAATATTATGGTAGATTATCTCCTGAAACCTTAGTCCAGTTAGTTGATTTTAAAGTTCTGAGTATTGGTGGTAATATGTTATTAGTAACAAAATCAAAAATAACTGGATTATGATCACTGCTAAGGGCATTTATTGTAAAAACATCAGTGTGAGCCAAGTTTGCTGCAAAGCCGATGTCGAGAATGTTAGTGTGCCAAGTGTTGAAATGCGTGGGGGTATCAGGGGCGATAATATCTAATGCGGACCCAACGGCCCAATTGCATAAAATATTACCATTTGTGTTAGCCCTGCCTGGGTTCCAGCTCGAGTGCTTAGCGTTAAAATCACCGAAGAGAAAGGCTTTGTTGCTGTGGTTGAGAATTGCATCTAATTCTGTAGTATTAATGGAGCCGTGTGGAGGTCTATAAATGCACGCCACCGTGATTTTTGTGTTACCTGCTTGGATGATAACTGATGTATTTTCAAAAGTGTTTGAAGTACTAACGATGGCGTGGTGCCTAATGGAATTTTTTACAAAGATGGCAGTACCGCCTCCGCGATGTGTTCTATCACTTCTGTGACAAGTGTAGTTTGGAATGCTAACTCGGTCCGCAGGACGAAGGTGTGTTTCTTGTATCCCGATTAAGTCGGGATTATAATCTATAATGCAATCTTTTAGTTCATCAATGCACTTTTTTAAGCCGTTAGCATTCCAGCTAAAAAACCTGAGAGAATTATTATTCGCGTTATTATTGAATGTTAATTTGAAATTTTAGCCTGAATGATGGACAGCATTTGTCCCCACTGGGTCATCATTTGTGACATTTGCGTCATGACTTGTTTAACATCAAAAGAATCTTGTTTTGTGTTCTTTTTAACTGCCGCTGAGTACAGTTGTTGAGGCGGTGTGGTGTTCTGGGCGCGCGCTCCACCTTTTTCATTGGTTGTTTCTTTTTGTTAGTGTTGTTTTTAGGGTTTTGGGGGCATCATGAGTAGTTTGCAGGGGGCGGTCCACTGCAGTTTGCACATTTAGCTGGGGCTTTATTTGATTTAGTGCAATCGGAGGTGAGATGGCCTCCTGAACATTTCAAGCATCTAGGTGCACAATTGCAAAGCCTAGAGTGGTGATAAAACTCCTGGCATCTATAGCACTGAGGAGGCATGTTTGATTTATTTAGAGGCTCAGCATGCACTCTAAAAAAATCCTATGTTCGTTATGTTGAAAATACCCTGATTATCAGGGTTTTTTGGAAGGGTTACCAGAAAAAGTGGCATGTTTGTATTTGTCTTCTTGTTTTTCAACAAGGTGACATGGTTGGGATCGAAGCCGAAACCACGGAGTTCTGTCATAAGTTCAGTTTGATCAAAATCAGTGGGTAACCCTCTGATCACGCATTTTAACTGTTGTGTATGGGCCATCTCAAAAGTGTGTGACCGCATTTTTTGTTCCGCGATGTATGATTGGAGCTTTCTGTGCTCGATAATTGACTTTGGGAAAACGCGGAGTTTCCCATTTTCAAAACGCCCCTCGAGTGGTGCGTCGACTATTTTACCTAACTGTGCTAACAGCTCGGTTGCATTTTTGCCTGCATCGATAACGATAGAGGCTATGCGTCTTTTGCCTTTGACCACTGTAAAAGGGCCATCTTTATCTTCCTTATCTGAAGGTGCGTCACCGTTAGCGGTATTCACCGCGCGCGAAGCGCAAGCGGGATGAACGACCTTCGTTTTTTCTGTTTCTACCGAGCTGTCATCGGAAGATTGATCTTCCTCCATCGAAGACGATTCGCCTTGAAAGTAGGGGGGAAGAGGTGTTGGGTGGGAGCGAAAGCTCCGAGCGTTTCTTTTTTCCTACGTTAATTAGACTTGATTTTCAGATACCGCCGAAACCCACCAGTTTAGCTCCTCCCACTTTCTCCTTCCACGTCCACCAATCAGGAAACGCTGTTTCAATAAAGGCTCCACAACATCAGAGCCCAAATACACCGGTATGGGACGGAGGAACGCTTCGCGTTCCAGCTCCCAATGATATCCAGCGTCGTCATGTCCTTTTCTCGACAAGTCTATCTTGGAACGTAGGGGTAAGTGGATTCTAGGAAACCCTTCTCCCCTACTATCTCAGGCAGTAACACCATTCGCTTCTGGTCTTTGATGTCATCGACTGGTGCCGGAACAACATTCGCCACAAACTCCTCCTTCCTCTAGAAAACTTTTTCTGATAAAGGAAGAGTTCTGTTCTTTGAAGATCCACTAAAATGTTTTCAATTGTCAACAGGAGATATCACCAAAGTTCTAGATAACACTACCTTTTTAATACGATACGATTTCCTTCTGGCCAGAATTACATACTAGAATACATTAACATAATACCCAATCATATTTACTCAAATCTCATATTTACTAAGAATTAATATTTATATACATTTCTTTCATTAGAATGGTATGAAGAAATAACACTAACATTCTCTAGTTTCAAATTTTAAAGAGAAATTAAGAACACACATACTTCATCTGTCTAAATATGATGTACTTAAATTACAAATATTTTAAATGCAAATGATTCTTCGAATGATAGCATAAATCTTTAATACAAGTTATCTACCTTAATAATAGCCTATACCACAGAAACTAAATGTTTAGACACAAGTATTAGTGAAACCAGTTTATCTTATAATTTCTGTTACCATGAAACATATTACACAACATCTTAACATATACTCAAAATCCTATTCATGAACTAAAAACATCAAACACTTTACACATCTTAAAATCTACTCTAGAATCATACTAATGAAATGATTACATCCCCATATTAGAACTATTTTTTTAAAATAAGAACAATTTTTTGAATCAGAAATGTTTCAAGAATCTTTATGAGTCACACAACTATATTAAATATTGAGATGTGCACAATATTCAGTATTATTATCATGATAAATCATAAGTCATAAAAAAATGCTTATATTCAAAAATTGGTCATGCCTATAGTATGCATGTTTAAAAAGATAGGAATATCATTTTTATTATTTAAGAAAATAGTATAACTAATAAGCAATATTTCTCACAACATGGTGTTTTTTTTAAATGCATAAAAATTCTAGCTTTTAACCTGAGAAAACATCAAAATATGAAGATTTTTTCCCCTCACAAAACTTTCTCAGCAGGTTCACACACATACATTGATAAGGTTTTATTTTAAGAGAAATCTGGATCAGAAACAAATACAAATTATCAGCATCTAAGTTGCACATATTGCTTTAATAAGAGCTACATTTATACGATTCCACTTATGCCAAATTAATCCTTGATAATGAATATTATCAAAATCTCACTTATTTAATTATAAAAATTTTAGTATAAATGCGTAAAAATATATATGTATCCCTGGTCAAACTTTGACACATATTAATGGAACTAGTTTTTTTTTCAGGCGATTGAATATAATAGATTTTTTAGAAACCGAAATTAAAATTTATGCTCTGCATACAAAAGAAAATAAACAAATTGTTTCGGGTTGAAAAATAAATCGTTTCGTGAAATCAGGGACGTATAAAACTGAATTAGTCGACAAATTTTCCTCCAACTGTCTAAATAACTCTGGACATTTAGAAGTCCATTTAATGTCCCCTTTCTTTGATTTTCTTTTTAACGTTTCTGTCACTGGAGTAAAACTAAACAAGAAAACTTAGGGATATATTGTCGATAATATTCCGGTAATCCCAAAACTTTAACCTGAGTTTTATATCGTGAAATTGAAAAATCTATTATTGCCTTAACCTTCAATTGTGTTGGGGACTGCTTTCCCAATTTTTGAAATAACTCGGAAGTTAAAATACTCATAAGTAAGCCTCCTCTGTCAGCCTGGATTTCTCTAGGAAGAGACTCGTCTAAAAATTTGTAGCAACGTCTCTACAAGGGGTGTGGATGTCGTCTCAGGCACTGTCACTGTCTCATGGCACCTCGGCGACATAGACATGTCAGGTAAAATGTTTGTCTCTAGTAGGCACAATAGGAAAGGGTCCTATTGTATCAATATATATAACTCATGTCTTACAGGAACTAATTACATGGATGCTTTTTTTCCTGATCACTTGCATCATTCACGTTATTCTCTATCCCCGAATAGCATTCGACTGCAGTTCAAGAGGTCCCCGGTTCAAACTCGGTTGTTCTCTTCAGGAAATGAAGAGAAATATTTTCCTGAGAATTTCGATGGCGGGAATGATCTGTCCTGTTCTGTATATTTCTAGACAAAGCATTTTCGCATCCGTGATGGTGTGCGTCACATCCATGAAGGTGTGCGTGCGCATCGTAAAAATTTACCCTTATCCTATTTCTCTAACTCCCCAAAAGAAGTATAACTTCAAAAAAAAATGGTGCGTGGAATGCCACGCGATAGAAGTGAAACTTCTTTGGCGACGTTCGAACATTGATCCTTTACCCTAATATTTCAAATTGACCGAATGCATTTCTCAATCGCCTAATTTGCATGAAAGGTATTCGAGGCGAAATGAGTCTTTCTAATACCAAATCCAAAGTAGAAAGATATCCTGGAATTTCTGGGTATACAAAACCATTATATTTTGATAAATTTGGTATACTTTTCCTATTTAAAGTTTGTCAGCAATTGTAGCACGCTTTAATGTGTCTTCTAAATTAATTCCCGGTAAAATATTTTACAAAATATGTTTGTGTTCAGCAACAGATGTTCTCAAATCATCTCTAAACCATAATCTATCATAAATTGAACGCCCGTATCAATTGAATGATTATCAACTAATCGCTTTTGAAAATCTTTGTGAGCATTTTTATGGGAATCATAGTCTTTGTAGCGTTTGTTTTTTTATCCAGTAACATTATTGGTGCTCAAATTTTGAGATTGAGAATATGTGGCGATATTTTCCAGGTGGTTTTAAAAGTATTCAAAAACTCCACCGGATAATGTACAACGTCTTCTGCCTCCATTACTGAATCCAGATTCATACTTTACATGTTTAGTATTTTTTTTAACGGAAAATTGTTGATGTTATTGGCTGAGTTCATAGAGCGAGAATAGCTTTTTCCTTCAACCATAATGAGTAATCTACTCCAACCTGATGGATATTTGGATATATATATTCTCAATTAAGGTTATCAATTCCCCAACCATATATCCAAGGCTTTCCGAAGTATTCATTCTTTCTTCAACTTCCGTAATCTTTCCGTCTCCTATATCAATGAGTAATTTTAAAAACATCTTGGCACTCGAATCATGTTGCAGATGAACGTGCATATTAATTCTCAAAGATAGCACGTTGATATGAGGCCATAAAAAGGATGTCTTAAGGACAGGCCTTGACGATATCTGTTAGTGTTCCTCGTAATGCAACACAAATAAGGTTTGTTTAAAGTCACCGGACAATAGAACAATAAGTCCTCCCACATGACTTGGTTGCAGCCTCTAATATCCTGAAGCGTCCTTCCTGTTTAGAGCTTCAATACTTTTTTTATGAGCCACAGTACACTCATCATATACAATAATCTTTGATTTCCTAAGAACATGTGTCATTTCACTTTGTTTAAAAATATTACAATTAACAGATTCGGGATGATGCAAGTTAAGTGGCAATTTGAATGCAGAGTGAGCTGTTTTACCTCCATCAATTAACGTAGCAGCTATTCCTGAAGAGCAACGGCATGTTGTAGCCTCGCGCTCACTCGGTACTCATGCGCTGTGATTTCACGTTTGTAAACATGATTTTATTACACACTTTAAGCCAATTAGAATACTCGGAAAATTTGGAAAATTCACAACATGCCGCATGCTTTCACTCCCTGTCTCTTACTCTCGAGCTTGTGTAAATACCAACACTCTTGCATTCCGACGCTTTCAAAGCACCCTCTACAGTTGGGCTCTAAAAGGCAATAGCTGTACTACTTTAACACCCGAGCTTTGCGAGTAACAAATTATTTAGGAATGTTTTTCCGGTTCCCCCAAGTGTGAATTAAGAAAATATAACTGATCTGAGTAGGAAGTAATGTTATTTAACATTTTGCCATGTATTTCTTTCTGTTCGTGATGTAATTTAGGAACATTTTCAGCCACGATTTTGCTCAGATGGAAGACGGTCGTATGCTAGTTCCTTCATATTCTTATGGTTACTGATGGCAACGTCTTCCTCTCGTGATGGTAATAAAAATTCGAACACTAAGAGTGCTTTACCACAGACATAGATATGACAGTATCTTCAAGAAGAATCAAACATTGATTATAAACATTATAAAGAAATAGAACGGTATTTTGTTTCTTGAACCAGCAACCTTGGGTGAATGAGACCAGCAACAAACCAAACACATCACCCAGACGGCTGGTTAAAATTATTAGTAGTACGTACATTTTCAATAAAGTTATTTTTAATTGTGTTAGCGAGAAGGTTCTGTGGATGAGTGACGGCAATTCCGGTAGCACAGTTTAGAGTTGGGACTTTAGACCTTCTTTTTAAAAAAAAGTGCTGCACCTCCCAGAGGCTATTATCTTTAGTATGTAATGTTTCAAGTCTATTGTTTCAGAAATTATTGCTTTAAGTTCCTTTTTTTAGATTAGCTTGTGCTCTATTGTGCGAAGTTTTGAAAAAAAGTTTTTTTAAGAGTTTGATGGTATCGCTTGAGATGACTATTTTTCTTGCTTGATAAGCTGCTTTATGTGTAGTGGAGTTAAGTTGCGACGAACGCTTTCTATTGGCTGGGAGGCATGGCTGTGTGTTTCTACAATCACACCTTGGTGAATTTGGAACTTAACCACTTGCGCTGGCAAAAAAAAAAATCACTGACGCGTGTACCATAACGCTCCAGTATAATTTGCTTTCCATTTTAGAATGTGGGTTAAATATTTATAACTGTACGCTATACAGTGCACTGATGATCTGTACTCTAACAACAATTCCACCTGACGTGCCACACACGCCGTTTTTGTTTCTGTAACAATTCCATGACGACGTACATACCACGTTATCGGCGATTCTGTGACAAAAGAAATATGACGTGCTTGGCATGTCTTTCCAGGGCAAGAGTGGTTAATTTCAAGATTGTTAGTATTGTTATTAAGATAAAAAAAAAATTAAAGATGTTTTTATTTAATTTTAAATCTTTTCAATTAGTGGAGACCACAATCTTGGGTTGGAGAGTTCCACTTTTAATTTAAGATCTAAAATTAGGAAAACAGGGTTATGGTCCGAAGAGAGATCGTTCGAGATTCTTGTCTCGTAATGGTCACCAAAACAAGCGGTATAACCATGGGGGTTATCCAAACGAGTGGTGATGGTTACGATTTTTACTGATGTCGCATCTAAGACCAAAGTCCAGACCAACAATGGTAAGGACGTTCAGCCTAGTCACTTAGGATCAAAATTGGCATTAGGCACACAAACCCCGGTAGGGGGGAAAACAGTTTCACCCCAAAGAGAGGCACATGAAATATACAATTACACAGAAAAAGACAGAACAATAAAATGAACAAAGGTGGAATATATACAAGTCCGTTGCAAATTTAACCCTCCACAACGGTGGAGGCAGTGGTCGACTCTACAACTTCATTTTCGGCAATGGCAGTGGACACCGGAGATTGTTCAATTGTTGGGGTGCCAACCGCTGTAACATTGTTCGAAGATGATCCCGGAGTCACAGATTCGCTCTGGGAATGCCCAGAGTTCGAAGAGTTCAGATGCTCACGAGTGCACTGGGGAGGGGGGTGAACCGGTGCATCGGTGCATCGGTGGAGTATTGCTTCGCACCAGTGAGATGTTGAATGTAAATGTCTCTCCCACCGGATGAAACGGATAAAAATTTTTTCCAAAACCGCCAGGTACCTGTTTGTAAAACTTCCTCAAAAGATGTCATTTTTTGGGTCCCAACCCCCCCGGGTCCCACTACGATGGGCAAAGGGGCACCTGTTGGAACGGAGATGTAAAGTACGGAAGGAGTTCTAAACTTAAAGTTTTTTCCCCCGGGCCTGGCTGAAGGCTTGTCTTCGTTTTAGAACGGAATGGACGTCGATGATGTAAATGTTCTTGTCAATTTGCGCCACCAAGTCCGGACGAACGTTTACCAACAACCTGGTTTTCCGACAGGTTTGCCCTTGAATCGATCGCAGCCGATTCTCCGAGTACAGCTTTTGGCCTCAACCCAAGCCGCGGGTAGGATTTGCAGTGGTTAATGACTTTTGGGGCGCCCGTCCCACTGACCACATTTCCTACAAGCCCAGCGTTGGCGGGGGTCCCTTCTTGTTGGCATTGGGGGGAACCGTTGAGAGGGGCCTTGTGAATAAATTTCCAGTCGGAAAACCTGGTGTATTTTCCATCAGTGATAAAGTGCGAGCGGGCCCGGACCCATCCAACACAGTCCATGACCTTTCCTGTGATGGAGCGGCGGAAAACTCTTTCCATGATTTGGAAATTGTCATGGAACGCTTTTTAGAATTTCCCCTTCCCTTTATCGGGGGACTTCATCACCATTTTCTGTAGGTTTGCCTTCCGTGAAAGTCCAAGACACCATCTGTCTAGTTGAGGCCTTCCTCACGGATCCATGTGTTGGGGAGCTGGTTGGTCGTCTCGGCATACCCCCTTTCCCTCGAACCACTCAGGTACTGCCGAGGTCTCCATCCGTCGGCGCCCCGTTTTTGGGGTAACGTCCCGGTCAACCCCCCCGAACGGGCGTCCTCATCCCGCGTCAGCGTTTGAAAGCCGAGTCAACCAGGTAGAAATCGGGTCCTCAGTGCCGATGGGGCGCCGCAGCCTCCGAGCTTCCTGTTACCCCAAAATGTATGGTTTGAAGCATTGGATGGGGGGAGTATTTCTTACCCTTCCCAGCAGCGACATCCCTTCACCCCGCGGTCTTACCCAACTGGCCGTGCGCATGGGAAGGACAGGTTGGAAAAAAAAGGGCTTCAGTGCATCCAACTTCTGCCACTGCGCAAGGTGCGGGTGGATATCTTCCAAAATGGTCGGGTTTATTCCCGGTCTTGAAGTGTTTTTTGTAAAATCCCCCTGGCTTCCAAGGTAGGTGTATGATCACCCCGCTGGAGCTTTGGGTTCAGCGCCGCCAAGGCTTCGTTTGTACAGAACCGGTGGGAACCCTACCCGAGAGGTGTAGCGTAGCGCACTTCTGAGGGTTGAGGCTTAAACATAGTGCTCGTAGTTCGTGGGCAGTGGCTGCTATCATCTCTTGCATGTCTTCGGCATCGTTTGCCAGCAAAGGAGATATCGTCGGCAAACGCCGGATCTCTGTGTTCCCCCTTTTTCCTGGGTCGTCGGAGCTTTGTCAGTGGAGAGGTTGAACAGGATGCCACCGGGGGGACCCCTTTTCCTCCATTAGAACCGGTGGGAGGGTCGGTCCCTTTTCTGTCAACACGCAAGTGTTGGACCCCTGATAGATGCTGCATATTAGGGAAACAAAGTCCTGGTCAGCCCCACAGGCGACGAGGGAGTCTATCACTACTTGCCTTGGGACAGAGCCGAAGGCATTCGATGCCGCCTCGAGATGTTGGGTGAGGAGAAAGTTGTGTTCGAGCACGCCGTCGTATGGGGAAAAACCCTTCTGCGCAGGAGATAGGATACTATTTGCCTCACACCACTCAGAGAGTTTCTTGGCCAGACACTTCGTAAAGAACTTGTAAATTGTATTAGAAAGCGTAATGGGTCTCCAATTCTCTAAGTTGTTGACGTCCCCCTTCTTGTGTATCAGGACTGTTTTAGACGTCTTCCATGCGACTGGGACGTCAGACAACTTGATGCAGATATTGAAGATCCGGGTGAGAACGGAACAGGAGGGGTCAAGTTCTCTCCAGTGCTTGTAGCATATGAGATCTTGATCCGGGGAATTTTCGGCTGACCTAAGGCACCCCGCCACGAAGGGGTGGGAAAAGGATTCCATAATTGGTGGCCTGGGGGGGGGGTTCCGAGTGGATCCGCTCCGCTGGAGAGCTGGAGGTTTCCCAAACAGACTGGAAGTACCTGAGGGTCTCCTCCATCTTGACCGGGCATCTCTGTGTTGGATCTTGTGATTGCCCTTACACATTTCCTCCTGTTCCATTTGTACGCTTTCTGGACTCGCTGTGGGTTCTGAAGGTGACCACCACCCCCTGTCTCGTTCTTGTTGGCTGGAGATGGAAATAATCCTGCACCGCGGCCGTTACATCACGCACTGTGTCTTCAAAGTGGACGCGGGCATCGTTGATCTCATCCATCTCCAGGAGCGTGTTGAGAGGCTCCAAAAATGGCTTCAAAGTGTCTGGCACTCGTAAGTCTATTCTCCCTCTCGGGCTTGGGTCTTCCCCGTTCTCATTTCCTAGGTTGGAACGGGAGGGGGAGTATCAGGTAGGTGGTTGGGAGGTGGAGCCAGACGCATGCTTCCAGGGTCGCCTGACGACAGCGGAGCCAGTTTCTATTCTTTTCTTGCCCTCCTCTGTTTCGGCCCGTCGGGGATCTTGAGGACGGGCAATTCATCGATTAGCACTCGTCGCCTGTGCGACTTCTGGTGATTCAGGAGCCCCATTCTGGACGTGAAACGCTCCTCGCAGTCGGCACACGGCCACTCACCAACTGCCGACTGGTCTTCCCTCATCGCGAGGCTAAGGATACGGGGGGTGTTGCGAAGGCTTCTTCCGATCCTTTTCCCGCAGGGAAACCCCCCGTACTACCTGCCGATTGGGCATTCTGTGCAAAACTTTTAAATGGCGCGGAAAAGGTGAACGAGTACCACTTGTGTGCTGAATGCCTTCGGCCCCAGATATCGGGCGGGCGGGACTTTTGGCGGGGGAAGGTGGGCATTGTTTCGCCCAGGACCGAGACCCCAGCCGTACAGGCAGACCCCCAAACATTTTCCCAAATGACACCTGTTGTATTGTGTCATGACTTGGAGGAGGGGAAGGGTTCGAGTCTTGATCTTGTTCCTTGTTGGCTCGCTGTCCTTTCTTCTTCCCCACTGGCACACCATGATTTCTCGGTAGGTGGTATGTCAGCCCCTTTCGAGTCCTGCATGCGTGGCCACATATGTCACAGGTTACGCTCGCATCTCCTGCCAGTGCTTGGTTGGTCTGACTGGCTTCCGTTCTTGCTGGGAGAGCGGGCGCACTGTTGGCGTGGCTTGTGGCACCTCTGCGGCTGATGTGGGGGGCGTGTACCTTTCACTGGGGTACTAACAGAGGCGTCCGATATCGCCCCTTTGCGAATCCCCCCCTTTGGGTGGGTCTGTCCATCTTTCTTCTTAAAGGCGTTTGGGCCCCAGCCCGATGTGAACATACTCTGCTGGGGGGCTGAGCAGTCTAGCGCAGTGCGGGCACCACACTGCCTCCTTTTTGTTCTTCAATTTGTTTGCGGGGGGCATCTCTAGCTTGTTTGTTTTCTGGGTGGCATTGGGCTATGTGCCTATCCAGAGCCGCCTGGGAGAGGAAGCTCAGGGGCCTGCGCCCACTGCACCACGCGCACGCAAACTCGTTCTCAGCAGAAACGCTGTCACGTTTCTTTCTTTTTGTTGTTGAGTCTTGTTGACGGGTTCATTTCCTCCATCAAAAGTATATGTGAAAACCTCTTCCACGTCGTGGACCCTCCTGGCATGGTCCAGGACTGCAGACTGGGAAGCAAATCGCTTCTCACAAAACTCACATCTCCATTTTTTCTGGCCGAGGTTCCCAGCTGACTTCCCTATTGTACCCGTGATCTTAGGGGTGTTGGGGGAAACGCTGGGGCGGTTCTTTTGAGGGTTCGGTTGTCTTTGTCTCCACGCTCGAGTTGCGGGCGGAGGGGGTTTGGGGAAGATGTCGACACTTTTGGTTCGGTTGACTCGGGCGGGATCTCTTCCCCCTCGTACACATCTGGTGTGGGCCCGGAGAGCGAAACCCAGACGCGAATCGCTTCTCCGAAGTCCAAAAAAATTTCTTCATGTTGCGTCTCCCCAATTCCTATTTCTCCAGTGCTAGTAGATGTGCTAGGAACTGCAGGGGGTAGGCTTCTGCGAGGTTGTTCAACCTTCTCAGTCTTCCGGGGGGGGCCCGGGGGTCAGACGGGTGGGAGTCAGGGGGCGAAATTTTTTGAAGTCTTCCTTCTGTAGTGATCCTCCATGTTGTTGTAGGGGGGATCTTTCTGTTAGGTTCCAAAGGGAAGGTTACCCCACGTGCCTTCTTGTTTGGTTTGCTCTTGGGGGTCACCTTCACTTCTTCTTTCGCCTTCCTCTCCTTCTTCAATTCCTGGTTGACTTCTCTCTCCTCGTTTTGTTTCTTGACGTCGTCAATCAGTTGTGCACACGTTGCCCTATGGTCCGTCGCGCCCTTTTCGGTATAAAACTTCTTGGGGGAGTTGCCACAGGACCATAGCTTGGAAACTGATGCCACCTTCTCACTCCTCTCTTTGCCACATTCGCATAAGATGGTGGTGCGAATGCGGGTATCGGAGGTGAACCCGTCAAACTGTTTCCACTGTTTGGGGGTCAGCCCGATCGGCTTGGACCGGCGGGACCGAGTCTTCTGCCTCCATCTGCGATGAGAACTCCCCCCAGAATGATCTCCAGGATGGAGGGCGAGTCTTGCTCACGAGGAGGCTCATTTGAAATGCCTTCTTCAACAGTTTTTTGGGGGCACGTGGTCCCCGGCGGTGCCCCTCGTGGGGGAGGGGTGGACATCCCTTTTTTTCACTTGGTTTTTCGCATTCTTTCTCCACCTTGTCCAACTCCATAGTGCAGGGTGGGGCGACGTCATCCTCCTCGTCCTCAATTTGGATAATGACCGAACGGTCCAGTTGCTGGTTGGGGCCTTGTTGGGGGCTAACCAGCTGGTCCCGAAAGGGGGCAGGGGTCCTCACCTTCATGGTCTGAGGGGCCGTCTGTTGAAGCCACTACACACGGAGTGGAGTTGTCATTTGTTCTTTCGGGCAAACTTGCCACGCTTGTTTCGGTGGGGGAAGGTTTGGGAAGGTACCGGGGGTATGGGGTCGTCCAGGAAAGGCCACTAAAATTCCTCGATCCTTTTGGACGCGGGACCCCATGTGGGGACGTTTCCATTGGCATGTTGGTGTGGACATTTCCTCATTCTGTGCAGGGAGAACGTCCTGTAGCCTATCGAGGCGAAAGAAGATAGGAAAGGCTTCCATAGCCATTGTCTTCCGCGTCGACGGCTCACTATGCTCGTCCCTCAGGCGGGTCCACAGGCCCTCCATGGTTGGGAAACGCGCCGCACACAGCTTACAGAACCCGTTGGTGGCCGCTTCCTCGAAGCCGTCCCGTTCGGGAAAGCGATGGGGACTCTTATGATTATTAATCATCGTTCAAATTCAAATTCACAAGTTATTCGCAGTGCAAAAGATCTATATGATAATTCGTTTGGACTTAGCAAGAATGAATAAGGCCCGGCGAGACCTCGCGAACATAAAAATTTAAGTTGTAAAAGGGGATGTGACCCCGGGTACCTGGTGGGGGTGTGGAACTGGCGAGAATTGTTTAATGTGGTTAACCAAAAAAAAATTCAGGAGGCCGGGGTGATGGTAGGCGGGGGGGCAGCCAAAGGCTCGAACAAGCCTAACCGCAGCCCGATCGGACCGAAAGAACTGGAGATATGCGACATTGAAATTTGCGTAGGGGGGGTTTTTCCCCCCCCCAGGGCCCCCTATGGGTAATAGAGGCGAAGTAAAGGTGGCAATACCTGCAGCTCCTCCAGTCACCTACCCACCAAGTCTCATGCTCCTGGCGCCAATAGCAAGTGAGATATTAAAGAATTAAAATATTTAAAAAAGTTTAAAAAATTTTAAAAACGTTAAATGGGGGGGAAAGGGCATGGCTTTGGCTGAAATTAAAAGGGAGGTAGGGAGGAGGGGAAACCCGGGTAGGGCCCAAACTCGGGGGGGGCCGTAAAGGGCCGTGTGCCGATCTATTGGCAAATATGTCCTCTCCCGTGAGGGGGAGGGGGAACACAGTCTGCCTCGCTTTTACGTGAGGCAGGCACTAGTTTCCACCAAAATCGGACCTCACACACCCAGTGCCAATATACATGATATTGCAATGGGGACACTATATTTTAGTGTACAAGCCCCCCTGAACCCGCTACACGCACAAATGTGGTTTGGGATGTAGGGGATAAGCAAGTTTTAAAGACCCCCCATATCCAAATCCTCCCATATCCGCCGGAGCTATTGCAAATTTAAGAAATTTTAAAAATTTTAAAAAATTTTAAAAAACGTTAAAAGTGGGGGAAAAAACAGTCCCACCAACTTGAAAAAAGGTAGGAATAACGAGGACGGGCTGGCGGACCGACTGAGCCAGGTCTTGGAGGCTTGCGAGGTTCGGGTGTCGAGATATAAGGAAAAAAGCCGTATCTTGGGGGGAAAGCACTTAGGGGGAAAAATCAAAATACCTCCTCCCCGATTCAGGAGATATTAAGACTCCCCCAATATTGGCCCCCTAACTTAAATATTTCACTACTCGAGTTTATTCTCGGAGAGGCCAATATTTTAGTGTCTAAGCCCTCCCCTGTCCCCAGTACATGTATGTGGATGATATATGCATGTAGGGGGGGGACAAGACGAATCGATCGACACCCAAAAACAGCTGAATCCGACCAAATCCGACCAAGTTATTCAAGTATAGAGTTAATAGTAAAAGGGAAATAGGAGTTGATAATTAATGTAAAATCTATTGTGTGCTAGCAAAGTTATGATCAAATATTGTGGGAGAACCGGGAAAAGCTATATTTAAGATTTTGGCAAAGTTAAAGAGATGTTTGCTTCTGTTATAAAATTAATATTGCAGTTCCAGTCCCTGTGCGTAGCGTTAAAATTGCCAAATACGACACGGTTGCTACTGGTTTGGTGTAAATACTCTATACCTAAAGTAAAAGTATTTTCATTAGAGGAAGAGGGAATATACACAAACAATGGAGGGGGGATCGTGGTTAATAAGGATTAGAGCAACATTAGTAGCTTCGATAGCAGTAGCAGAAGGGAAGAGAAATGTTTGAGAGTTTTTAATAAGAGTTTGAGTTTAAGTTTTATAAGTTATTAAAAAAAATAACTCATAACTTATAAGTTTTGAGAGTTTTTCCTCCGGCGGCCGCACCATCTGTCATTCTATCAGTCCTATAGCAAGTGTAATTAGCTATGCTGAAAGCATTGGAAGGTCTCAGGTGGAGGGGGGATCTTCGAAGAGAAAAAGATCAGAGGAGTGCTTCTCTATAAAAAAAATTCGCATTTCTACTTTGCCTCTAAGTAGTCCATTTGCATTCCATGAACTAACTGAGGCATATGGGGGATTTATTCATTATTATTATACATCAGGAAACCCTTTTTTAAGGGGACATCCGATTTGGGGTTATTAAATTTTAACTTTAAAAAATTTTTTTTTAAAGGTTTTTTAAAATTTTTTTTTTTTTGGCAAAGGGTTTTTCCAAATTTTTTTTTTGGGGGGGTTGTTTTAACCCCCCGGGGGGGGGAAAAAAAAAATTTTTTGGAAAAAAAAAAGGGAAAAAAATTTTCCCTTTTTTTTTTAAAAAAATTTTTTCCCCCCCCTTTTGGCGGAAAAAGGCCCCGGAAAAAAAAACCCCAAAGGGGGGGGGGGGGGGGAAAAAAACCCCCCCCAAAAGGGGGGTTTTTCCCCAAACAAAAAATTCCGGGGGTTTTTTTGGGGGGTTTTTTTTTTTTTTTTTAAAAAAAAAAAATTTTTTTTTTAAAATTTTTTAAACCCTTTTTTGGGGGAAAAAAAAGGGGGGCCCCCTTTTTCTTTTTTTAAAAGGAAAAATTTTCCCCGGGAAATCCCCTTTTTCCCCAAAATGGCCCAAAAGGGTTTCCCCCGGGGGGGGGGGGAAAATTTTTTAAAGGGGGTTTCAAAAAAAACCCCCCCGGGGGGGGCCCCCCATTTTTTTGGGGGGAAAAGGGGGGGGGGAGGGGGGAAAACCATTTCCAAAAAAAAAATTTTTTTTTGGGCCCCCTTTTTGGGGGAAAAAAAAAGGGGTTTTTTTCCCCCCCCGGGGGGCCCGGGGGGGGCCCCCTTTTCGGAAAAAAGGGGGGGGCCCCCCCCAAAAAAAAACCCCCCCTTTTTAAAGGGGGGGGGGGGGGGTTTTGTTGGAACCCCTTTTTTTTTTTGGGGGGGGGGGGGAAAAAACCCCCGGGAAAAGGGGGGGGGAAAAATTTTTGGGGGGGCCCGGAAAAATTTTTTAAAAGGGGGTTTTGGGGGGAAATTTAAATTTTTTCCCCGGGCCCCCCCCCCCCAAAAAAGGGGGGGAAAATTTCCCCCCCCCGGGTTTGTGTTTTGGGGGGGGTTTTTTTTTTTTGGGGGGGGGGTTTTTTTTTTTTCCCCCCCGGGGGGGAAAGGGGAAAATTTTTTTTTTTAAAAAACCCCCGGGGGCCCCCTTTTTTTAAAAAATTTTTTTGGGGGGGGTTTTTGGGGTTTGGCCCCTTTTTGGGGGGGGGTTTTTTCCCCCCGGGGGGGAACCCCGGGGGGCCCCCTTTTGGGGGGGGGAAAAAACCCCGGGGGGGGGTTTTTTTTTCCCCCCCGGGGGGGGGGTTTTTTTTTCCCTTTCCCCCCCCCAATTTTTTTTTGGGGGGGGGCCCCGGGGGAAAAAAGGGGCCCCCCCGGGGGGGCCTTTTTTTTTTTTTTGGGGTTTAAATTTTTGGGGGGTTTTTTTGGGGCCCCAAAAAAGGTTTTAAAACCCCCCCTTTGGGCCCCCCCCCCAAAAAAAAAAGGGGGGTTTTTTTTCCTTTTTTTTTTGGGGTTGGGGTTTTTTAACCCCTTTTAAAAAAACCCCCCCCGGGGCCCCCGGGGTTAAATTTTTTGGGGAAATTTTTTAAAACCCCCCCCCTTTTTTTGGGGGCCCCCCCCTTTCCCTTTTAAAGGAAAATTGGGGGGGCCTGGGGGGGGGGGGGGGTTTTTTAAAAAGGGGGGGGGGGGGGGGGGTTTCCCTTTTTTGGGCCCCCTTTTTGGGGCCCCCCCCCCTTGGGGGGGGGGGGGGCCCCCCCCCCAAAAAAACCCCCCAAAAAATTTTTTTTCCCCCAAAAACCCCTTTTTTGGCTTTTTTTTTGGGGGGGTTTTTTGGGTTTTTAAATTTTCCCCGGGGGGGGGGGGCCCCCCGGGGGGGAAACTTTGGGGGGCCCGGGGGGGCCCTTCCCAAACCTTTTTGGGGGAGGGGGCCCTTTTCCCCGGGGGGGGGGAATTTTTTTCCCCCCCTTTTTTTTTTCCCGGGGGGTTCCCTTCCCCCCCCCTTTTTCCCCTTTCCCCCTTTTTTTTTTTTTTTTTAAAAAATTTTTCCCCCCCCTTTTTCCCCCCCCCCTTTTTTTTTTTAAAAACCCCCGGGTTGGCCCTGTTTCCCTTTTTTTCCCCCCCCCCCAAAAGGGGGGGGGGGGAAATTTCCCTTTAAAGGGGTTTTTTTTTTGGGGGGGGGGGGAAAAAAGGGAAAGGGGGGGCCCCCCCTTTGGGGAAACCCCCCCAAAAAGGAAAAAAAAGGGGGGGGGGGCCCCCCTTTTTTTAGAAGGGGGGGGGCCCCCGGGGGGGTTTCCGTGGGGGCCTTAAATTTTCCTTTTTTTTTTTCCATTTTTTTCCCCCCTTTTCCCCCCCCCCGGGGGGGGCCCCCCCCCCCCCGGGGGAAAAAAAATTTCCCGGGGGGTTTTTGGGGGGGCCCCTTTTCCCCCCCCCGGGGGCCCCCGGGGCCCGGGGTTTTAACCGGGGTTTTTAACCCTTTCCCCCCGGGGGGGAATTTTTTTTTTTTTGGGGGTTGGCCCCTTGGGGGGGGGGGCCCGGGGTTGGGGGGGGGGGGGGGCCCCCTGGGGGGCCGGGGCCCCGGGGGGGGTTTTTTCCCCGGGGGGGGGGGTTTTTTTTTGGGGGGGGGCCCCCACCCAAAAAAAAAAAAAAACCCCCTTTCCCGGTTTGGGCCCCCCTTTTTCCCCCCGGGGGGGGGCCCCCCCCTTTTGGGGGGGGCCCCCCCCCCTTAAAAACCCCGTTGGTGGCCGCTTCCCCCCCCCGGGGGGGCCCCAAAATTAAAAAACCCCAAAAAACCAAATTTTCCGCAGTGCAAAAGATCTATGTAATTCGTTTTAATTTTAAAAAATGAATAAGGCCCGGCGAGACCCCGCGAACATAAAAATTTAAAAGTTACGTAAAAATGATGGGGACCCCCTACCTGGTGGCAAGGGTGTGAACTGGGAGAATTTTTTTAATGTGGTTTAACAAAAAAAAATTTTAAATTTAGGAGGCCCCTGGGGGGTGCATTTGGGAGGCAGGGGGGGGGCCCGCCAAACCGGCTCGAACAAGCTTTAAACCCCAGCCCGATCGGAACCGAAAAAACTGGAGATATGCGCATTAGGGGGTTTGCGTAGGGGGGCGGACTTTTCCCCCGCAGGCCCCCCCGGGGGGGTTTGAGGCGAAGTAAGGGCGCAATACCTGCAGCCCTCCCGTCACTCCTACCCACCAAGTCTCATGGTTCCCGGGCCAATAGCAAGTGAATATTAAAAAAGGGGGGAAATATTTAAAAAGTTTAAAAAAATTTTTAAAACGTTAAATGGGGGGGAAGGACTATGGCTATTGGCATGAAAATTAAGAGGGAGGTAGGCGAGGTAAGGGGAATCCCGGGTAGGCCGCTTGGAGGGGGCCAAAGGGCCCCCGTGCCGAAACTATTGGCAAATATGTCCCTCCCAGGGGGGGGAGGGGAAAACGCTGCCTCGTTTTTTCGTGAGGCAGGTTTCCCCCCCAAAAACGGACCTCCCCACCCAGTGCCAAATATACATGATATTGCCCAAAGGGGACAATTTTATTTTAGTGTACAAGCCCCTCCCTGAACCCCTACACGCACAAAGTGGTATAGGCATTTTAGGGGGGTAAGAGAGTTTAACGACCCCCCCATATCCAAATCCTCCCATATCCGCCGGAGCTATTGCAAATTTAAGAAATTTTAAAAATTTTTAAAAATTTAAAAAAGAAAAATGGGGGGAAAAAAAAGTCCCACCCCCAAATTGAAAAAAGGTAGAATAACGAGGACGGGGTGGCGGACCGGCTGGCCAGGCCCCTTGGGGGGCTTCGAGGTTCGGGTGTCGAGATATAAGGGGAAAAACCATCTTGGGGGAAACTTTGGGGGAAAAACAAAATACCTCTCCCCCATTCAGGGGAATTAAGACTCCCCCCAAAATTGGCCCCCCAACCCAAATATTTCACTACTCGAGTTTATTTCGGGGAGGCCAATATTTTAGTGTTAAGCCTCCCTGTCCCCGGTACATGTATGTGGGATATAGCCCTGTAGGGGGACAAGACGAACGATCGAAACCAAAAAAAGGGGAATCCCCACCAAACCACCAAATTATTCAAGATAGGGGTTAATAGTAAAAGGGGAAAAAGGAGTTGAAAAAATGTAAAATCTATTGTGTGCCTAAAAATTATGATCAAATATTGTGGGAGAACCGGGAAAAACTTTTAATTTTTTAAGATTTTAAAGAAAGAAAGTTTGTTTTTGTTATAAAATTTAAAATTTGCAGTTCCAGTCCCCGGAAGTTAAAATTCCCAAAAACGACACGGGTTTTTACTGGTTTGGTGTAAAAACCTATACCTAAAGTAAAAAATATTTTCATTAGGGGGAAGAGGAAAAATACACAAACAATGGAGGGGGTCGTGGTTAATAAGTTAAAAGCAACATTATAGCTTCGATAGCAGTAGCAGAAAGGGGAAAAGAAATGTTTGAGAGTTTTTTTAAAAAGAGTTTGAGTTTTAAATTTTTTAAGTTATTAAAAAAAAAAACTCATAACTTATAAGTTTTGGGGTTTTTTTCCCCCGGCGGCCCACCATCTGTCATTTTTATCAGTCCTATAAAATTTTTAAATTTGCTATGCTAAAAGATTGGGAAAGGGCCATGGGGGGGATCTTCGGGGAAAAGATCAGAGGAGTGCTTCTCTATAAAAAATTGCATTTTACTTTGCCTCTAAGTAGTCCATTTGCATTCCATGAACTAACTGAGGCATATGGGGGATTTATTCATTATTATTATACATCAGGAAACCTCTATTAAGGCGTACATCCGATTTGGATTATTAACATTTTGAACTTGATTAAAATTCATTAAATTATATATAGGTTTAGAGTTGCACGTAGCTTGAGTAAATATAATTGAAAAAGGCATTGCATAGTCATCTGAAGAGTGGCTTGCGAGTTGAAATTATAATTATTGTTAAGATTATTAAGATTGAAATTATTCAAATTTAGAATAGTTTTATTGGAGAGTGGATTTTGTGGCCTCGGTTTTTGCAGAAAACCCAAGTTTACTTGACACCATCTGTTGCTTGTTAGCAGAGTTGTAAGAACAGTCGAATATCCATATTACGAATTATTCTATATAGAGAACTTTTTCCTGGAACCAGGATTATTTCCCTATTTTCTTTGTAAAATGACCTCCAGATTGTGAGGTGCATTTTCTATACAACGAACTTTTCTCCTGTGACTCAATTTTTTTTCTCCCTATTGTTGAAGTATTTCTGGACGTTTCAAGTTCTTTCAACACATTTTATGGTAATAAATCTTGAACTGGTTTTATTATGGGGTTCCTCGCCGAAATAAAATTTTAGGGGATTTCATCCAATTTTTTGCCCCCAAAAACCCATTCACTGGGAAAAACCCATGTCCTTTTCACCCTTGGTGGGGTTGTCTCGTGTCCCCATGTCCTTGGACTAGTCTCCGTTCATTCGTAGTGTTGATGAGTCGTACTGGTAACGTCGTTTATTGTATCTCGAAAATGTCAAAACGTTTGTAATTGAACATCAAAGAAAAAGTAATTCTTCAGGAAGTGGATTAAGGTGTGAAGAAATTTTCCTTGCAGTTTTTCTTGTTTTTTTTCATAGGTAAAATATGTAAAATATTCATTAATGTACAAAATGGTGTGAATAATTACTTTTTAAATATAGTGTTTATGAATTCAAAATTAGTTTGATGTGGTTTATAAAGAAAATTGAGAGATGAACCTCTATATTACGAATTTTCCAAAGAACGAATTTTTTTTTTTCGGGATTTATAGACTTTGTTAAATAGAGGTTCGACTACATTATTTATACAACTTGTTCATAGGAAATATTGGACTTGACTACGATAGCTTGATCTAAAAGAAAGTTGTATTCTACACATTCTCATTCTATCTAAAACCCTCTTGGAAGGGAGATAGAGGGTCATTGATTGAAGTCCAAGAACTCGGCTTCAAGGCAATGATCGGAGAGAAAACTTCCCCATAATGTTCAGGAGCGAGATCGGGGTGCAAGTTGGTGATATCAAGAGGATCGCCTTTTTTGTAGATCAATATCAGCTCTTGAGTTTTTCCAAGACCGATGGACCTCCGAGAGCTTTTGAATCCTGAGAAATAGAGCAGAAGAATGTGGGCACCCGGGTCAAGTTATTTTAAAACAGTAACGAATACCGTCTGGACCCTGGGCAGAGTTGGGAAGGCGGGCCAGTTTGTTCCGTACTTCAGAATGAATAATAGGGACCGTTAGAAGATCAGAGGCAACCGGATCAAGGTACGAGGGGAAAGGGTAGTCAGCGGGGATGGAACACTTCGCAAATATCTTGGTAAAGTGGCGAACGCGATGGATTCCTGGGGATTTCACAATAAGGGCTAGAACCATCCAGGATATTGTCAAGGGTTTTCTTGAGATTCGATCTAAAAGCTTACTAGACGCGGGACACCTCAACGGGGTCATAACGATGGTGATCAGTAGAGCTTGAAGGAGCAACTTCGGCAAGTAGAGTAGAAGGCGGACGCTGAGACTGACGGTGGCGATTAGAACTTCGTCTAAATGAAGAAGCGGATGTACGTTTATTGAGAAGGCAGCCAGAAAGCTCCTCTAACAGGAAGTCCAGGACTTCCGCAGATGAACTGGAGAATCCCGAAATCCAGTCTTGCTGGAAGACAGAGTTTAGGTTCAGAACTCTTGGAAATGATAAAGGTAGCATCCCCGCTGACCACAGGTGGCTCGATCGGAGCAGGACTATCGATCAATGTAGTAGCAGAGATGGATGGAGAGGATACCAGGATGAAACAGAATCGGAAGGAGTCACCTGGGTAGATTCTGGTATGGTGGGAGAAGCAATTAGGGCCCGAGAAGAAAAGGAAATGCGTTTTTTGCGTGAAGCCACACAATAACGACGGCTTTGTACCAAATGAGAGTTCAGGCCCTTCTGCGTTTTAAAGTTCTTGTCACAATAACAGCATTTAATAATCGAAGATGAAGGTGGTTTCTCAATTCTAGAGGCAAGAGGATACAACACGAGAGGAGCAGAGGCCGGACGGACGGGATGAATCTGAGAGCTTCGTTCCAAACTAGTAGGAGGCGGCAGGTCCACAGGGAGAGCAGTTGCCGGCGGCAAAGGCACGGCAGGAGAAGCAGTCGCGGCATTAGGAGAGGTGACAGCCTCCAGACAAGCAACAGGAGAGGACGGATGACTAAATTTTCGAGAGAGCTAAACCTCTATTGATCAAAATAGTGCAAAGATGACAAGGCCGAAATAGAGACCGGAACAACAGAAGCAGACAGGGCAGCAGTGGCCGGTAGATCATGTGAGGTCGGGTTGGGTGAAAGTATAGCAAATAGTGGAGTCATCTAAATTACGGACGGACCAGGGGATAAGTTTTAGAGTATCAAAACGTTTAGGGGTTGTGACCAAATGAATCTCGCAAGTTACAGGATCAATGTTGATAAGGCCATTAGAGAGGATGGAAAAAGCAAGGTCCTCGGGCAGGAGCTCACCCTTCGTCTTGGAGCAGGACAACACCTAGGTTTAAGAAACGAGATCTGTCAAACTTTTCAAAAGCTGAAAGGGTGTCTGTAAGGTAACTGTCAGTTTCAATTCGTAAGGCCTCTCTGCTTCTATGAAATAAGAGTCAGTAGAATCAGCAGTAGAGGAGATAATGGAAAGGCCAGTGACAGAAATCCTGTATAGGAACTTTATAGATACTTGTATAGTAATTGTTTATTATGAGCGGGGGCGCCTTAAGGAAGCAGGGGCATCCTTTCTAGTAAGCCATATGCCGATAGACTTGGCAGTTAATGCAGTAGGCTGTTTCCAGCCTTTGTGTTATGAGCCAGTCTCGAGTAATGTGGCCTTTACCACGCTTAAAATAGCGGGGATAGGTGAGTTTTCAGAGCTGTGATGAAAGTTACAGGTGCAACTCTGAGTTACGCCTTTACCATTCTAACCCTCCACTCTGATGCTAAATAACAAAGGGTTTCCAAATTAAAAACCTTTAGATTCCCGATATTCCTAGGCAAGGTAATGAGGAAAACCGGAAGTGGCTGCTTAGTTCGGCAGCCTATGAGCTGATTGAACTTTTCTGGCGTAAAACCAAGCTTTTGGAGGTCAGATTTAATGTCATCTACCTTAGTATTTCGGGGACGATCTTTTAGAACAACTTTAATGAGGAGCAGTAATTTCTGCTTAACATAAAATTCATAATTGATACTTTTTAAGAAGTGGGGGAGAGCGCGATATTGTTCTCTATCATCCGTGTAAAGTTTAATGAAATCGCGCCCATGAGGACAGAACCAAGTTTATAGGAAATTTATCAGTAAGCGTTTTCATCTGCTTTCTAATAGTATCGGTCATTTTAAGCATAAGAGGAGGGGTAGGGGGTTTTGAGAACTGGTCTGATTAGATGGAGCAGCAGGGCTGGTAGCCACTGGGATTTTGGTTTCGATAACGGGGTTAATACTTGGAGTGCCAGAACCTGGGTTTTCTTCGCTCTTGCTGGTAGCTGGAAAAGAAATTATTAGTCGATACTAATATTTGCCCTGCAGTCGACAAATCAAGAATTTTTCTTCAAGTAGTCTTCCTTAGGGAAGGTTACTCAAAATCACAGAATCTTCTTTCCTTTTAATTGAAGTCTTAGGAGCATTAAAATTTTTAGGCGGGGAAACTGGTGGGAAGTTTTTAGGAGTAATATATTTAGAGTTAGCTTGGGTCACTTCATTGGTATTGGCCGCCAGGAGTAATGCAAAGAATGAATCTAGTGTTCTCTAGTGCTAATGTATAATTTTAAGTAGTCACCAGTAAATTTGCCGCGAAGTGTTGGGAGTTTGTGTGTTAGTGATTTCATCTGTAGTTCAGTGTAACCTTGAGAATGATCGGTGGTGGAAGCTGTTTGAGTGTTCTGGGCGTTCTGGTTATTTAAATTAAGTGTCAGAAATGGAAGTTTTTGCTGTCTCCTGTTCCAAGTTTTTCAATCTATTTTCAAGCTAAAGCTGAAAGTTAGGTTGATTAGCGTTACTTGCAGTTTTTGAGATTTTACGTGAAGGAGGGGTTGTGTAACCATCCTCTTTTTCTTTTCGTTTAACTGTTAAAGTTTTATCTGCTTCATTATTATTAACATTTTTATTTTCTGAATTAAATTTATTAAGAGTACTAGGGTGAGTATTATGATTAAGGCAGCCAGCTGTATAACAGCGAGATTGAGGGATAAACTCACCGCCTGTTGAAGTTTTTGATATTCACATTGTTGTCTCGGGACATCTCTCAAGTAGAGGTCATAATCAGTTAGGCATCACAAACGTTGTAAGGAATTCAGAGTGAATTCGGCTACCTGGAGTAGTAGTGAGAATCTTTGGATATTGGTTCGGATTTCCTGTAGATGGTAGTAGTGTGAGGTGTTGTTGTACGCCCCCATTGATCAGCAGTGCTAGACCAGGTCCAGGACCTCGTACACTCTCAAAAAAAATCTAATACCAATAAGGGATCGTCGGCTTAATCCTGCTTGGTGAGCCCAAGGCATTCCAGGATACGAGAAGGTGAGGCCGGCTCAGAAGAACAGTTGGTACACATTTTAAAGCTCTTGGAGCCTTCGGAAAATTTCATTGATTTAAAGTGACCACTTCGAAAGTGGGCTAGAATAGTTTTTTCCTGTCTATTAAAACTGAGTCAGGGATCCTCCAGGACGAGAGAACTGATACCAATGGGGCTCTCTCTCATTTAAATCTAACCTTCATTAGCCCTAAATTACCATCAACCCTTAAAGCCGAATACTTAAATTGTAACGTCCCTATATACCGAATCCTCTGCGCTGTTTTAAATGCCAGAGATTCGGTCACTCCCAAACTTCCTACCGCGGTCAATTAACATGCTCTAGATGTGCATCCGTTGGACACTCTTCCACGGATTGTATTCTGGAGATGAAATTTTTTAATTGTACCCAATCTCATCCATCCGAATCAAAATTATGTCTGAAATGGAAAATATATATTGAAAAGCAAATAAAAGAAATAAAAACAAAAATATTACTTATTTAGAAACGAAATTAATAGCCCCACAATCATCTCAAACCTACCCCCGAAAACCCAGTATTAAAAACAATTCTCCAAAAAGATAAAAATATAACAAATGTAAAATGTCCACCTTTAAAGTTGCTTAAACCCCTTTTTATCCATCCCCAAACCAAATATATGAACCACTCCTTTTTCCCACATCATCTTCACCCCAGGCGAACTCTTGCCCTCCACCTCTTCAATAATTACTGTCTCTGCCCCAACCACCTATTCCTGTAACTAGTAACCACTTTCCCTACAAATACATCTTTAAAAAAAAAACCCCCCTCTTACAACAATTTTAATTTAAATTTCCGCTCTGTCAACTGAAATTCAACATTCAGTTCCCTTAACTAAGTCGGGCTACTACTAATAGGGAAACTTCTAAAATCCCCCAGAGTGTAAAAAAAAATTTCATAAATAGAAAAAACACAAAAGTACAAAAACAGAAATTGAAATAAAAAAAGAAAAGAAACCGGGAAAAACTGAAACATAGATTATACAACAGAGGATAGGCTTGATAATTTGTTTTAGGGGAGGAGGAACGAACCAGATCCTATGAATAGTTGCCATAGATGAATATATGCGAAACAATCCCCTGAAAAATATATACCCCATTAACTCCAAACCCCTTTCAGAAAAAATAGGAGCATTTTTTAGCATGTACCACTTAAACTTTTTTTTTAAATAAAATTTTTCACTAGTCTTTTTTTTTTTTTTTCTTTTATTTTTTAAATCTTGTCTGACTTGTTTGCTTTTTACTTGAAAACGATCTTATGGGATTTTCATTTTTTAAAAATATCTTCAATATTTTTCACATTTGATAAAAAAGTTTTAATATCTCCAAAAAGTTTGACAGTATAGCCAGATTTTGCTCTTGCGCCATAAAACCTCACATTCACTCACTCATTCACTTGGTACTCTCGAAATTACTCCCCCTCAGGGGGCTCACCTCCTTTAGGTGAGTTCGGGTTTCACGTTTTGGGCCCAAGTGATTTTTCCCCCTTTTCCCTAAGGGGTTTACTGTTTTTTGGTAAACATGGGTTTCCCGCCCCAGGATCCCCTAGTGATTTTTTTCTCTATTTTCGGCCCTTCTTGCCATTCAAATTTCCCTTTTTTTCCCTTTCCCCGTCTAGACCACAGACCTATAATAAAAAATGAACTAAGTAGTAAAATGTGTGTTTTTTCACTAGAAAAAATAAAATTTGAACAAACATATTATGGTTTACTTTTTGTATTGAGTTAGTTTAGTTTTTTTTTTCGTATATTTTTTTTTACTACTTTGATTATGTTACTTTATTTTTTTTCGACTAACAACTTTGGGTTTTTCTGCCCCGTATGTGTTTGCCGTCCCGTGGGAAAATGGTATTCGGGGATCCTTTGCGTTCCCTTTGCCCCCCTTTCCCCAGTATGGGGGAATTGGTCCTAGGGATACCTCTGCTTTCCCCGGCCCACCTTCACTGAGACGGGTGGCGGGGGAGCCCGTTTCAATCGGCTGGTATCCCCTTCGGTGTCCCCGAAGAGACACTGTTTAGGGTTAGTGCTGCGAAAGGGGGTGTCGGGTTTACCCGTTGGATCCTCCCCCTGGACTGTAGCATTATATTCGGGTTTTTGGGTAGGGGTGCCTGGTTTTGGCCAGATGACCGGCCTGCCCCCTTTGTTGGACTCCGTGGTGGGTGGAGGACGCCAGGGGGGGTTGTATAGCTTTTTGGATCCAAAACTGCTGTGCGGGTAAAGGCCTCCCCAACCTAAGTATTGACAAAATTGCGATTAATGCAAGATTTTTTTTTTTTCCTTACCGAAAAATGACATGTCTTCAAAATCCCCTTTTTTGCTATACAGAAAGCACTCATTGGAATAGGTGGTGAACCTAAATCAGTCAAAAAGATTAAGATCAGGGGATCTACTAATAGAAACACTCTCTTCTATACAAACTAAGTCTTTTCTTCTCAAAAAAACGTTTCTTAATTCACCTTTTTAAAAATAAGCCCGCATAAAACTCTGAACTCGTTTGGTGTCATTTCTGAACCTGACCTGTTGAACTCCTGAACCGGAAATCCTTTATGGATTTTCTGAACAGGGGGTTTAAATTTGGTCAGAAGAATAACTAATTAAAAAAAATGCATCAATAATTCCGACCAAACTTTTTTTAACTTTCTAGCCCCCAAAATTCCATCCACAATTAAAGGCGGGTACCTTTGCTGTAAATTCGCCCCATTCCGAAACCCCTGCGCTGTTTCAAGTGCCAGAGGTTCCCGGGCCTCCTAAAACCCCCTGCCACGGTCAACTTACTTGCTCTAGATGTGCATCTGTTGGACATGCTTCCCAATTTCATTCTAGGTAAAAATTTTAACTGCTCTCAGGCCCATTCCGCCGATTAAAAAACTGCCTAAATGGAAAATAGAGAAACAAATACAGGAAATAAAACAAATAAAAAAATTTCTTATCCAGAAAACATAAATTAAATCCCACAAATATCCAAACATACGCTCAAGCGCCCAAAACCCCTACTTTTTAAAAACTACTCAAACAGAGAAAATATAACACAATAAAATGTCCGCCTTTAAAATTCGAACCACTTCCTAAAAAAAAATATATCAATATCCCCCCCTATTTCCACATCATCTTCAACCCAAACCCCCTCTGCCCTCCACCACAAAATTACCGTCTCCGAAACCCCAGCCACCTATTCCTATACCCAGTAATGCACTTTCCACCCCAATTAAACTTCATCATCCTTTCCCCTTTCCCCATCCCCAAATCCACTACTCAACCCCCCTTTTAGCTCTACATTAATAGAAATTTGAATTAAAAAAAGAAAAATTCGGGATAGAAAAAGAAAAAATAATTAAAACAGTTTTAGACAAAAAAAGACTCCCCATAGATCAGAAAACCACTTCTGATGTATACAACGGATGAGGAAAAATGATTGTTTGACGTGGAAGACGATATTGAATCGAATCCCACTACGTTAAAAAAAAGGAAAAACTTATAACAAGGGGGAATTCTCCCACGGACACGAAAATAACTTTTTTCAATACCCTTTAAACTTGGTGAATTTTCCCCACCAATCTAATTTTTAAATATATTGAAAATAAATTTTATACTTTTTTAAAATTTTTAAATTTTTAACAGAAATTTTTATAAACCTTTTAATGTTTAAACATATGTTTGCCGCATTATAGCCAAAATTGGTTCTTGTGCCATAAAACCCCAAATTCACTCACTCACTCACTCGAAATTACTCTTATTACTCTTATTACTCTTTGAGTCTCCATAAATAAATTTTGACCACAAACTTCCGATCCTCATCTTCAAATTTATTATGACTGGCAGTTTATGAGAAGTTGTAACTCAACTCGCAAAGTTAAGAGCTGAGGATACCGATCTGAATTTAGCCTCAGTAGAGAGTTCGCTTCCTCTTCCCTGAGGAGAAAGTAACTTAGTCCTTTATCTACTGCGTTATGATTTGCTGCATTTTTTTCATGCAATATTTTTTTTTTGAATCGCTACATTGAAAATTAAGGGTTATACATACATAAAATATTTAACTTTGGGCAACTTAATCCATTAAACCTAATTAAGTTGGTACTTTAAAGTACCGTCAGTCAGCTTTAACATCCAGTGTACTATCGGTACTTATAAGTACCACAAAGTTATTCAACTGTAAAATTAAGTAATACACTGTTCATTTAAAATAAATGGTCAAATCGTTTTGTAAGATCTTTATTTACATACAAAAGTAATACTTTTTGACATTGTCATTTTTGTTGCAAAAAAGTAGTTAATCTTCGCAATCCGATAAAAATGTCAGCTAAAAATGCAACTTCTGCCATAAAACTATTTGCCTTTCCCGCTAACATACTCATCATAGACCCAGTGTGCTGCCATATATATGGGAAGAGGGAATTCTTGCTAAGTATCGTCAGAGCATTCGTAAAAATGGCTATTCTATGTAATTTTAAAGTGAGTGGTACTTATATTCGGCAGATAAAGGTTTAACATCTCCTCTTTCAATAATGTGCTCTTTAAAAGGTGTTAATTTCTCAGACTGTGTGCTTATGTCAAGCTCATTTGTAGATGTAGCATTTTGAGTAGTTTCCTTTTCTATGCGGGTATTTTCTTGTATATGGCTATCTTAAACTTTTAAGTTCGTAATTTCTGTGCTCTTGGCTCAACTGCCTTAACTACACTGGTGTGCAAAACTTAAGCAACAATGTAAAAATTTAGCAGATAGCCATGAAATTGCAGAAAAGGAGGTCTGGAGATCAGTGGGGAACACGTAAGTCAGTAGAAACACGTCATGCGTATGCAAATATCAGGAACAAAACGTCAGAAGCGATGTGAGCGTACGCAAAACGCGTGATGTCGGCGCGAGCTACTCAACAGTGAATGAAATGAAGGCCGAGACACAATTCACCATATTCTCTGCAAGTGCCAGTGAGTCAGTTCAGTAGAAATATGGCTAGAAGAAATCACCTGGAAGACTTCACAAGTGGATGAATGATCGGAAAGCTGGAGGAGGGCGTACTGTCGCAGATGCGGCTACAGTTCGAAATCAACAAAAGTGTCGTTTCGCGCGCTTTGGAAAGCGTTCCCAAACCACAGTACAGCTGTTAGAAAGGTTGGTGTAGCCGCCGGGACGACAACTGCGGGGATGACGATATATCATCCTGCAGGCGAAAAAAAGGTCGACATCAGTCAGCAAGCGCCATTCCTCCAGGAAACTCTGTACAGCAACAGATCGACAAGTGTGGCGGTTTACTGTGGCCGGTGCCCAGCCTTCACAAAAGGGGCCTGTTCACCTGCGTCCTGAACGCTACTTGCCCTCCCGTTGAAAGATGACCCAGCGAAACCACCGACACAGTGGGCCAGAAGGCACAAAACTGGACAACTGATCCAATGGGTCGTGTCCTCTTTACGAATGAGAGTCGGTTCAGTACCAAAGCGATTCTCAACGCGTTTTGATTTGGATGAGAGATCGGGACGGTTTTATCCCAGTAACATCAGGAAAGACACATCGTTACGGTGGTCCTGGAGTTCTTGTCTGGGTTGGCATTATGCTGAACGGCGGAGCCAGGCTTCACAGTTTCGACAGTGGGTCTGTAACCCAGGGGATCGCTTGTGTGAGGGTACTTCTTCCCCATGTACATCTTTTCCGATGCCATTATTTGAACTTTCATTTATGGATGACAGAATTCCGCATCTCACTCTTGCTGTTGAGGAGCTGCTGGAAAGTAGAAGATATCACTCGAATGGTTTGTAGCGTGCTCCCTGAATTTAAATCCCATAGAGCATGTGTGGGATGCTTTGGGAGACGTATTGCCACACGCTTACATCATCCGGAGTACAACCAACAACTCAAACAGATGTTGATTGAGGAATGGGCACTCCTACACCTCAGAAATGTTGCGCCAGCTGGTTCTGAGTATGCGGAGACGGTGCAAAGCCATTGTAGTAAAGGAGGGGCATAACCATAATGGGAACATCTGGCATTTGTTTGCTTCCTGTTAGTGAACAATCATGAGTCACATTACTGTACGTTCAATAAAGCTTGTTTTAACGATTCCATACCGTATTCGTTGTATTCCTTTTCAGCGTCGATGGCAGTATCCTTTACATACATAATACTCTCCTCATTTCAATTTCATGTCTCTCAGATGATTTTTCGTGAAGTTATGGCAATAAACCCACCTGTTGCTTAAGTTTTGCACACCAATGTATTTAGTCACCAGTAAGTTCTGACTCCATTAAGGACCAAATGTGGTCGCTGAGTGACATTGTATAAACCTAGTCTGCTAGTCAATGTGAAATAAATTTTCGGTAGTAAGCTGTGTATTTGAACATCAGGAGTATTTGAGATCCTCTGGGGGAAGGCCATTGAAGAGTTGAGGTTTATCAAAAAAAAGAGGCGTGGAAGGACCGGATGACGAGAATGCTTTCTAAAGAACAAGAATGTTTATTCCTTAACCAAAAGAATTAAAAGATTGTGGAAAAAAACAAAATTCTGGTTGTGAGGTACTTTGCCTGGAGATTGGGGAGAATGAAGTGGGGATATCCAGGGATATTTATGGACTCGTTTCTCAATCTCTTAGTTCCTGGTAGCAAAAATTTATCATTTTAAGGATTCCACGCATGAAGAATTAGACATCCCCCTTTGCTGATCAATATGCCTTTGAAACCTACAAACTAGATTATCTGGATCCGAAATCTAGAAGATAATCCTTTATTCTAATTATCGATACTTCATCACGTTTCACGAATTCCGGTTTAACAGAACTTATATTTTTGTCAAACGGTGTTTTAAGGATGCCATTTGATACTAACCCTGAACCGTAAGTTGCAAGAAATGAAAGTCTGTAATGTATATCAAGATCCTCAGCTCTGTTGAGGTAAAAAGAAATGAACTCTTTTGTTTTTCCTGTATATATTTTTGGGTATATTTCTACCAACACATGTTTTTTATATACTAATCAGGATCACGCACAAAAGAATTGTTCTCGCAAAGAGAAATATTGCTGTTCCAAATGCAAGAAAAAACATGTTTCTAAACTCCAAATAATTAGCAGTCTGCGACAACATACGCAAACAAAATCGATATTTGCTCTTGTGCTGTTTGTAAATGAACGAAATTAGAAGTCTTCATATCTAGGTCAGCTGAAATTACAAAACAAACATGTTATCCTTTGGATGGTGGGAATCAATTTAGCTTCATTTCTAATGATCTTGTGGACACTGTAAATCTACCCTTCATTTTAACTAGATCCTCAGACCTTCAAGCGTTTGAATCTCCTGCTAGTTTTAGCCATGCGCGACGCCAAGTTCAATTTCAGTTATCTAGCATCTGGAATAAAGCTTAAGTCAGCGTTATTTCATTCTGATGCTCCAGTCAAGCTGTCCAATTCTTTGACCTTGGTTCCATCAAGTTTTGATGGATACTTATTGGACCTCGATCACTTGCAACACAGTTTCTTTCAATCCCACAGTTCATAATATTAATGTGGATACTTCAACTCAAGAATTAGACAATGTGGTATGAAATTTTTGGAACTTGTAGAGCATTGACATACAACCAATGCAAGAGAAATTGAGATTAATCACTCACAACTCTGAACTCTTGTCGAACTTTCATCAATCTTTCAAAATCATTGAGGGAAGATGATTTGTTCAATTACCTTGGAAACCAGAAGTTCAACTTTCTTCGAGTAAATATGATAACGAAATCCAACGTTTTAATTCTTGGACAAGAATAAGCGCAAATACAGTATTAAAACAAAATTAGGCAGAACACATGCAAGATTACATCGATAAAAAAAACTCCGAAGTCTTAAAAGAGACACAAAATTAAGTACATTTATTTTACTTGCCTCATCAAACTGTAAAAAAAATATCAAATAGAGAAATCAAGTGGCGTATAGTTTTTTATATGCTTCCACTCACTCTCCTGGCATCCATCTGAACGATGCTCTTGAAGCCGGATCAAATCTTCCACTGACATATTGGCTATGTTATTGAAATTTCGACTTCTAAATAGCAATTACTAGCGTTGGAAGTCACGCATTTCTTCAGCTGATACTAGCAAATGAAGACAGAGAAGCAACACGATTTCTTTGGGACATGCAGATGAAATTGTAACATACCGATTCACGCGACTTCCATTCGGATTCTTTACTGGCTAAAACTTTTATAGATTCTCCGCTAATAGCAAATTCTCACAGAACTTTGAATTCTTGTCTAGGTGTCATCTCTGAATCAGATCTTTTGTGTGCCTCTGAAACAAAAATTTTGGAAGGTCTTTCTGACCAGGGTATCATCCAGGTCAGAAGAAATAAAATAAAGACTCGTCACTTTGTCCTACTAAACATTTAATTTTAACTTTCAATAGCCCTAAATCACCATCAAACGTAAAAACATTGCCTTAATTGCAAGTACGTCTATATACCGAATCTCTGCGCTGTCTTAAGTGCCAGAGGGTTCAGTCCTCTAACTTCCTGCCAGTCAACTAATTAACTGCATCCGTTGGGCATTTTTCCTCAGTTTCAGTCTAGAACCAAAATGTATTGGTATACAATCCCATTCATCAGACTCGAAATTTTGCCGAGGTGGGAAAACAGAAAAGAAATTCAATCTATTAAAATAAATAAATTTATCATATGTAGAAGCCACGGAAATTAATAGTTCTACAATTATCCCCACAAACATACCTTTTCAGCTTTAAACCACTAGGTAGCAACCACAACAGCAAACTGATGACAGTATGCAAAAAATAAGTATGTCACCTTTAAAACTACAATCTTTAACATCCGTTCGAAAATTACAAATGCCTTCTAAAATTCCTACAGTTACCAAATCGTCTACATCAACTCAGATACAACTCTTACCATCCGCATCTTCTGTCACGGTTACATCATGCGAATCTCAACCCCCTATTTCTTTAATACTGTTCCCGTTACATCTAATAGTTTATCTACCTCTGCTGCAATTTCATCTAATAAAACACTTACTTCATCCACAAAGAATCAATGCTTACACCCTTAGCAGCTGAAACATACCCTATTGTTTAAACTAGTAGCACTATATCCAAGACCATACCTTCTGCTCCTCGGGCTTCAAAACAAACTTCAAGAAATCGTAAGAAAAAACGTCCTAACAAAAGTATTACCCCCGAAATATATATAATAGAAATACACATTTAAAAGTACACCTTTACAGGATACATCAGACGAGGATATGCTTGTATATGATGTTTAAGAAGATGTGAAATCGCCAAAGAATAATAATTCCTTAGGGAAAAGGAAAAAATTATCCGAGGAATGGTGGCAGACAGAAGCTTGGAAACATGAAGAATACAATCGTTTGTTGACTCCAACCCGTGTCAGAAAAGGTAGGAATTAAAAAAAATAAATTACCTTTTTTTTTTTATAATTGCACTTTAAGTCATCATATCACAGTTTATTTTTTACTTTATGCCTTCCTAGGTTTTAAAACTATTCGTTATTCTAAGACCTTGTTTACAAGACCTTGTTTGATTTTGGGGATAACCCCCCACCAAAATTTATTTGCTTTTATCCTTAGAATAAGTTTTATATGCATGTTTTTTAATATTTTTACTCAGAGTGTATTGTCTTTTTTTAAAAAATTATTATAACAATTAGATTCACATTCATATTTTAATCAATGTTTGGCGCAGCCTAGTAAGATTTGGCTCTTGCGCCATAAACCCAAACACTCACTCACTCCATTCGGATTCACTTCACGAAAAGAAGCTGATAGTAGAAATGGACTCGAACTGACTATAATGCACACGCAAACATATCCTATTTCAACTAAAAACATTTGGAATAACACCAATATGGTTGATATTGGAATGAAGACGTCTGCGGATACTGAAGCTATTATTCTTTATCGAGATATGCTGCAACTTGCGCCTCATATTAGCCTACCATTAGCCAAATAGACTACAAATTCCAAGATTTTACAAGATGTGTGGAAACAAAGAAAGGTTCCATCTAGAGATATTACGCAAATCTTGGGTTTTAAATGGGAGACTTAGAAACAGGTTTTTCAAATTGATATGTGCAGGCAAAGATTGCCGCGAAACATCTAAAACACAATTAACAAAACTTTTACTACTGGCTTGCAAAGCTTTTACCAGTAACAAAGTTTTACGATCCTCTGGGCCTATTCGCTTCAGTTACAGTCATTGTGAAGATTTTATTCCAGGATACTTGGCTTAATGGAAATAAGGCCGCGGTAGCCGAGTGGTTTAGGTATCGGACCGTGGCTTGCTTTGTCACGAGTTCGAGCCCAGTACCACTAAAAGACCCGCCGTGTAGGGCAGCGATGCACGTTAAATCTGTCGAGAGCTGAAATGTCCTCCCGTTAGTGTGGTGTGGTAGTTAGGAGAGGGGGGTGCCAGCTCAGGTGTCGTCCACGTCACTTGACCATGGCTCAAAATTACGTGGTCTGTCGCCAAGGGCCCTCGTGTAGCTGAGCAGTGCGACGTTAATATTCAATCAATCAATCAATTAATGGAAATAAATCGGGTTAATTATAACCGCCAGCTGGAGCACAAAAATGGCATAAGTGTATAAATGAATTACAGTGTCTGAATGATATACGCATCACAAGATGGATTGGATTTTCTGAAACTTCCAACGTCACCAAACATGTGTTTTGCGATGCTTCTGAACATGCATATGGTGATTGTTTATAAGCGTGTCACACGATTAACACTTTTACTGAGGTCAATCTCGTATACAGTTATAGTAAACTGGCCCCAGTAAAAAAGATCACATTTCCGCGACTTGAATTGTTATCCGCATTACTAGAAACTCGCCAACTTCAATAATTTTTACAGAAAATGAACTTCCTCTCTTACAAAACCCTTTACTATAAATATTCAACTGTAGTTTTGTTGGATGGGGGGAGCCCCAACCATTTGAAAACATTTGTTATCAACAGAACAAAGAAATCTTTCAATACACTACTCCATTACGATGGTGATACTGCCCAGGTACAGATAACCCTGCAGATCAACATACTCGTGGTACCTTTCCATCACAGATACTATCTTTGGAATCTTAAAGGCATGACACAAAATGATTAAATCAGGATTTAGAAGGTTATCCCACCAAAGATTTGTTCATTCCCCTTTAGTTGAATCACTGAAAATTTCCACCCTTTTTTCCCCCACTCGGGGGGCTCACCTTTTTTAAGGTAGTACGGGAAATCGAGCTTCACAAACCTAGGGTACCCTAGTAATCTGTTTTCGACACTCCCTCTTGCCATTCAATTTATCCTTTCCTTCTTTTCCCGTCAAGATCACAGATTTTTACGTCCAGACCACAGACAAATCAAATTTTCGATAAATGTTTTCTAATGAGAACATTTCCTTTTTTTACTAACATATTTCGGTTAACATTTTTGTTTGCTTTAAATTTTCTTTTCGTAAATTTTTTAAATTTTTATTTTTTGCTTTATTTGTTTCGACTAACCCTTGGGTTTTTGCCAACCCGCATGTTTCCTTTCGGCGTTTCGTAAAAGAGGAAAATAGTGTCCGGGGGACCCCTTGCATTCCCATTGGCCCCCCTTCAATGAGAGGGGGGAAAAGGGGGGAAACCGCCCCCGTCAATCGGCTGGTGGTACCTCACTTCGGTGTCCCCGAAGGGGGCCCGCTGTAGGGTTAGTGCTGCAGATAAAAGGGGGGCGCGTTTACCCGTTTGGGTTTACCCTGATGCTGTAAAATTTTTTTGGGTGTACTCAAGGTAAACGCCTGCCGGTTTTGGGCCCGATGACCGGGCCCCGCCTTCCCCTTTTGGGCTCCCGTTAGGGGGGAGGATCCAGAATGGGAAAATTTTTTTTTTCCGCATATGGATCCCAAAGTGCGTTCCTGGGTAAAAGGCCGTTTTTCCAACCTCTACATGGATCAAGATCAACTCATACAGATTTTTCTTAATTTCCTTTTTTAGAATAAATGTCCCAAAATTTTCACCCTTTTATAAAAAGCCCCATGGGGGTGGGAAAGAAAAGGCGTTGGGGGGCTGCAAGAAAAAATCTTCGTCAAAAAACCCTTTCTTCTCACAAATATTTATAAATAGTCCTGTAATGATAATCCCCACAAAGCCATTCATTCTTGCCGTGGTGTTATTTTTGAATCTGACCTGTTGCCAAACCCCTAAGCAAAAATTTCGAAGGGTTCTCCAATCGGGGTGTTATTCAGGTTAGAAAAATCACAATTTAAAACTACTCAAAACATGTTCAAACTAAACATTTAATTCAAATTTTATACAGCCCAATACTACCACAACAAAAAAAGCTGGCTACCTCAAGAAAAATACGCCCTCCGAACCCTCTACGCTGTTTTGGGTCCCAGGGTTCGGTCCCCCCAAACCCTGCCGCGGTCAGTTAACATCTCTGGATGTGCACCCTCGGGGTATTCTTCACGGTTGTACTCTGGACAAAGATTAATTGTACCCAGTCCATCCATCGATTAAAAATTTTCCCCGAAATGAAAAATGGGAACCGATCGGAAAATAAAACAAAATATTTCTTACCCAAGGAAAAATTTATAGCACCTCGTTATATCAAACTTCGCCCAGTTCCCAAAACCTCAATTGCTACCGTACAACAAAAAAGAAGAAAATATTACAAAAATGTATTCCCCAAAACTCGCACCGTATCCATTTAAAAACCTAATGTCTTCAAAAATCCGAATTAACAAATCATAAACCCCCCACATATTTTTAACGTTACCTCGTCACAAATCTCCTATCATTTCCTTTAATAGATCTACTCCCACCACATCCTTGGTTTTTCCATCTTCTTTTTTCTTCATCTACTGGCACTTCATCCAGTATCAATCCCCTCAGGGGCTCACCTTCTTTGGTGAGTGGGGGTTTTTTCACCTCCCGAGGTGCCCTAGTGATTTTTTTCTCTTCCAAAAGGGGTTTTACTGTCTTTGGTAAACTGGGCTTCACAAACGGGACCCTGTGATCTTTCTCTTTTTTCGGCCCCTTCTCCTTGCCTTTTCAAATTTCCCCTTTTTCTTCTTTTCCCTCAGACCACAGACCAATTTTACACAATGAACTATTTTTTCAAAATTTGTTTTCTTTAAAAAAACTTTTTTTATTACTAACATATTATGGTTTACATTTGTATTGTGTTGTTTAGTTTTTTTCTTTATATTTCTTTAAATTTTGATTATTTGCTTTATTTATTTTCGATTAACCCCGTTTTTTTAAACCCATTTTTGCCTTTCCCCCATGGGGGAAAATGGTTTCTGGGGATCCTTTCGTTCCCTTTACGCTTCTCCAGTATGGAGGGGTTAGTTCCTAGGGATACCTCTGCGTTCCCCGGCCCCCGCTTCACTGAGACGGGTGGCAGGGTGAGCCCCTCCTGTCAATCGGCGGGAAATTCTCTTCGGTGTCCCCGAAGAACCTCCGGGGTTAGTGCGCGAAAAGGGGGTGTCAGGTTTCCGTTGGATCCTCACCCTGGACTGTATCACTATCTTCTGGGTGTACTCAGGAAAGCGCCGTGCCGGGTTTTTGGCCAGTTGCCCGGGCCCAACTGCCTCCTTGTTGGTCCGTGGTGGGTGGGGGCACCCCGGATGAAGTGGTATACGCGTTGTTATGGACCAAACGCTGTCCGGGAAAGGCCTCGTATTACCCCTCAACTTTACAAAATTTCAACGACGCCAGATTTTTATTACTGTCCGAAAATTGAAATGTCTTCTAAATCGCCCCAATACAAAAGCCCCGAAAAAATAGGTGGAGAACCAGTCCGTAAAACGATTACGTTCGGGATCTACTCATTGAAACAAACTCCGCTGTTCAAACAAAAAACCTTCCTCCTCCCCTAAAACCTTTTTTAAACTCGTCATTTTTGAACTCCCCCAAAACTCTAAACTCTTCCCGAGGTGTCATTTCGAAACGACTTTTGAATACTCCCGAGTCAGAGAAATCGAAAATTCTCTATCAGGGGGTGATCCCAAATCGAAGAATTACCATAAGATTCAACAGTTCTTCCGACAAAGCATTTAATTCTTACCTTTAATAACCCAAAACTCCATCTACAATAAACCGGATATCTCAACTTAAAATACGCCCATACATACCAGTCCTCTGCGCTGTTTTTGGGTGCCAGGGTTCGGACTTCCCTTTTCCTCCCGGACAACTTACCCGATGTGCATCTGTTGGACATCTTCCTAATTGCAGTCTAGGCCTAAATTTAAAACTCTCTCACCCCCCACCCCTGATTCAAAACTATCAAAAAGGAAAAAAGAAAAAACAAATTCGGGGAAACAAAACTAATAAAAATATATGTTTTGAAACCCGAAAAAAATTAGTACCACAAGTCCCCCTATCCCAGGCTACAAAACCCTCAATTTAAACGATTCCACCCCAAAAAGATGAAAATATCACAAAAGTAAATTTTTCCACCATTAAAATTACTCCAGCCACTTTTATCCATCCCCAAAACAAAAACATTTATCCCCAACTGCTTATCTAAATCCTCCTCCTCAACTCAAAAACACAACTACGTTTCTACATCAAATTAAAAGCAGTGTCGCCCCAACCAACCTGTGTCTGATCCGTGGTCCCAACCCAAAAAAACGATCACCCCCATTGAACCCTCTTCATCCATTTCCACTTCCTCATCCCAAATCACTTTCCACCAAATACATCTTTAGAAACGAAACCCCCCCTCTTACAACCTTTAATAAATTTACTGCACTTTTACCCGGGGAATTCGGGCCCTTGGGTTTCCTCCCGAGTCTGTCCCCACTACATCCAATAGTGAACCTTCGAAAACATCCAAAAAACCCAAAAAAGTAAAACGAAATTCAAAAATAGAAGAAAACGACCAAAAAAACGAAACCGAAATTTTAAATAAAAAAGGCTCCACATAAACCCAGAAAGCCAGCACCTCAGGAGTTTACTACTGATGAGAAATGTTATATGACGTGGGGGAAAAACGGAGCCAGATCCTCGCGCATATACGCCTTTTTAAAATAACCCATACAGGACAAGTGAAACTAATTTTATAACAACAGTATTAACTTTGTATTAAACAAAATAGTTCCATTCTCCTTTTGAATGTTTTTATTTTAATATTTGTCTGACTTGGTGGGGGTAAAAACCCCCCCCCAATTTATTTTCTTTTATCAATAGAATAAGTTTCTTATACAACTTTGATATTTTTTTAAATTTTTTCTGAGGAGACATTTTTTTTAAATTTTTTTAACATAATTAATTTCAAATTTTAACGAATGTTTGGCGCAGTTTAGCCATATTTGGCTCTTGCCCATAAACCATACTCTCCTCACTCACTCACCCGATGTATCATTTTTACACTCTTACCAGCTGAAACATGTTCTGCTGTTGAAACTGAAAAATTCTTTTCAATATCATACCTTCTACTCCAGGATGCAAAACAAACTTCAAACAGCAGCAAAAAAAAACGTCCTAAAAAATATTACCTCCCAAAAAGCATAAAAAATTTACGCCTCACAAACTTAAAAAAAACACACCTTTACAGGATGCATCCGGACGAGGACTGCTTTTAACGATGGTGTGTTTGTGTGTGTGTGTGTTGTTTGGGGAAAGAAACCCAATCCCGATCTTGTTAAAAAAAGGCGGGGGAAAAAAATTTGGGGGGAATTTTACTATTTAAAACCAACGAAAAACACAAAATGCTTTTAATACTTGTCGAACTTGGTGGGAAATTTCACCCACCAATTTGTTTGTTTATTTATTTGTCAAAATTTACTTTTATATATATTTTGAGATTTTACCTTTTTTATATAACCAGAATTTATTAGATTTTTAATGGTTTTATACTTTTAATATTTTAACGATTGTTTGGCGCAGTTTGGCTAAGATGGGCTTTTGCGCCAATAAACCCAACATTCGTTCACTCACTTCCACAGATTGTACCCCTTCAGGGGGCTCACCGTTTTAAAAACAATCCTGACAGTTATTTACACACGTTAACTCCAACCCGATTCAGGAAAAATAAAAGCTAATTTTTTGATAACTTGTATTGTCTAACTTCGTTTTAAGCTAACATGTTCTATTCGTCTTTTCCCCTCAGGGGGCTCACCTTTAGGTGTGTACGGGTGTCACAATCCCGAGGTACCTTAGTGATCTTTTCCTTTTCCCAAGGGGTTTATTGTCTTGGGTAAACACGGGTGTCACAAACCCGGGGTACCCTAATGATCCTTCTCTATTTTCGGCCCTCCTTCTTCCCATTCAAATTTCCCTTTTCTTTTCCCGTCTAGATCAGATTTCAACGTCCAGACCACAGACAAAAACTATGAAATGAACAGACCTATTAATTGATTAGTTTTTCTTACGAGAAATTATTCAATTTATCATTAACATATTATGGTTTACATTTTGTATTGTGTTTAGTTTCTTTTTCGTATATTTCTTTGAATACTTTGATTATGTTGCTTTATTTGTTTTCGACTAACAACGTTGGTCAGCCAACCCACATGTTTGCCGTGTCCGCCGTCCCGTAAGGAGGAAAATGGTGTTCTGGGGAACCTTTGCGTTTCCTTTGCCCACGCTTCCTCCGTAGGGAGGGGATTGATGGCGTAGGGATACCTCTGCGTTCCCTTTGGCCCACGCTTCACTGTAGACGGGTGGCAGGAGTGAGCCCGCTCCGGTCAATCGGCTGGTAGTACCTCTCTTCGTTGTCCCCGAAGACACTGCTGTAGGGTCAGTGCTGCAGATAAGGGGAGGTGGGTTTACCCGTTGGATCCTCGCCCTGGACAGTAGCATTATATTCTGGGTGTACTCTGGGTAAGCGCCGTGCCTGATTTTTGCCAGATGACCGGCACACTGCCTCCCTTGTTGGACTCCGTGGTGGGTGGAGGACGAAGTTATATACGCGTTTTTATGGATCCAGATATGATGTGCCAGGGTAAAGGCCTCGTATTACCCACTCTCAACATCGATCAAACTTAACAACATACCAGATTCTTATTTTTTCTCTTCCAAACAATGAAATGTCTTCGAAATCGCCTTTTGCAATTCAAAAAGCCCTCGTAGGAATAGGTGGTGAACCTAAATCAGTTAAAAGATTAAGATCCGGTGATTTACTGATTGAAACATTTTCTGCTTTACAAACCAAATCTTTTCTTCTTGCAAAAACGTTTTTGAACTCAACTGTAACAATAAGCCCTCATAAAACTCTAAACTCATGTCGCGGTGTCATTTCTGAACCTGACATGTTGACCACCCCTGAAGCGGAAATCCTGGAGGGATTCTCCAATCAGGGTGTTATTCAGGTCAGAAGAATAACAATAAAAAAGATACAGCTGTTATACCGACTAAACACTCAATTTTAAAATTCAACAGCCTCACACTACCCCCAAACCATTAAAGCTGGCTATTAAGTAAAATCCCTTAAAAAAACCC
>BMAV01012354.1:90319-103687 GCA_019973955.1 Trichonephila inaurata madagascariensis | reverse complement strand
CATCTGGTTCCGTCAAACTCCCAATGAGTCGCGCAGCGCCATTAATGTTATTGTTAGTAACCTGACTACGCCGCGTTTCCCTGAACCAGATGTACATTAATATGGAACAATATAACAATATATATATGCACACTATACAATTACAAACATTTTTCAATAAATCATTAAAACAAATAACCAAAGGAATTGTCGCATCTCAACGAAGTCATACATCGAAGTAAACAAATGCATGATTACAATTGTTTTCTCCATCAATTGAGAAAAAAAAATTTTACAAGTCAAAAGTTCAAAAAAAATATATATACACTAATTGTAGTGTCAACTTTTGCTTGGATTATAACTTTTAAACACCGCCCGAGACTTCCTTCTTTGCAATAATTCTTCCGGCCACTTGTTGTAAAGAACATAAAAATGAAACAATACAACCTGATTTTTATGGCTTGTCTCCTACTAGGACTTCCATTGACAAAGTGCTATTACTTTTCGCTTCTCTTCTCATTCCTCGGGTGCTCTTTGATCCCGTATGTTGCCTGATGTAGGGTCTGTAGTTTTTTCTTCGGCTTTTCTTAGCTTGACTTGACTTCACTCTATTGGCCGGTCGGGACTCCTGATCCTGTTTCTTGCGTGGTCGTTGATTATAGCAAGCACTATCTTGAACCACTTCCTTTCGGTTCTTCTTCTTACTTATATAAATATTATCTGATGACAATGGTCTTTTATTTATTTTATTGGTTCTACATTTCTGCCACTTTCGTTGTGGTCAACTTGATCAAGATCCATGCGATCGTTTATGTCCTACTCTATCTGGGCGCTTTCTTTTAATTTTTGTCTCATTACTCGAAAAAGATCTAGGTAGTGATCTGATAAGTGATCCGCGCTTATCGGTCCTATCTGTGTGTTTCTCACAGTGATTTGACTTAAGATGTATCCCTTTTTCCTCTAACTCACGCTTTACCTCATACCCTTTCTTCTTACCATATTGCGACTCATTTGATCTTCGATTTACGTTTTCTAAACTACTCGTTTCCTGACGTGAACTAATACTATCCGAGCGACCTGTTCCTATCTCAATCTCGTCACATTTCCTATGACGATATATTCTTACTTGATCAACATTGACGGTTAACCTTTTTCCTGACCTCCATATTATAATATTATTATTATTTCTTACTTCTAACACTCTATACGGACCTTCAAATTTTTGTTTAAATTTCGCGCATATCTTATTCGCTGCTAAACTTAAAGGGTGTGTCTCTAATAAGACCCAGTCATCTAAATTAATTTGTACATCTCGCTTGGGCCTATTATAATATTTTCCCCATCTTTCATGTTTAGTTTTTGTTTTTCGTCTAGCTCCCTCAAACAATTTTTCATTATTTCTTACTGCAAATTCAGTTTCGTCCGAAACCATTACTAATTTTTGAAATGGGGTAATCAACTTTCGACCCAAAAATAATTCCGCACGTGTTTTTCCCGTCGTTTCATTCTCTGCTGTACGAATAGCGTAAGCAAACTCACGTAAGAATTGGTCCCATGTATCGTGTTGATCATTTACATAATTTGCAATCATTTGCACTAGATCGCGATTAACGCATTCGGTTCTATTTGCCTGAGGTCTATATGTAAATGTCTTTACATGCTTTATGCCTAATCTTTCACTTAAAAGTTCAAAAATTTCGGATATAAATTGGAGACCGTTATCACTTATTAATTTTATTGGAGCTCCAAAACGCGATATAAAATTATCAAAAAAAGTATCCGCTATTATACTAGCCGAGGCCTTTTTAAGAGGTATAATTTCAGCCCATTTGCTGAAATGATCGGTAATTACTAAAACATATCGATTCCGTCTTACTCTCGATATAGGATACGGACCTAACAAGTCTAACGTAGCTATCTCATTTGGATAATTTGATACAATCGGATTTAATCGACAAGCTGGTAACACGTTTTTATAATTATTAACTTGGCACATATGGCATGTAGAGACATATTGATCAATAAATTTTCTCATATACGGGAAATAACAAACGTCCCGTAATTTATGATAAGTTTTAAATCTGCCTAAATGACCTGCGATTGACTTGTCGTGGAATTCGCCTAAGATGTCATTTCTTAAAGACTTTGGAATGCATACACGCATTTCACCAAACGACGTTGCGTGTTTCGCATAAAACAACAAGCCTTCAATTAGACGGAAGTCGTGAGACCAATCCTCACATATCGTCGAATTAACAGAGTTATCTACCGGGTTTTCTAAATATCGATAGATATGACCTAATTCTGGGTCATTCTTTTACTCTGTTATTAACTGTTCACGCGAAGTAAGTACTAAATCTCTGATTATTGCACAATTAACTTTTTCTCCTATGATACTTTCAACAGGGTTTCTCGATAATATATCCGCCACCGTATTTAGAGTTCCAGGTCTATGTTCCCATTCTATATCAAATTTCGCTAATTTTGAGTGCCCATCTGATCCTCCTACTCGACAAATTTTTTCCATGAGTTAAACATGTTAAAGCAGCGTGATCTGTAATAACTTTAATAGGCATTGATTCTAAATATGTTCGGAATTTTTCAACGCCCATACTACTGCTAGACGTTCTCTTTCGGTTACCGTATAATTCCTCTACGCGTTGTTCAGAGTATGTGAAGCAAATATATCTGGTCTTTGTTCTTGATTTAGAACTGCTCCCAAACCTATTGAACTGGCATCTTTAAATAATTCGAAGGGCTTTTTAAACTCCGGCAATTTTAAAACTGGCGCCTTTGTTATGGCCGCCTTGACCCGTCGAATGCCTTCTGCTTATCAGTGGACCAGAAGAATTTTTTTAATTTTCGTTTAAGATTATAAAGGGGCTCACAAAGATCAGCATTATTTTTAATAAATTTCGCGTACCACTGGGGCATATCCAAAAACTTGAATACCTCCTTTGAGTTCCGTGGTGGTTTCATCTCGAGTATGGCTCGAACCTTTGTTTCATCCGTTTTGATTCCTTCCTTACTAATAATCAATCCTAAATACTTCAATTCATCAGACCCAAATTTACATTTCTCTTTATTTAATGTCACAATATTGCATCTTGCAATAACGAAAAAACCTCCCTTAAATGCTTAACATGGTGAGTGAACGATGGAGACGTAATAATTACGTCGTCCATGTAAAAACTCACAAACTTTAATATCACCGGTTTCAGGATTAGGTCAATTTGTGACATCTCTCGCGTTCTTCTTCTAACATAACTCCTACGTTCTTTGACGGCCACGATTTATGGCAAACCTTTTCCAACCCAATTCCAAGTGGAAAAGCGAAGCAACAATGCAAATAAGATAAGATTTAAAAGGATAGAAAGTTTAGTGAGAAAGAATGGCAATCTTAGAGAAAGCTTAGTGTGGAACAGTTGGAAGTGTGTTTAGACGGCCTACTCAGGAATCACGGAGACGCCCACCGTCGCTAATATATACAAGGAGCAACTATTGCACACGAGCACACCACAGTCTACCTGAAATTATCAGTATCGTTGAGCCTTCAACCAAGGTAGGAGGATTATATTCTGAACGCTAGTAAATTATTGAATTGAGATTAGGAGGATCTAATTAGTTATATTGATAAATGATCTAATCGCGCGATCTGACTTAGTTAAACGGCCGTACTTTGGTTTATTCTCACTTAGTATAAGTTTGTTCGTTATATAAGTAATTTAAGTTAAATTCTTAATAAAAGTCATATTAAAAATTATAGAATGTCTCGTCCTTCCGATAATCCCACACCTCTAACTTACGCGGAAATCCCAAGACATAGCTATCGACAGATGGCTATGCCACAATGGCGCCCGAACAATAATAATTCTGGGTTAGGTAATGCAGGAGGGTTTGGTATTTTACCTGAAATGTGTTTTTCCGGGTCTGAAAATGTCACAGAATTTCTTGAGACTATAGATAATCAAATACAGTTACTTGAAATACCAAGTAACTTGGCATGTGCTTATTTGAAAAGTCATCTCAGGGGAAGGGCTCAAGATTGGTACTCAATATTTGGATCGGTGCTAGTGCAAGATACAGCCACGGATTTCGCGCAGCTAAAGGCAGAATTACCGAAAGATTTCCCCGCAATCAAAAATAAGAAAGAATTGGAGGCGAGGTTTTTCGCGTCCCAGCAGGGAAGAAATCAGGAACCAACAGATTTTGCTTACGATTTGCTAAAAATACATAAGAGTTTAGAGCTAAGGATGTCGCAGGCGGAATTGGTTGATCACATTTTTGTTAGACTCGAACCACAAGTCCAGGACTATATGGAGGTTCGCAATCCGCAGAACACGGTACAACTTTTGGAAATATTGGCTAAATTTGAAGAGAGGTGTTCTTACAAATTAAAAAGGGTTCTCAGAATAGTGATAATATGGAAAGACGGGGTCAAAACGCGCATAGGATGCCTAATTTTGATGCTAATCGCAGAAACTGGAGAAATTCTGAGGTTGGGCGTAGACCAAATAAAATGGCAGAATAATTTTAGAGGTACGTATGAGAATAGCCGTCAAAGTAATAGGTGGTCCGAGAGGAGGAATAGATTTCAGAATGATCATCAGAGATTCAACGAAAGGGGATACCAATTTCGAAATGATCGAAATGATAATTTTAATAGAGGGGACCGTAGAAATAGGGGTTCGAGTGAAAATTTCAGTCGAGGCGATAGGATGCAAAGGGGACGATTGAATGTTTTGAAAGTTAATGAAGTTCAAAATAATCAAAAGGAATCGCCCAATTAAGCTTTCTCCGATATGTATATCACCCGTGGAGCTTCAACACGTTCCTATTTTATTAAATAATACATTTTTGAAAGCGCTATGGGACACCGGAGTAGATAAATCATTTATATCGGAAGAAATATATAAAAAATATTTTTTTTATAAACAAGTAAAAAAATCGCGAGCTCAGGTGATCACAGCACAGGGAGCGAAATGCCAAAATATAGGAATTGTAGAATTGATTATTCAAATCCGAGAACTTTTTAAACCTTGGTCGTTTCATGTGTTGAGGGATTTGGAATACCCATGTATTCTTGGTGTTGATTTTATAAGTGTATCAAGAATCTTTTAGACTTTAATCGAAAATCGTTGAAAATTCCCGATTCTCAGATAAATAGGGTGGTTGAATCAGTTGAACAGGAAAATGTTGAAATAGATTTGTCTAAGACAAAATTGGAGGATAGACAAAAACAGGAATTACAAAATTTGTTTAGTAGTTTTAAGGGATTATTCTCATACAAAACAGGTCTTACTCATGTTTTATACCATGAAATTGACACGGGAGATAACCCACCAGTAGTTTCCAGGCCATACAGATATGACCGGCAGAAAAAAGCGATAATTGATTTTCATATGCAAAAAATGTTACGAGAAGAAACGAATGTTCCAATTCAATCCCCGTACGGGTCACCGGTTGTGATATGCAAGAAAAATAATGGGTTACCACCTGATAATCCGGAAGCATATAGATTTGTGGTAGACTATAGGAAGCTCAATTCGATCACAAAGTATCCGCGATACCCTTTACCGTTAATAGATGATTTAATAACGAACATCCCCTATACGACAATAATGTCATCTCTTGATCTAAGAAGTGGGTACTTTCAAATGGCAGTAAACCCCAGTGATATTGTTAAGACCACATTCATAGTAAAAAGTGGCACTTATGCTTTCCGGCGGATGCCATTCGGCTTATCAGGGGCAGATCCCAATTTTCAAAAGGCAATTGACCGAATCCTAAAACCGGTGATAGGGAAGTTTGTGAGTGTGTATATGGTTGACGTTATTATTACGTCTCCATCATTCACTCACCATGTTGAGCATTTAAGGAAGGTTTTTTCGTTGTTGCAAGATGCAGGATTGACATTAAATATAGATAAATGTAAATTTGGGTGCGATGAATTGAGGTATTTAGGATTAATTATTAGTAAGAAAGGAATCAAAACGGATGAGACAAAGGTTCGAGCCATACTAGACATGAAACCACCCCGTAACTCAAAGGAGGTGTCCAAGTTTTTGGGTATGTCCCAGTGGTATGCGAAATTTATTAAAAATTATGCTGATCTTTGTGAGCCCCTTTATAATCTTAAACGAAAATTAAAAAAATTCGTCTGGTCCACTGAGGCGCTTAAGGCATTCGAAGCGGTCAAGGGGGCCGTAACAAAGGCGCCAGTTTTAAAATTTCCGAACTTTCAAAGGCTCTTCGAACTATTTACAGATGCCAGTTCAATCGGTTTGGGAGCAGTGCTTAATCAGGAACAAAGACCCTTTATATTTGCTTCACGTACTCTGAACAACGCAGAGAGGAATTATACGGTAACCGAAATAGAATGTCTGGCAGTAGTAAGGGCGTTGAACAAATTCCGAACATATTTAGGAGCGATGCCAATTAAAGTTTTTACAGATCACGCTGCCTTAACACGTCTAACGCATGGAAAAAATTTGTCGAGTAGGATGATCAGATGGGCACTCAAATTAGCGGAATTTATTATAGAATGGGAACATAGACCTGGAACTCTAAATACGGTGGCGGATATATTATCGAGAAACCCTTTTGAAAGTATCATAGGAGAAAAAGTTAATTGTGCAATAATCAGAGATTTAGTACTTACTTCGCGTGAACAGTTAATAACAGAGTAAAAGAATGACCCAGAATTAGGTCATATCTATCGATATTTAGAAAACCCGGTAGATAACTCTGTTAATGCGACGATATGTGAGAATTGGTCCAAAAACTTCCGTCTAATTGAAGGCTTGTTGTTTTATGCGAAACACTCAACGTCGTTAGGTGAAATGCGTGTATACATTCCAAAGTTTTTAAGAAACAGCATCCTACGCGAATTTCACGACAAGCCAATCACGAGACATCTGGGTAGATTTAAAACTTATCATAAAATTCGGGACGTTTGTTATTTCCCGTATATGAGAAAATTTATTGATCAATATGTCTTTACATGCCATATGTGCCAAGTTAATAATTATAAAAACGCATTACCAGCTGGTCGATTAAATCCGATTGTATCAAATTATCCAAATGAGATAGTGACGTTAGATTTGTTAGGCCCGTATCCTATATCGAGAGTAAGACGTAGTCGATATGTTTTAGTAATTACCGATCATTTCAGCAAATGGGCTGAAATTATACCTCTTAAAAAGGCCTCGGCTCGTATAATAGCGGATACTTTTTTTGATAATTTTATATCGCGTTTTGGAGCTCCAATAAAAATAATAAGTGATAACGGTCCCCAATTTATATCCGAAATTTTTGAACATTTAAGTGAAAGATTAGGCATAAGGCATGTGAAGACTGTTGCATATAGGCCGCAAGCAAATAGGACAGAACGAGTTAATCGAGATATAGTGCAAATGATTGCAAATTATGTTAATGATCAACACGTTACTTGGGACCAATTCTTACGTGAGTTTGCTTACGCTATTCGTACGGCAGTGAATGAAATAACGGGAAAAACCCCTGCGGAATGATTTTTGGCTCGAAAGTTCATTACCCCATTTCAAAAATTAGTAATGATTTCAGATGGATCGGAATTTACAGTTAGAAATATCGAAAAAGTCTTTAATGAAGCTAGACTAAGTACGAAAACTAAGCAGGAAAGGTGGGAAAGATATTATAATAGACCAAGACGGGATATACAAATTAAGGTAAATGATTGGGTCTTATTATATACACACCCTTTAAGTTCAGCAGCTAATAAAATCTGTTCCAAATTTAAACAAAAATTTGAAGGTCCCTATAGAGTATTAGAAGTAAGAAATAATAATATTATTGTAATATGGAAGTCAGGAAAAAGATTAACTGTTAATGTTGATCAAATAAGAATATATCGTCATAGGAAATGTGACGAGGTCGAGTTAGGAACAGGTCGCTTAGATAGTATTAGTTCACGTCAAGAAACGAGTAGTTCGGAAAACGTACATCAAAGATCAAATGAGTCGCAATATGGGAAGAAAAGGTCTGCGGTAAAGCGTGAGTTAGAGGAAAAATGGATAAATCTCAAATCAAAACAATCTAAGAAAAACACGAATAGGGCCGATAAGCGCAGATCACTTTTCAGATCGCTGCCTAGCTCATTCTCGAATGAAACAAGAAGTAAAAGAAAACGGCTAGATAAAGGAATTAAAATGTCGTATGGATCGGGGGCAAGTGGACCACAGAGAAAGTGGCAGAAAAATAGACCCAATAACATTAATAAAAGACCATTGTCATCTAGTAACATTTATTTAAGTAGGAAGAAGAACAAGACGAAACAACTGGAGTTCAAGATGGACGGAGATATGACCTGCGCCCACGCCAAAGAAAGGATCAGGAGTCCCAACCGGCCAAGGAAGCAACAACAGGACAAGCAAGGAAAAGCCGACAAGGAGACAACAAGCCCTACAGCAGGCAACATAAAGAATTCCAGAGCAGCCGAGGAATGAGAAGAGGAAAGAACAGTGATAGCACCTCGTCATTACAAGTCATGGTGGGAGACTGAATATAAAAATCAGGTTGTATTGTTTCATTTTTGTGTTCTTTCCAACAATTGGTCGGAAGAATTATTGCAAAGAAGGAAGTCTCTGTGGCGGTGTTTAAAAGCTATAATCCAAGCAAAAGTTGACACTACAATGAGTCTATATATATTTTTTTTTGAACTTTTGACTTGTAAAATTTTTTTTTCTCTCAAGTGTTGGAGAAAACAACTGTAATTATGCATTTGTTTACTTCGATGTATGACTTCGTGAGATGCGACAATTCCTTTGGTTATTTGTTTTAATGATTTATTGAAAAATGTTTGTAATTGTATAATGTGTATGTATATATATGTTGTTGTATTGTTCCGTATTAAGGTGCATCTGATTCAGGGAAACGCGGCGTAGTCAGGGCACTAACAATAATATTAACAGCGTGGTGCGGCTCATTGTGAGTTTGACGGAGCCAGATGCGGGATGGAAATGAAAGTTTATTGAAATTTAAAAATGATATATAATACATAAAAATTGTGAAACTTACTGTTATTATGTAAATATAGATTTTGCAAAGTAACTTAAAGAGTTTTCATTTCAGGGTGACAGACCCTGAAAGTATTGTTCCATAGCTGATATGTAGCCTCAACTTGGAGCAGTGGAGCCGGTCTCCAAGCTCATAAATGAATATTTGTCCTGATGCAGAGTTTGGGTCTGCGCACCCAGTAAGAAATGCACGTAAACATTTAAGTGTTTAGAATATCTAAGTAACGTTAAATATATAGAGTTAAGTATATGTGTAAAAGTGTGAGAATATACCATGATTAAAAAGCAAAACTGTTAATGTTGGCCTAGTTAATGGAGTAAAATTTATTGTGTGTCTGTCACGAGTTTAAATTTAAATTTAAGTTAAATATTAAATTTAATTCTAAGATGAATAATGAAAATTACAGTTAAGTTAAATATTGGAAAATATAGAAGTTAAAATGAGGATTCAAGTTAAAATTTAAATAAAACTTAGAAAGTGAGGAGGTTCAGAAATAAAAATTTAGCCACGTAATTTATTAAGGATGCTGAGAACCCTTGAATAAATCACGTTTTTCTTCTTGGACGGGGTTGTGACATCTCTCGCGTTCTTCTTCTAACATAACCCCTATGTTCTTTGACGGCCACGATTAATGGCAAAAATTTTTCAACCCAAATCCAAGAAGTAAAACGAAGCATAGATTCAAATAAGATAACCTTTAAAAGGATAGAAAGTTTAGTGAGCAAAAATGGCAATTTAGAGAAAGCTCAGTTCGGAGATGAAAAAGTGTGGATCGACGGTTTAGAATCAAGACGCCCACCTCGCTAATCTATACAAGGTGCATACTATTGCACACGAACCCATCAGTCTACCTCAAAGTAACTTAATCATTGAGTATTCAACCAAGGTAGGGAGAATATATTCTGAACGCTAGTATATTATTGGAACGAGATTAGGCGGATCTAATTAGTTATATTGATATGTGATCTAATTGCGCGATCTGAGTTAGTTAAAACGGCGTACTTTGGTTTATTCTCACTTAATATAAGTTTGTTCGATATCTAAGTAATTTAAGTTAAATTCTTAATAAAAGTCATATTAAGAATTATAGAATGTCTCATCCTTCCGAGATAATCCCACACCTCTAACTTACGCGGAAACACCAAGACATAGCTATCGACAGATGGCTATGTCGCACCCTTTGCATCCTATCGACTCGACTGAAACTCTCACTCTAACCCCTATTTTTGCGGTCTCCTCTATTAAAATTATCATTTCGATCTTTTTTTCGAAATTGGTATCCCCTTTCGTTGAATCTCCGATCATCATTCTGAAATCTATTCCTACTCTCGAACCACTTATTACTTTGACGGCCATTCTCATAACTACCTCTAGAATTATTTCTGCCATTATTTGGTCTACGCCCAACTTCAGAATTTCTCCAGTTTCTTCGATTATCATCAAAATTAGACATCCTATGCGCGTTTTGACTCCGTCTTTCCACATTATCACTATTCTGCGAACCCCGTTTTAATTTGTAAGAATACCTCTCTTCAAATTTAGCTAAGATTTCTAAAAGTTGTACCGTGTTCTGTGGATTTCGGACCTCCACATAGTCCTGGACTTGTGGTTCGAGTCTAACAAAAATGTGATCAACTAAATCCGCCTGCGACATCCTTAGTTCTAAACGCTTGTGGATTTTTAACAAATCGTAAACAAAATCCGTTGGCTCCTGATTCCTTCCCTGCTGTGATGCAAAAAACTTGGCTTCTAACTCTTTTTTTATGTTTATGGCGGGGAAAGCTTTCGCTAATTCTGCTTTTAACTGCTCGAAATCCTTGGCGGTATCCTGCACTAACACTGATCCGAATATCTGATACCAATCTCTGGCCCTACCCCGGAGATGACCTTTCAAATAAGCACATGCTAAATCACTAGGTATTTCTAGTAATTTTATTTGATTGTCTATACCCTCAACAAATTCTGTCACATTCTCGGACCCGGAAAAGCACATTTCTGGTAAAATACCAAACCCGCTTGAATTTCCTAACCCAGAGTCATATAAATTAAAGCTGTTCGGGCGCCATTTTGATATGGTCGATCTTTGTCGACCATATCTTTGTGGGTCAGCGTAAGTTAGAGGTGTGGGATTCTCGAAATGAAGAGACATTTTAGAATTTTTAATATGACTTTATTAAGAGTATAACTTAAATTACTTTAATATTGAACAAACTTATATTAAGTGAGAATAAACCAAAACACGTCGCCGTAGCTAAAACAGATCGCGCAATTGGATCACTTATCTAAATAATTATATTATCCGCCTACTCTCAATCTTAATAATATTACGAATTCGGAAAATAATCCTCCTACCTTGAATTCCAAGCAACGGTTCAAACACCTTCAGATAGGCTGTTGGGCTCATGTGCAATAGTATGCACCTTGCGGTAATGGCTAGAAATCTGTGATTCCTTGGTAAGCCGTCAAAATACACTTCTACCTTTTCCTAACAGAACTTTCGCCAAATTGCCATTAATCTTGGCCGTCAAAGATTCCAGAGGTTATGTTACAGAAAGGACGCGTGAGCCGTCACAACTTAATATAAGTTTGTTCAATTTATAAGTAATTTAAGTTAAATTCTTAATAAAGTCATATTAAGAATTCTAAAATGTCTCTTCCTTTCGAGAATCCCACACCTCTAACTTACACTGACCCACAAAGATATGGTCGACAAAGATCGACCATATCACAAGGGTTGCAACGTTAGCCAATGAGGATTTGCATTGCATAAATGCGGTCTCTGCTTCCTCGTTCCAATGAACGGGACGTTTATCTTCTTTTTTACAATTAGTAAGCAACTTGTTAAGAGGTGCTTGTGCTTCGGCTGCACGGGGTAAAAACGTCTATAAAAATTTAACATGGCCAAAAAACGCCTTAGTTGTGAAATAGTATCTGGCTTAGGAAAATTTACAATCGTTTCGACTTTATCGGAAAGTGGTTTAACACCCTCGGGTGTTATGAGACAACCCAGAAATTTTACAGATATTTTGCCTAAAACATATTTATCAGGGTTTAACTTGAGACCGTTGTGACGTCTCTCGCGTTCTTCTTCTAACATAACTCCTAAGTTCTTTGACGGCCACGATTAATGGCAAAACTTTTCCAACCCAATACCAAGAAGAGAAACAGGACGAATATGCAAATGGGATATACTTTAAAAGGATAGAAGGTTTGGTGAGATAGGACGGCAAGCCTAGAGATAACTTAGTGTGGAATTGTTCAGAACAAGTGTTAGAAGACCTACAACCCAGGAAGAAGGATACGCTCATTGTCATTAATATTAATTATAAGAAGGATTAATAAGGCCAGAGTATTCTCACCTACAAATAGCATAATAGGAGTGTCTTCAATCAAGGAAGGAGGGTGACTCTATAAAAGGTAATATTTTGTATAGGAAGTTAGATTAGGCAGTTAATTAAATATAATTAAGATAAGTGATCTAGTCGTGCGATCTGACTTGCATATTCAGTTTAATTGGTGGCTTATTCTCACTTAAAGAAAGTTGTTATTTAGAATTAAGTAATTTAAGTTATTCTTAATATAAGTTGTGTTAAGAATCCAAAATGTCTCATCTTTTAGATAATCCCACACCTCTATCTTACGCGGATCCCGCAAGACATAGCTATCGCAGGAGGGCTATGTCTCAATGGCGCCCGAACTATAGTAATTCTGGGTTAGGTAACGCAGGTGGATTTAGTGTATTACCTGAAATGTATTCTTCAGGGTCGGAGAACGTTAAAGAGTTCCTTGACACAATAGATAATCAAATACAGTTACTTGAAATCCCAAGTAATCTGTCATGTGCTTACTTGAAAAGTCATCTCAAGGGAAGGGCTCAAGATTGGTACTCAATATTTGGATCGGTGCTAGTGCAAGTTACAGCCACGGATTTCGCGCAGCTCAAGGCTGAATTAGCGAAAGCTTTTCCCGCAATCAAAAATAAGAAAGAATTGGAGGCTCAATTTTTCGCTTCACAGCAGGGAAGAAATCAGGAACACACAGATTTTGTGTACGATTTATTAAAAATCGAGAAGAATTTAGAGTTAGGGATATCGCAGGCGGAATTGGTGGATCACATTTTTGTTCGACTCGAACCACAGATCCAGGACTACGTGGAAGTGCGCAATCCGCAGAACACGGCACAACTTTTGGAAATATTGGCTAAATTCGAAGAGAGGTATTCTTACAAATTAAAAAGGGGATCACAAAATAGTGATAATGTAGAAAGACGAGGTCAAAACGCGCATAGGAGGCCTAATTTTGATGCTAATGGTAGAAACTGGAGGAATTCTG
>BMAV01012354.1:56409-74951 GCA_019973955.1 Trichonephila inaurata madagascariensis | reverse complement strand
TTATATGATTATTACACATAGTAATATAATTGAATTTTTTTCATTATGAATAAAATAATTACATAATGTATGTTAAAATTAATTTAGAATATCAATTACAAAGTGAAAGCTTACAATATGAAACTTTCACTGCAAGTTCCTTAAATGAATTTCACGTAAAATAAAAGACATTTTTAAAATGAAAATATATAAACGATTTATAGCAATAATTAAAAGCACAACACTTATTCTTTTAAGAAAAAAATGTTGAAGTACTCATTTTAGAAATATCCATATTCGAAAATAGCCCAGAATTAAACAAATGACGCAAGGAATAGAATAATTAAACTGAAAATGGTCAAATTTTTAAAGAAGTCGTCTGAAATTAAAGGGTTACAGCAGGAAAAAAGGAATAAAAGTTATTTCTAATATACGTTATCCCCATGGCAACCACATCGACAGACGATAAAAATATTAAGGTAACCATATTGTAATATTATCGCCCATCTTGGAGAACATAAAACAGCTTGGCGCTACTATCCCCGATATCACAAATTAGCCCCCAGGAACTTTTACCTTAAAGAAAAATTACTACTTTTGGATGTGCCATAGCTTACAGTTATTTTTTAGTTTACTATAAAAAGTATAATGAATTAAAAAATCAAGAAGTACCAATAGCTAATGCCAAAAATTATACATATGAGACTAAGAAACTTGAACATTTTCACAAACAATTGCAACATCACTACAATGACTAAGTTAAATCCTACTTGAACCAACAAATTTTTTGTAACAGAATTGATCCAGTATTTTATTTTAATTATGACATCACTGCAAGGCAAAACTGGATTGTTTTAAAACATGAAATATTTCATGGTACTTTTCAGTTTTGTCGCAACAGGTAAAAAGTCACCAAAAATGATACAATTAATATCAAACTGAATATTCTTACGGGTAACCTTTTACCACCACATTTACAAAACAAAGGTTGATTTGTCGAATCGGGCGCTTCTCTCGCCAAGTGTTTTCTCGACAAATCGATAAGCGCGCCAAATCTGGTAACCCTTCCGAATTTGTTTTCCAGTGAAGGAGAAGTCGGTTTTTTGGCGAAATTGGGCGCATGCGTAGATTTCTTTAATTTTAACGATAGCACGGCAAGCTAGCGCTTATGTAATTCGTTTAGTTTAATTTTAACCAGATATTATTTATTACTTTAAAAATTAACGATTCTTAATTTCTGCACATGCGCAGCTTTTTATAATGGCCGTTAATGAGGAAACGCTCATTTCTTTTGCTCCGGTTGGGTCAGCTGCCTTCTTTCGGCTTCGTTTTGTTAATTATTCTTACAGGTTATATTTTTATTTCTTTCTCCACATAAATTTCTAAAGATTACCATGATGTCCAGTGATACCGTTAGGATGAATTTGAATGAATGTATGCAAAAGCCTGAAAGGTTTTGTGCCCTGTTGACTGTGTTTGGAAAGAAAGCGGTGTTAGAATGGTGCATGAAAGAAGGTTTGATTGCTTCTTCATACGTTTGCCCAAAATGCGGGAAACCTATGAAATTGAGAGAAAGAACAGGCAAAAAATTGAATGATGGTTTTGAATGGCTTTGTAGAAATCAGTCCAATGTGAAAGAGGAGAACCATCATGTTTCTCGGAGTGTAAGGAAAGGGTTTTGGTTTGAATTGAGCAACATGGATATGTGTACTGTTTTGTTAGTGATGCGTAAATGGTTTGAAAGGTGCCCTCAGAAATATGCAGTCGCAGACTTGGGTGTTGGTTCACACACGGCTGTCGATTGGTATAATTTCTGTAGGGAAGTATGCATACATGTTTTAATTAGATAGTTGCAAGATTGGAGGAGTGGATGCGATTGTTGAGGTGGATGAGAGTAAATTTGGAAAAATGAAATATGGTAAAGGAAGACCTGTGAAAGGAAAATGGGTGTTTGGAGGTACAGAAAGGAATTTGAACAAATGTTTTTTCAGAGTGGTTCCATGTCGAACGAAAGAATGTTTGCTTGCTGTCATTAAAGAACGGGTGTTGCCTGGTACCACAATCATTTCGGACTGTTGGGCTTCCTACAATTGCTTGGAAGATGAAGGTTTCCAGCATTTGAAGGCAAACCACAGTCTGACGTTTGTGTGTCCGGTAACAGGTGCGCATACTAACAGCATTGAGGGCTCGTGGAGTGGAATCAAACGTTTCCTTGGAAATACGACTCATCGCACCGAGGACATGTTTGATTCGTATCTTCATGAGTTTATGTGGCGAAGGAAAAATTCCCATTCCGTTGAGAACAAAGTCTTCAAAACGTTCTTGGCGGATGTGGCGAGTGTTTTCCCTCCTTTACAACAGGACGTCCCACCGGAGCAGGAAATACCGCATGATGTTCGGCCGGGGACATCCTCTTCTTAAACATCGTTGTTTAAGGTAAGTCAAAAAATTTTCATTTTTAATGCATAATTTTTGCAGCGATTTTCAATTTCAAAACTTTAAAATAATACGTTTTTGATGATTTCCCTTCCGCCATCTTGAATTTCGCGCTCTGGCGTTGCGTGTTGTGGTAGGGTTGCAACTCCGAAACACAACACGCAAAAACGCGCTAAATTGGCAATTTTTCAAAATTTGGCGGAAAGGCGGCCGATTCGACAATTTCACCCAACTTTCTATCCCTCAGGGGAGAAATTTCGAGTAAATATCCACTTTATCTGACGAATCCTTAATCGATCGTAATTAACCACAATATCTTAAGACAATTGTAAGAAATGAGTTTAAAAAAAAGTGTAAAAAAGAAACAACTTATTTGATAACAAATGCCTTACATAAGATAAGTAGCAAGTACTATATATGAATCAAATCAAACTAATAAACATATACCCGCAAGTGCCAGATTTAAATTTCTTTAAAAAGTTAGTAAAAAAAAATAGTAAAAAAACAACAGAGAGAGAAGAAACTATGTTACGCTAAAAACTGCAATTTCAGATAGGCGCCGGGAGAGAGCTACCAATGAAAACTGCTCAGTACAAACATGTAATGCTCGATTTTTAGATGGCAACGAAGTCTATAGTTTCGATTTAGGGAGGAAGGGGTCACCTTACTATCTCCAAATGTGAATGCAAGGCTGGGTCATCAATATCTCTAGATATCTGCATTTAAATGTCCTTCCTGATGTCTCTCAACGATTTCCTACCTTACTCAATTTTTCAAATGTAGATTTTTACTAGATGATCTTTTTATTTGGAATTTTATTAAAAGTTGCAAAAAAAAAAAAATCCAAAATCGTAGTGAGTGAGTAAGTGAATATTAACAATCGCATTATGCAGCTACACGAGAGCTTTGGTGACAGACCATGTAATTTTGATCTTTGGTCAAGTGACAAGGAGGACAACATTTCTCCTAACTTCCACACCACACCAGCAGAAGGACGTTCGACTCTCGACAGATACAAAGTGCATCGCTTCCTTACATGGTGTTTCTTCTGTGGTACTAAGCTCATGACACGCCTGCAACGAGTCCATTACTTTGACCACTAGAATAGTGCCGCCACCCTAAATTATAGAGGTGCGCCAGTGAACGAAACTCAGAAATTTGCAAGTGCTGATAAAGTATTTTCTATGAATATACAAGTCGCACTTACGAGTACGCATATATAATCAACAAGCGGATCTTTTTTTCAAACATTCATTTTACATTTTAGTCAATACATTTCAAGATATTCGATTTTATAAGTAGATTATCTTAGTTTTGAGTACCAATGTGCAAGCAACAGGAAACAAATGGAGAAATGAGTCTTTTGTTTTAAATACTTCCTTAAAAAACTGTAATTTTTTAACTATGCAGAGAAAAAAAACCTGGCTTTTTTGNAATTTCAAATTGAAAAAGAATTTTAAAAATATCGTACGGGTATATTTTTAAAAATTTTATGCGCACATCTTCCTTTATAGAAGCATTGCCTTTCTATGAAAACCCATATGTTCCTTATCAGATAAAATTCGCCGAGTTAGGAGGCCAGAATATTAATTGGAATTCATCTTTATGCTCCTCGAACCCTTCTAACATATTTCTAGCTATTTGACATGGTATGTTGTCTTGCTGTAAGATTTAATTTCCAGTTTTGAAAACAGCCTGCACATAAGGGTACAACTGTCCACAATTATGCTCAGTTAGTCTACAACTTTCACGGTCCTTTCTACCAGAACTGAGGGTCCCAGATTCAACCATGAAAAGGTTTTTCAAAGACGTCGCCCGCTGACACAACCATCGGCGGAATGAATGAGAAATCGTGATTCGTCAAACCAGGAAATTCTCTTCCACATTTATTTTCTCAATGCTTCTGAGCCCACCTAGGAGTAGTTGGCAATGACGCTTGGTCAATAGAAGCCCACAAGTGAGCTGTCTGCTGTGCAGTCCCAGATCCAACAGTGCCCGGTGAGCTGTGTGTTCCGGAACACTTCTACTTGGACCTGCATCGTATTGGACTGTCAACTGACCCAATGTCTAGAGCCGATTTTGCTTTACTTAACAAAACAATTTCCAACGTCCTTTTTATTTGATGAAGCGAAGATGTCCTACAGCTAGGAGTCTACTTGTGGTTTCGCCGTTATTAATCAACTTTGCACAGCAGAAGTCGAACAACTTACCAGTCATGCTATTTCAGAGATATGCGTTCCGAGTCCTCGAGCCATTACAATCTGCACTCTTTCAAATTCGCTTAGACCACCCATCTGTCCATTCACTCATAAAAGTAAGAGTAATAGCTTAGTGTTTCTCCAGCAGCCGTTACGAACCATTCTCTCTTAATCACGTGGCTTACACTTCATCCAAACGAGTTCATCGAAAAATACGGAGGAGTTTGTGATGATTTAGCTCGATAGTGTATGTTAAAATGTATTTTATGCCCCCAGTATTAAAAGAGAAAATAACACCAAACTTTGAATTCTTTTTCAGAATTTTTGGAATTAATAATTTGTTACATTAATTCTTCTGGTTTTTAGAGTGAATATTGTTGTTTCTTTCAGTATGAGATATGCGATGTTCTCTTTATCTATATATCTTTATATATAAAAATCCCGTGTCAATGTTTTTTTTATTTATTTTTTTTTTATTTGGCCTCGCGACGAACTACGAAACTACTCAACAGATCTTATAATAATTTTGCATATTGTGTGCCATTTCGTTCAATTTGTGTGATAGGATAGTTTTTATCTCAATTAATGACGCCTATATGTTTCTGTTTTACCGGAAATGCAAACTTGAATCCGGGAAACAAAACAAACTCGCAATATGTTGCAATGCACGCGTGTTGACGGAAGTGGAATTTGCTCACCAAGGGGCAAAAAGTAAGTGTTTGGCGTATTTCATGGCGTAGAATCCGAATTTGAAGCGGTTTTCAAAAATTCCCGTAATTTTGCCGGATAATTCCATACGACTGTCTTTTACGTGGATCATGGTAGGGGCTTACCCTGAAAGTCTTGGAGAGCGAAAAGTGCCTTTCTGTTACATTTCGGGGCTGGAAGCGAGAATCTGAAATCAGATTTCAGAAATTCCCGTAATTTTGCTGGGTATTGCTGGAATTACGTCGAATGGCTTCAGGATCGAGTCCTACTTCTGGATTTTCATTCAATCTAGCGGCTGAACTGGTCATTAAAGCATAGCGAAAATACGATCACAATCGGAAAATTGCATTGCAAATTGCATAGTCAGGCATTGAGGCATTGCTGTCACTTTGATAGATGGTGGATGAACTGCTAATTAGACATTCATAAGAAACTCGACGCAAAGTGTAACATTAAAAAAAGCAGAAAAGTTTCGGTGTTGCAAAAAAATTCAATCGTAATTTGATGAGTGTACTGTAGCCCATAAACATTCACTTTTATCATTAGAAAATCCATGTTTCTCGCCAGAGCATGCTCAAATGTATGAAAACCGTCGAATCTATTTGCTTAGGCAAAAGACAGGTTCACGAAAAATATTGTGTACTAATTAATGATTAATTATATTAAAATTGTTAATTGATATAATTTAAAACGATAAAAATTGATAAAAATCAGCGTTATTTACCTCACCTGGATCCGGAGGATTAGAGTTAGCGTGCCCGCTTTGTGAGCCTAAAATTGTGAGTTCGACCCCGGCTGGAGTTGATAGATTTTCTGGAGATGCTCACTAACATACTAATCCAAACTTACAACAATATGTTTGGCAACCAAATCGTATCAATTTAGAAAATTACTTGTGTTGGTAAGAATTTAAAAAATTTAATACCATTTGGTTCATTTACAGTTGAATAAAGTTTCTTATATTTTCATTTCAGTGTAGTATATTGCTGTAGGTCAGTAATTCAGATTTGGATTTCAGGTGGGTAACAATTAACGTCGTACAAAGAAATTGAAAAAGGATTTATGAAAAGATAATTTTTTTTATTATCTTGAAAATCATCAAACCTAGCACTGAATGAATCCTGCAAAATGGATACTAAATTTATCCCAGATTGGTGCATTAACATTCTTAGTAGATAGACCTTTCAATTATGTAAAATGTGTTAATCCTTTTTTTCGAAACTCGAGACAAAAAAAAAAGATCAAAAGTTTGCTTACAGAAGAAGATATATGACGAACTAGGTTAAGAAATTATAATAGTTTCCCTGTTTAAAATATTTAAGTGTCCCCCATACTGTCGATAAGAAAAGCAAAATCTTCAGCCAATCTTTATTTTTGAGTAGCAAGCACTCACTGGGCAGTTTATTGTTTTCTTCCAGATGTTTTAAAACACTCTCCCTCAAATTTCAAAACCTCGTGACTGCACTTCCTTTAGAAAGCCAGGGCACACAACAATGAAAAGTAATCTTTACAACATAATTTTCCATTATAGTTCAATTAAGTGTATTTAAAATAAATTTCGAGATTTTTTTTGTCTGAGACACAACCACATTTCAATAAAATTAAACACTTGGGGGTAGGTAATAGGTTCCTGGTTCTCTCCATATAAAAGTGTCAACAGCCACACTCTCATATGGTGAGAACCAGGGACCTGTTACCTGTCCTCCAATATCTGAGAAATCAACCATTACAGCAACACAGACTTGATGGTCTGGGCAGGCATCACGTTAGATGGTCGCCCACTCCTCCATGCCTTTGAAAGAGACATTGTGGCTACTGTGAGGTATGAGGATGAGGATCTAAAGCCCTATGTTTACCCTGATTTTATTTTAATGGATGACGACTAGAGGCCACATACAGCTTGTGATACACCCTGCAGGGGGTATCTCTTCATCCACGTGACCTAGATTTGTAGTCATAAATGATTGACCACTCGAACATTCCATAATAAATCTAGTTTATTATTATCTCAATATATATTAATCAATGCTACTCAAGTCTTACTAAGGAAATCAGATCAGGAATGATACGACGAAATTATAAATACTAAGTTAAATTAGCACCTGCAATCCTACTCACTATCTTTGTGATAAATTAACCTCCGAATCTTTATTTATAGCAGATTCCTTAACTAGCTTGAGTCCGCTCTATAATCAAACTTTAATAATCAATCTCTTACCGATATCACACGGCAATCAGCAACCAAGCCTCATGTCTCCCTCTTGTATTCAATTCCTTTAATATTAATCTTCTATATATATTATTATCCGACTTGATCCAGCTTCTATGCAACTTTCTGGCTTCTAACCTACTTCTATATGGCTACTATAATACCCTCCGGCCTCCAACCGACTTCCTAGCGAATGCAAAAGCTCCAATATATATAATCATTCACTAATTTGCATATCGCGTATTCTTCTTGAGAAGATTGGATTGAAATGCCATTCTGGCCCCAAAGATTCCCCAAGAGGATTAGCTTAGAAGGCGCGATAAAGGCCCGTCACAAGCTCATCTGGTCAACGAATTTCTGGAAAGTGAGGATATTCACAGGATGGATTGGCCAGCTAAATCTCCATATCTCATCCCTATAGAAAAGGGGTCTTCAACCTTTCGCGCTCAAGGCCCAAGTTAATAAATTTACAAAGATACCCTGGGCCACATAAATAAAATTATAGCGATCCACGGCCACATGACTATCAAAAAATATTGTCAGGAAGTTTATATAAACAAGAAAAATAATCCTTTTTTAACATCAATTCCTACTTTGTTAGAAAAACGTACTGGCACCATCTGTTGCAGCTTGTTGTAACTACGACAGAAATAACGCAGAATAAATTTAAAATTAAAAAATGAATTTAATTAATGAATTAATATTTGAAAAAACTGTATTAACATCAAGTGTCATCCACTACAAGTTTAAAAAAAATTATTTGAACTTGAATGGATGAATAGAAAGTATTTTATTAACGATTGAAAATTTGAATAAGATATATATATGCAGAGGGAGAGAGCGAACTTATAGTAGGAATTGAGATAAAAGAGGAAGTTTATTTTATAAGACTACTGCTGATTCAAACGTAAGAGATGGTGTTTTTCGGATTTATATATATTTATCGGTTTCAAAAAATTTAAATGGAAGTTGAATTAAAATACTTTGCAAACCTGTTAAAGATAAAAAAGTCTACTTTTTATTCGTAAATTTCTGAGATTTTATTCCTGTTCAGATTTTTTTTTTATATATATATTCAAAATTACTTAAAATAAAGTGAAATTTTTGAAAAATTCGTTATTTCCAGAAAATGTTATCTTAAACGGATATCAAACATTAATGAGATGTTTTAAATATCAAGAATAACAGAAAAAATGGCATTTATTACGATAGAAAGCAGACAAAGCAACTTTTTTTTAATTGCCTCAAATTCAAATGATAGGCCACTAAAACGCTGTCTGCGAGACATTCATGACCCGCGGGCCACGGATTGAAGACCCCTAATGCAGAGCATGCCGTGGATAGTCTGGGGAGGGAGGGCAATTTCAACTCGCTTCCCTTGTCTAAGAACCATTCAAAGCCTGAAAGCAGACTTTCTGAGCAAGTGGGAATAATTACCACAGGAACTCCTAAACTCTCTCATTTCCAGAACATAACCACGGTGTGATACATGTATATCTCTGTAAGAGGGACCATACCTAACATTAACCCATGTTTTTGTTGTTCTATTTTGCAACTGCTGCTTCATACCTTCCGACTCCGATGAGTGTTACACACGATCATACGTATATATTATAACTGTTGAATGGTTATTTATTTATTTTTTGCATTATATCAACTCGATGTTCATACCAAATATCATTGTAATCTGTCCTGTAGTTCTAAAGATAATAGACCAAAACTAAAAATTCTCTTAATTTTCAGCACCTGTATACTTATAAATATGTTACAGCTCAAGTGCAAAAATCATTGAATCTGTAGATTAGCTAGGTAGCTCATGAACTAGACTGATCCGTTAAAGTGTGAAAAATTGTTTCCTTTCTCAAATTACCTAGGTAATCTGCACAATGCATATTAGAGACACTAGTTACTCAGCACATTCCCTGGTAGGCACTCGTAGAAATAAAAATAAGATCTTTGGTGGAATAATAGCAAAGTTTCTGTACGCTTTAATGGAGTGTAGTTTTTTTTGGATATGTAAAGAATCACGTTAATACAATCAAGCAAGTAACAAATTAGTTGACAAAATCAATCAATTAAAAAATTATAATACAAAGTTAATATTATTAAATTTATTTTAAATTAATTCAAGGAGTCTTTTATCGAATACATTTACTGTCTATGCCACGCTGTTTCTAAATGTTTTGGATAAATTATTTTGAAATGAGTCAACGCTCAGTCAAAATTAATAAGAGAAAGAAAATGACAAAAACAAACTTTTGAACTTTAACGATACAGAAACTGCTAATGTGTAGATTACCTAGTTAAAATGCGGAGAATCCTTGATTCCGCACTTAAATGAAGCAAATCAGTTAATTTGCAGATTAGCAAGGTAATCTGCACATTAAAGGCTTTCGAGCTTTAAAGATAACATCGTGGAATACGTGTTTCGAAATTAACGAATAAGAACAATTCGAAACAGGTTTTAACAATTTTGAAGAACACTTCTACAAATTAATGTATCCATCATTCAGCCCTCTTAATTTTAATAAAATGTAAAGTTTTCCACAGAGTAAATTTTTTTTTCCGAATTACTTTGTGCGTGTTTTTTTTTTTTTTTTTTTGGAAAGAAAGTACAAAATATTGAATATTGAAATTACTGTAATTGATAAATTTATTTCCAAATTTAGATCAGTTTGCCTTTTACAAATAATCACAATCGATTAAGATAGTGAATGGGTAACTCTATAAATGTATAAAAGTTTTCCCCCATACATCAACCAGATCTTACGATGTAGCAATTTCTTGGGGAAAAAAAAGTATAATCGTTATATGCTGTGAGGGAAAAGTTCCTTACTGCTTTTGGCTTTGTAAGTATAGCTCACAGAAACGTCTTACCAACACTGACTCATAGTTCCATTATTCTGCCTGTGAAGAGGTTAAGTTTATTCTTCGTGTTGTAAATGGTGAAGAGGAACGGGTGATCAGCTGTAAATTCGGGGACAGGGGATGGTCGTGACCTTATTGCGATGACTACAGCAGTGGCAGCGGAAGCCTCGCTTCCCTCCTCGTTTACTTCGATCACAGCCTTGTGGTAAATTTCGGATACGTAGATTCCTTTTAAATCAGTAATGCCAGTGAGATCAGCTTGGCCATCATCAAATGCTTTGATCATGCCCAAGGCTTGCAAAGTCTCCTTCAGTTCTTTGAAGTATTCAACGCGAAACTTAGGAAGCGATACTTTTACCTTCCTATTTTGCATCTCTTTCTCCAGATCCTCCACAAAAGTTGGAGCCAATTGGTTCTCCAGTTCTCTTAGGCCCGTTTGGGAACGAGGGAGAAGAATCAACATGGCGATGTCTTTGCCTTTATACGGAAGCTGCAGGGCTTGGTATGTAGATTTTTCGACGTAGCCGAAACATTCTTTTATGTGCATCATGTTTACTTTCCTTGCCTCTTTTTTCTCGCCGTGGTTGTAGAATTTTTGACTGTTAGTGTCTTTCTTTCGGAATTGATGTTCCCACGTACCTTTGAAGTACACGGCGTTCAGAATAACCATGACGGTGAGGGGACTCAGTCTTTTGATTAACTCTTTAATCATGCCATTGGTCTTGGCCGTCACCCATTCGTTCACATGAGTCACTGCCAGATCAGGATCCTTGGAAAAGTTTTCCTGCAGCAAAACAGCGTGGAAAGATTCCACCAGAACTTTTCTATAAGAGTCGTGGAGGGAGGCATTACCTTCAATCATAGCGGCATTGGCACACTCCAAAGAATAGCTATCGGAGGATTTCTCAATTGCGGACAAAAGGAGGTCGAAAGAGGCCATGAGCTCTTGTTCGGACATATTCTCAAACTGTAGGATTCCATTAATCTCGACTGCAGTGTCAGTTCGTGCGCCGAAGTACAGCATAGTCATGGCGTTTGCGAGGCTAAAAGGAGAGATGAAAATGTTTCCAGCGTCCTTTTGGGCTAGAGTTCTTAGGAGGGTAAGGCCCAGCCTGTGGCTAGCTTGTGCGACCCCTTTTCCCTGAAAAAGAAGGAAGTTAATAAAATAAGAAAAAAAATCTTTTTACGTAAAAGAAAGATGAAAAATAAGTTATGAAATCAAGCAAAATGGTCGATATCACCCTCTTTATAACTTTTTTTTTATGGCAGGAATTGCTTCATCAAGAAAATATTCTAGAGTCTTTAATTAATCACGCAAAATGCACATGTTTAAAATATCAATTGCATACAAAAGTTTATCAAAGTCTTTTTTAAAAAGCGATAAAACATTGAGACGAACAATACTTTCAAGCAAATATTTTTTTAAAAAAAAAGTTACAGTTACGAATTAGTTTTGGTTTAGCAAAAATGGAGGAGGAAATAAACAGAAATTTTTATTTGATACATGAAATTGTTTAAAACCAAAGTTTAGAGGATAGCAGCTGTTAAAAGCCTATCTGCTGGTTGAATCCATGTTAAATGATTAGTAAATCTTCTTTAACTTTAAAAACTCCCCTTTTTTTCTTTTAATTGCATATTTTTCCCTTTAATTTTAAACTCCATTTATTTCTTTTACTCTGATATGGGCAGCCAATAATAATATAGCTCACTCCCAACATCCAATCAAAAGACTCCATTCAAGTAGCCGCGGTTTTTCTCTGCTAGCCTACTCCATTGATTTTTTCCTCCTGAAGCCACGTCTCCAACTAACTATCTAATTCGATAACACAATGCCACCTCTCAGCTACAGATAGGGGTTTGAGTGCTGCTGACGCAGCCCACTTGCTCCACGAAAACGACGTCAAGTCAACCCAACAGCTCGACAGTGCCCCAGCCAGTGGCGCACACAAGGGGGGGTCCTGGGGGTTTCGGACCCCCCCCCAAAGCTCTATATTTTCTTTCCGATTGATTATAATTTGGAGTATATAGTACGTAAAATTTAATTGAGTATTTGTTATTGATGATTAATTTTATTAATTAATGCTAATTATTTATTCAATAATTAGCTTTTTACTGTGTTTTGTTCCTGAAAATCGACAAAATCAAAAGGAGCATGATACAAGAATGGTGAGCTTCCGACCCCGGACCCCCCTTTTTGAAAAATTCCTGTGTGCGCTCCTGGCTCCAGCAATAACTTCCACGAACTTGAACGATGGAAGAGGCACCAAAGAAGGGTCAGTTTGTGCCATATATAAACGGGGTTACAGTTGTTGGTTTTAGAAGTCAAACTGAACCCCCTCCAATTGAGAGGAACGCAGAGAGAAGCATCATTATCTTTAGTTTTGAACAAAAACAGAAGGGGAAAGAGGGGTTTTAGTGTTTCAAGTATCGACTGCTGTTGAGAACAAACAGAATACGTATCTAAGCTGGTGTAGAAGGGTAACACAGTGATGTCATTTTCTTTCATCATGACAGCTGTCAGAACACAATTATCAGAAAATGGAAAAAAGTAAATGTAAATTTGGAAAAATAACAGCATGAAAAAAAATTCTTTAGTTCAAAGTCGAGAAAAAAAAGGAAAATTAAGAAAAAAAGGTGTTTAATTCATCTTTTTTTATGAAGGAACTATTTAGCTTCAGTCATTACGGCGGGTACTACATGAGTACCTCGCCGTTTTTTTAGAAGCACCCCATTCCCCCTCCCAGAAGTAGGCGCTTCGTCGATTTTGAGTTTGGATTCCTGTCTGCGGGCTTCTTAACAAAACCTAAAGATAATGAATGCTTTATTTTGATGAAAATAAATTTATGTTTGTGTTCGATAAAAGTTCATTTTGTTCTCAACAACTGAACATTATCGACAATGATTTTTATGTTGTCCATTATTTAAAATTATTTTTCATCTATTTTGTATCACTTCCACGTATCTAGCATTTAGTTAATTTTGTTAATTAATAAAAAACTGTCTTATTCGAACGTATTGCACATTACAATATTTTTTCGTACCTTTTAGACTTCTGCTGAATTCAAGCAAGAATTAAACAATAACAAGTAATATATAAAAAAAAATTAAAGTCAATCCCTACTTTGAATGGATGAATAGAAAGTATTTTATTAACGTTTGAAAATTTGAACAAGGTATATATATATATAGGGAGAGAGTGAACTAAAATAGTGTAGGAATTGAAAAAAGAGCATGATTTGTGTAAATTGTTGTAACAATGCACAACCGGTTTGGTTAGTTTGGCTGAAAGCCGGTTTTTGACGCCAACTTTTGTGATTGTTTTCAAAATTACATTGTCACAACAACGGAGACGAATCTAAGTTGGTGTCGAAAACCAGTAATTAATTTAACTAAATTTAATTAATGAACTAATATTTGGAAAAACTGTATTAGCATCAAGTGTCATCCAGTACAAGTTTAAAAAAAATATTTGAACTTGATTTGATGAATAGAAAGTATTTTATTAAACGATTGAAAAAATTTGAACAAGATAAATATAGAGAGAGAGAGTGTGAACTAATAGTAGGAATTGAGAAAAAAATACATGTTGATGACTAATACGCTAAAAGGTAATTTTTTTAAAAAAAAAATTACAGTTTGTGACACCATCGTGAAGAATAGCACAAAAATTAAGAATAATAAAACTTCTTACTCTCTCTCTCTGTATTTTACTTTTACTAAACAAATAATTTTTTCGCATAAGTTCAGTATGAAGACTTTTGGGTTTGGTGCTTTTTTCGTGCAATTTTGCACCAGATTCTGGCTACCTTAACTCCATCTGTTTTCCAGAGTCGGGTTCCACGGGCTTTTCGATTTATGGCGCGTTTTCCAATCAGAGTAGTCTTTTCAAAAGGGATGATTCATTTATTTTCTCTTGGATTTTCGATGATTCAGACGTCATTACGAATTTGTTCACTCTGATATTTCAGGACAAGAATAAAGAGTTTCTTGTGTGTTACTTATTAGTTATTATCTAATTATTAATCTTTAAAACGCATTACAATATTAATTTTAAATTAGTATTTAACTATCGATATTAATTTTAAATTAGTATTTAATTATAGATATTAATTTTAAATTAGTATTTAATTATCGATATTAATTCTAAATTAGCATTTAATTATTGATATTAATTTTAAATTTGTATTTGATTACTTATATTACTTTAATTAATATTTATTTCTTAACATTAATTTTAATTAATATTTAATTACCGATAATAATTTTTAATTAATATTTAATTACTGATAATAATTTTTAATTAGTATTTAATTACTGATAATAATTTTAATTAGTATTTACTTATAGATAATTTTTAATTGGTCTTGATTAAGTCAGTTTTTAATTCTTTCATTAATAATTTTCTGATTTATTTAAAAATTTTATAAACCACCCAATAATTTCAAATAATTTATGTTATTCCACATACTGATGTGTTAAAATAATATAAATCTTATAACTTGTATAGCCTTTTTATCTGTGCCTTAGCAGAGCCGGTTTATCCACTGGGCGTTTGGGGCGGACGCCAAGGGCCCGGAGGAGCTAAACTTAACTAGATTTTCTTGTTATAAATTTTGATCCTCCAGTGCCAAGGGTGCCCGTAAATCTCTTGCGCCCAGGGCCCGAAATGAGCTTAAACCGGCACTTTGCCATAGCCTAGTAAAATATTTTAATATTTTTGATATTCTTGAAAAGTTTCTAAGAAGAGTACTGATTTAAAATTTTTCTTTCATGCTCACACATATGGGAAAAACTAGCTATAATTATCTAAGAGATAACTATAGCCAAAGATACTGGATATAAACGCCTTCGGTGTTGGCACCCGAAAATTCTAATTTCCGTCCATAGCCAAAGAGAGAGAAGACTTAATTTAGTTTATTAGTTGTTTTTCCTACAAAAAATAAAAATAATTATCTGAGAACAGTAAAACTAGAATAACAGATTCCCTCCCCCCCTAAAGATTTGAAATTTCTGTTAAAACTATTCCTTAATAATTTTTAAAACGTGAAACAAGCTGCGTATTTATATTAAACTGACGGTAAAATACAGTACAGTTGTATGTAATTACATCAGTGGAATTTGCATATTTTTTTTCCTTTTGTTGTAGAATATATACTATAAGAATAATTAATAGCAACCATTAAAAACTACAATTTGTGAATGCATCAATCTTTTAACTCCTTAAATGTGCATTCTGCTGAATGCTACCTATCAAACATGTATGTTAAATGTGAATTTTAGTTGTAATTTAACAATATTTAATTTTATGTATTAATTTAAGTAAAGAGATAGTAAGGCAAAATGTTGATTGGAAAGATTTTTAAAAAAATCTTAGATCAAAATCTTTAAAAAGGGATTTAAAAAGAAGATTTTTATCACATAAGCTCTAGCAGACTTTTGTCATTGTATGTCAATTTTTTATAGTATATTCACAGTGCTGCTACATGGTAAGTTAATTCTTGTCTTACTATTTATATTTAAATTATTTATGTAGCGAAACTTTTTTTACTTATTACATTCTTTATATTTTTATTACTTTAAATTACTGGTCCCATTTTTTCTTTAGGCTTAATGTATGTTTAAGTAATTATGATGATAAATAAAACTATGTATTCATTACTATTCCGAATCGCTTACGAAAATTTATTTTTATTCGTAATTTCAATACAATATTGTTAATGATAGAAAACTCTATTTACATAATTTATGTAGGTATACTCTCTCTTCGCCTATTTTTTAAAAAATATTACATGTTTCATTTTTTTTTTTTTTTTTTTTTTTGTTATACCAGGACTTGAGAGAATCCCGCCATTTACTTTCGTCTTGCAGTGGGAAAGAGTGGCGGGAGGAGGGACAAGCTCACTCGGATGCTCCGAACTTCCATTTTCTCCGATTTGTGGCGGCGGGGTGTGGGAGGGAGGGACTACTGCGTTTCGCGAAGTTTCAGAATGGCGAAAAAGTTTGCAACCTTTTGTTTTCCTTGGCGACTTAGGTTTCTAAAAAAAAAAAAAAAAATGCCGATTTTTCAAAAAACTTTTTTTATTGAACACTTGTGTTTTATTATTTTATTTATTTATTTTACTTTTAAAAAGAGAGATTAACATGGTGTAAAAACATATATGTCTGTGTTTTCATTTTACTTAATGACATAAAATAAATTCTATTTTCGAAAGTCCAAGGTTGATAAAATTCTGAAACAAAACACATCTATAAACAATATCATCAAATGTTATAAAGTTAATTCTGCATATACTCAAGTTAAATGAATTTGGACTTTGCATGTTAAAATTAAAAATATGGACAAAAAAATTTGAACAAATTTTGTACAATAAAATTACAAGTTCAATACAATTTGGCAGCATTTCGTGATTCAATATAATACGCAAGTTTAAAAAGAAAAAAAAATTTTTTTTTTACTACTCACTTCCATTTTGCTTCCACTTGTCGCTATTCACAGCTTGAATGAAATCGTGACACTTGGAAAAAATTGAGAGAGAGCAAGGTAAAAAAACATCCTTTTAGCGATAACAGGAAAAAAAAATCATGAAACGGATTACGTCATTTAAAGGTACCCACCCACTATTTCTGCATCAAAGAGTCAATTTACAGCAGCCAGTGAAACACCGCCCTCTATGTTTTAACACATGGATGAAAGCCGAACAATCGTTGAAGTGCGGTTTTAGATAAACAAGTTATATGATATTAAGTAGAAATCGAGCCTAACTCGTCACACGATGATTCATAAAAAGCTGATTAAAAGTATTTAACATTTTTTTTTTCACTGAACGCTCTGCTCCTAACGCAAATTACTTTTTATAAAAAGGGTAAAAAACTAAAAAAAAAAAAGACACCAGAGACACATCAACTCTTTTAAAATGTCTCAAAACTCTTAAGAAATCTCATAGCTTATTTTAAAATGAAAGCGTTTATATTAAAGAAGGAATTACTAGTCATTCAGTTACTGACCAATTTTCATTTTGACAAATACGAGGATGATAAAGTCTATCGAATTATTTCTTTTTAATTACTTCGATACCCCTGGCTGATGATCTCTTATGAATATTCACTTAAAAGAAATATTTAAGAAAAATTTAATAAATAATTTAAGAAAAATAAATTTTTAAGAAACGGTACTTAAAGAAAATACAACATTTTTTAAGTATGATACGACTTTTATCAAGACTTACTACTAATATATTTAACAAAAATTGAAACGGCATTTCCTACCATGACGTAGAATGACGTAGTGCAGGTTTCCAGGGATTGTGTTCGTATCCGCTGGAAAAGAGAAGCGGCAATTGTGCTATAAGACCACCACAAAATGCGCTCGGCGATGTTGGAAAATTGCTGACGTTGAAAAATTATGAACCTTTTTGGCAAAATAAGAAAAACGATTGAAAAAATTACTCACCATTTTGTAGATGGTGTGTCTTTTTTTTTTTTTTTTTTTTTTTTCTTTTACAGAAAGTGGTTTGATCATGATTTTTAATTACTTGAAAATGCATCAAATTCCATACTTTTATGTTGTGAAACTTTCCATAAATACAAATGCTAAAAATTATTTTTAGAAAAATAAATTTAAAAATAGAAAAAAATCACTCAAAGATGAAATTTTGAAAAAAAAAAAAAATATTTATTCAATCAATATCAAAGTATCTTGATAATTCTATAACAATATCTCAGCCAAAATGCATTTAATAAACTTTAAATAATGAATAAAATTTAAATAAACAGGAAAAAAAATCTTTCAACTACAGTCAGTGGCGTAGTTTTATATACAAAGGCACTGTGTGTTGCAAAAAAAAAAAAAAAACCCGAGGTTCTTATTTTGGTTGGGTTTTATCAAATAAAAATTTTGGAATATTTTAAACATACATAGCTACTTCAACTTTAGCTCTTTATCGTGCTCTGCAGAATATGGAAAAACAAAGCTACGTACTACTTATATATATGTACATGAATTTAATTATTAACACAGAAATACTTGGACCAAAAGTACTCGAAGAAGGCTGACTAAGAAATTTGTCAATTTTGGACAATTTTTGTTTACTATCATCCAGTAGCGCACACAGGAATTTTTCAAGGGGGGGGGGGGGGGGGGGGGG
>BMAV01012354.1:16771-56309 GCA_019973955.1 Trichonephila inaurata madagascariensis | reverse complement strand
CCCCCAGGAGCCCCCCTTGTGTGCGCCACTGCTATCATCTCTACCTTGCCATTGTTTTTACGCTTAAACGCAAGAGTGGGTTTCTTTTTCTTTTTTCATTCATACTTTGAGTCTTCTAATTTATGCAATACGATTCGTAAGCTCTCGAATACTTACTGACATTAAAAGGTTATATTTATGGTTATTTATTTATTTACTTCGGAGAATCAAACTCACCCACTAGAGAGCTTAGAGCTACAAAATGGTTCAACGAGATAAACAGGAAATGATACAAAAAATACCCATGAACAAGAAAATACAGTACAATATTTTTATATTTATTTTAAAAAGAAAGGTCTCACCAAAAAACAGAGAGGGGGGGGGGGCGGACAAAATTACATCAGTCTATTGCATATACGAGTAGATTATGAAATACTGAAACAGAAAACTGGCTTATTAGGAATCATAACTAACTTAACTCAATGGCGCAACAGCCCTCAAGGGTCAAGGCCTACTGTGCCCAACTCAGTATACATGAACTTGGGCCCTGAGCAGATGATCCGGTAAGGTGGTCAGTCTGACGCGAAACCTTCATTTTTTCATTTAACCTTCATATTCAAGCTTGGTACCCATTTATCGACTCACTGAAGGGATGAAAGGCTGAGTCAACCTTGCCCAGCTCGTGGTTTGAACCTCCCACCTGTGGTGCGGAAGAGCGATTATGAATCATATTGCTATTAAAAATAAAAGAATTGCTTCCTGTGTAGGTTTTTAAGATGTATTAATAAGTATGGTATGATTTTTCGTGGAACTTGAAGCATTTTCAAGTAACAGTTCATAGAAAAATGAAAAAATTGAAAATAATATAAACTTTTCAATAAGTTAAGCTCGCAACACTATACAAACAACGGAAAGAATTTAGAATTCCCTACAAGTTCGAAATTGCTTTTAATTAAGTTGCCATGATTATAAATGTGTCGCAACCTTTTGTATTTATATAAATTCGGCTTATTTGGTGGTCAGGGTCCGAGGCTTAGGGGTCTTGAGCTTGAAGGTTTCGGTGCACGGCACCGCCTAGCCCTTTAGTAGCTACGTCATTGACTTCAGTATTTCGATTCGAATGTTGCCGAATAGAAGTAAAGTAGCTTTTTAAACTAATCCTATGTATTTCTATAGTTCAAAATATTCTATAATTGAATAAATTAAAATGAAAACTACACACACATGCGATCTGGTTGAATATTTCATAAAGTAATTTCACTTAAAAAGGGTAACAACAATTACAAAGATATGCTGATTAAAAGTATGTATTTCCAATCGAAGACAAGATAAAATCAGTATGTTGTGTCATATCTATAGATAAATTAATTTTTTTCCCAGCCCAACGAATAACAGAAGATATGAAAGATAGATGACGATAAAAAGTAAGATTATTGAAATTTTTTCAGAAAATATTAAGTTGGATTTTTTTAAAAATATAAAAATAATATTTTATACCGCTTAAGTATCTTTTTTTTTTCCTTCTAATTTGTCTCTATATATTCACAACATAAATGTGGAAATAGATTTTTTAAATTTAAAAAAAAAAAAAAAATGACTCTGAAAATTATAGAAAAAAAGGACTTTTTAGATGTATATATTTTTTATGAGTTAAGAAAAAAAAATTTAATTACTTTAAAGCTTTTAAGATTTAGTAATTAGTTTCAATACCAAGAGACGGAATGGGAATTTTTCTCGAAAAAGAATCATTCATTTCTAAATTCCCAGAACATTCTTTGACTTGGATTCGTTCTCAGATATTTCGGATATAAAACGATATTAGTGATAGATTATTGCATTTGATATTATTTTGAAAAAAATGAATACATACTTCACGTAGAAAATTGATTCAATAAGCTGATTTTAATGAAACATAGTCAACATTCAAGTTATTGCACCTATAATTGACTTCTAAGAATACAAAAATATAAAAATTCATAAAAATCGATTTTTTTCAATTTCAGTCTAAAAAATGGTGCATATTTTTCTGAATCTAAAAAAGTAGAACACTTATATGTTCTTTGATAAAAATTACCCTTAAATATGAAAAATAAATTTGATAAAAATGTAAACAAACAACCACTCCTCTTTTGACACATTTGAAAAGATAGCTCTTCCATATACAGCTGCCATATATTCGGCAGCTATATCAGCTAGTCTTAACACCTTAATGCAGCGTCTCTCAAACTGTGGGGTGCACCTCCAGGGGGCATGATAACTCTACGAGGAGGGCACGAGCATATTAAAAAGTCGAAAACAAAAGATTATTTAAAGAACATTATTAATTTACTGAAAGTAAACAAACAAAAAATGCATTCTAACAATAAAAAATAAAATATACATTTACACTGATATAATGCACTTATAAATGTATCAGTACTGCACAATGTATTTTATAATTAATTTAACAATACTAAGTTAAAAACAACATTAATAATTATCAGTGACACCATGGGCTTGTATTTATAAAATCATATACAAAAATTAACTTATTTTGATGATTTATACGGTTTATAATTAATCTCTTAACTGCCGATTTAAAGTTACGCGATTCGCTCCCCAATGCCACCGTTTTCTGCATAGACGAGCGTATGTGATGTATTAAGGGGGAAAAAAAGGAATAAATAAGTAAATGTAAGCATCAAAAGAAATGACTGTGCTAATTCTTTGGCCAGAGACTATGGCCAACCTTGTACCACTTTTCCCACTTGCTGATGCAAACTCTGTGACCAGATCTAGATTTTTACCTCATTCCTTTAAGAAACCCCTCATAATAGACTTTGATTCCCCAAGAATTATTATATCCGCAATCGCACGATTAAGAACTCATCACTACAAGGGCATGAAACTCCATCCTGATGAAACAAGATCTTATATATAGAGTAAGAACTACTTCGAAATCCAACCACTCACACCAAAATATATCTCCGAGAGTGCCCAGTTATCACCCCAAGAGCATTAAAACTTAATCTAACTCCACTCATGGACCCACTGGAAGAGATCCTTTACAGCCAGAACTCTTCGGAATTGACAACTTTATTTATTGCCAGCTTTGGTGAAATCTAGTGTTCTTATACTATTTTTCTTCACCAAATTTTCATGGACACGAGAACAACATATCAGCTGGTCTTCCAAACAAAAGATCTAGTCTGTTTTTCATAAAATGAAAAGAAAAGAAAGAAAGAGTAATGCCATCACAATGTCTAGGATAAATTCGAAGTAATCATTGATAGTGATTCATTAATTTCGTTACAAAATGAATATAAATATGCGTGTTTTTTTCAAATATTTTAACTCTCTATGATTATGTTACTCTAAAACCTTTTTTTAGTTATTTAACCCATCAATTAGAATTTAATTTTTAAAATTACAAACCAATTCCTAGTCCTATCTCCACAAGCAATGAAGATTTCGTTGTGACGGCCTTCAAATCAAATTCTGAAACGTGCGCTCAAAAAATTTTACTTATACCAGATTGTCTCTGCTTTTAAATAGGGAACTTCTAAAATCAGTGATGGTATTAATGAATCAATTCTGTCACACCCATTAATTCAAAATTGTAATGTAACTAAAATAGAAACGATGATACATGGTCACCGTTCACCACAGTATTCCGTTATGGAATCGAGATGGAAGAATTGTGAATATAGTCAATGTATTCTATTGCTGTAACATTTCAAAAATAACGCTGAAAAAGCAAAAATGGAGTGAAATTCCTATTTATAATTAATTCTATAGTTATCTAATAGTTATTTATTCTCTAAAAGAAACGATTAACAACTCACAAAATCAGTTTTATTTCCTCTTACAAAAATTAGAACATAAAAAACTCTACTGTAACCGTTTGCAATCAAAATTTCTGATTGCATACATCCAAACAAACATTATTGACTTGTAGAGAATCTATCTTTCAGAACAGAAACAAAGCAACATCTAGTGAACATTCCTAAGCGCACTCAATTGAATCGAATTGTAGCAATTTAAGGCTGTTTTCGCCATATACCCAAGAGTGTGAACTTAACGCGGAGTACATTTTCGAATAGAAAAAAAATGCTCAAATTTTATAAAAATATGTGACATTGTAAATCATACATTTGTTTATGATACAGCGTTATTATACAGTACAGTACACTTGCTTTTTGATACTAAAGGAGTAGCGATTCGGTCTTCAACTAATGAGTTTTTTTAACGAAACTACCAGAGTTTCGTTAAAAAAACATAATCTCACGTAACTTTCTACCCACACTTGCGAAGGTGATGTGATGTGGAACACGCCCGTTGTGGTAACGTTCCTGGTACAACCACCGAACGGCTCTCCCGTTACTTGATGCATCTCCATATACTACCAGGAGATGTAGACCATTTCATAGTCTGAATACGAATTCGTATACCTCTGGGAACGGATCGCAAATGAAGACTTCCAGCAGGATCGGTGTTCACGAAACCTTCCGTTCAACGCCAACTACTGCAAGATTGCCTGAAGGAATCTTCAAGTACATCAGGAATTCTATGCAGCATTGCTTCCAATCGACTTCTGGTCGTAATTTCGAACACCTGTTACAATACAACCGTTTAATAAAATGTTTTCTGTTTTTTCTCTTCTTTGCAACAAAACTCGCAACTACTGTATTTACCCTGCATTCCAATGTGATTCCAAGTCGTCTTTCTACCCCCCCCCTTACCGACAAGTTTGTCGGTTTGGTAGTGAATCACCCCGTATGTACGTTTCGTATGTCCGAAGTACCACTTCAAATTCATTTAATATCTTAAACGAAAATTCTATGAAGAAATTTTACAAAGAGTTCTATATTATAGCTCAGGAGTGGCGAACCTTTTTGGATCAATAATGAGTTATAGACATGCCATCAAATAACTTTAACTTGTGATTATTAGGAAACTAATAAAACTAAAGACGAGCAAATCAAAATTCTTTATTTAATACGAAAAAATACATTTTGCACTGTATAGTAGTAAATGTTTTAGTTATACATGTTATCTAAATTAAAGTAACATTAGTGTGACTTCTGTTGTTGTAGATTTTATGACAAATAATATTAGGATGGTAAGGTGTTAATTTTAACAGAATGCATGCTGAATCAGAGTCGTCTGCTAAACGGTTTCTAAGCGAGTCTTTGATGTTATTTATCTCTGAAAATAATGACTCGCAGGCATAGGTAGATGAAAATATGGTTAAAATAGCATGAGTGTTATCCATGAGTGAGCATCCATGTTAAAAAATTTCGCCACTGGCATTTTTACTTATATTGCTTGTTAATCTTTCTGCTTCAATCAATTCGAACTTTTTACTTGTTTCAATAAACTTTTAAATCCATATTGAACTAGACTATAAATCAATCAGTTGCATTTCAAATTCTTCAATTTTCAACATATCGAATTGGGTCAAGTTCAGTTTATTAAATGAAATCACATCAGGTTACATAATAAATTTGAACGTTTCCGATAATTCCTTGAACTGAGAAAATCTTGCTGAAAATTCTTTGCTTAAAAAATCAATTATGGAAATGAAGTCATCAATAACTGTTTCTTCATTTCGTTTCTCATGGGCATCTAAATTTTTGATTTTTTTTTTTCAAGTTTGGGAAGTACTTGTATAATAATATCGTTTCTGAAAACATACAGTTTAGCTTTAAAAGCGCGAATTAGAACCATCATGCCGATAACTGTTTTATTGGTGCCTTGAAGCTTTACGTTCAATTCACTGAACTGTTGGCATATGTCTGTAAAAACATCATTTTAAAAAAGCCACATTATATCCATCAACTGTGGGTATTGTTCAATTTTGCTCTCATTTTGCAGAAACAGTCTGATTTCTTCCAAGCAATCAACAAATCTTTGAAGTAAGTTCCAGCTGCTCAACCAGCGAACATTATTATACATTAGTAAGCCATTATACACTGAATTGACTTTATCCAACAAAGCATCAAACTTTTACTTATTCAAAGCCTGCGGCGATATGGAATTGATTACTTTTGTGACTAACGTTATTACATTATCAAGAGATATCAAAAGCTACTCTTTGCACATAAAGCTTGTTGGTGAATAATGCAGTGGCATTCAAGAATCGAATATCCTACGTCTTTTTTAAATAAAAAGAAATGAAATCATTTATTATTATTATTATTATTATTATTATTTTGCCTACCATTACCTACCATAATTGATTTTTTTCAAATCAATTTCTTTCTCAGCAAGCAAATTTTTTAATGCCATACCAATATCTGTGCCTTTTGTAGTTTTTTAGAAACGATGTTATTGCAATTAATTCTTCCTTAATGACGTTTCCTACTCAATAGCGAGCAAATACAGCTAAATGCGCAGATTTAGTGATGTCAATACTTTCGTCAAGACATAGCGATATAAAAGGAGCGGAGTTAATGCCATTTTTTTTGTTGATCTGTAACATTTTCGGCCAGTTTTAAGATTCTATCTTTTATTACGTTTCTAGATAGAAGCATATATTTGATGCGCTGAATTATCTTGTCTTTATAATCAAAAAGTAAGGGCGTGCATTCCAACCAAGATTCCTTTAAAAACTCTCCCTCTTGAAAAGGTTTACCATGCCGAGCAATGGCATTTACAGCCGAGTAACTTGCCGCACTAGTGTGACAATTTTTGCTTACATATTTAATCATAGACGTCAACTGTTTGTTGCTGTCTTTTATTGCACTTGCATTCCCACCAATTTATTGCCCGGTGCATTCCCACCCAATCTACTACATTTTTTTCAGTAACTGATACAACTAAGCATTTAAGAGACGAAACAAAAACCTTAGCTTTTTCAGCTATCGATGTGCGTTCTGTACGCCTAAGTTAGTTTCGAATCTTTCAATGAAACTATCGAAATTTTAATTTTCTTCGTCAAATTTTTCAAAGTGTGCAGTTATTTTATAGCTGAATTAAGTGTCTTTATTATGCAGTGCTCGAATCAGTTCTTGATTTTCCCTGAGCAATTCTGGAATTTCCTGCTCCAAAATTCCTCCCGATTTGAAAAAAGAAATAAACTTTTTTTACCTTAAACCATCTTCAGGCAATGCCTTATCGGTAGAATGGTCATCGGGGCACGTGATCTCAGATGAGGTCTTAATCCCCTATCTTTGAGGCTGTTGTTGAATATTCATGATATTACTTGCCACGATTAATTGGGTGGTTAGAAAAAATAATAAAAAAATTTAAAAAATTAAAAGTTAATTTTTGCGACCTTCAGAGTTTAAAAATAAAATTGCTGGAGCTGATTTTTGTTTGTGTTGAAATGTGAGAAGCAGAGTGTATCTGTGTTGACCGATGCTAACTCCATTGCCGGAGGCTAGCGAACGGTCATAGATGTCATTTGAAGGTCATTAGTCATTTGATGTCAGGTAAACTCGCTCGGATGCCAGAAGGAACTCAGCACCTTGTCCGTCGACTTCCAACTGTGAAAAAACCTAACTAAAATTAGATGGTCGCGGGCGCCGGCACCGCGAGGCGCCTATTCCCAGAAGGAAGGGAGGAAAAGAAAAACCATATGTCGGAAGGATGTCAAATACCGAAATCTCACCCGGATGGTGAGGGATGAACGTGCCCCCAAGCACATCGTTCTAACGAAGCACAACGCCGGCGGAGCGGAGGGGGAGAAACGCAGGAAGGAAAACGGGACGGCCAGAGGCAGTTAATCAAGAAGGTGACAGTTCACCAAATGAACCCAAAAGGAATGATGCGTTGTAACGAGACTGCTTATGTTGTTAAGAGTGTGAAAAGAGTGTAATTTTCGTGTTATGGGGGGCGAAGCGGGTTTCTCCACTTCGTTGAAGAGTATGCATATTTAATTTTAGGATGAGGATAATTAAACAATGCTTGTGCTTTAATAATTGGATTGTCATGAGATTCTATCGATTTAAAAACATTTCTAAAGAGTTTAGTGATGTACTGTGAAAAAACCCACCAAAACGGTCTGGTTTTATATTATACTGCTTAGGGGAACACAGAGCTCGCCAATTAGGTAGCTGCGTTTCGTTAGGGTGTGTGTCCTGCGAGTTAGTAGATGATCGGAGTATGGATTAATATGCCAACGGCACCCTCCCAAGTACTGAGCGAGCCCGATGATGCTTAACTTCGGTGATCGGACGAGAACCGGTGTTTTCAGCATGATATGGGTGTTGGCAATGCCTTATCGAAAAGAAAAGAAGATTATTATTTTCTTATTTATTAATTCATAGCGAGCTGAATACTTCCTGTGTTGCTTCACAAAAAAAATTTTTTTTATCGAAAAACGTGTCTTCTTTAAAACGAAAGTATAAAAGCAAAATAGCTCGTCACTATCTATTATGTTTCATGTGAGTTCTTAATGATCAGCTGCATATTACTTTTAAAACTAATTTAATTACATCATGATATTCACGGCACACTACAAGAACATTACACATATACAGAGATTAATTATACATTCCATTCTAAAGTGCAACATTTTCCTCTTCGGAATGATACCATTACAGTTATCAGTCTTAGAACTGGTTACAATTAAACATACTACAGATTGCGATTTAAATCACGGGAGACAAATTCTATTTTGTGCTTGTTGATATCAACTTGATGTACTGCACCTAATATTGCAGATATTTTTTCTCAAAACCATTTCTAATTGACAAATTATTGGAGAGCAATTGTTATGGGAAATATTAGAAAAAAGTATTTATTCATTCCTCTATAGAATTTGTCTTCTTACTTGAAGAAAAATCATGCTTTGGTTTCAAAAATATACAAAACGTTATGTCGTAAGTGCTTAAAAATAAAATTTTGATACTTCTATCTACATTTACATCATGATTGAAAAGTTTCGCTACAAAAGGAAAATAATTCAGATACATAATTTTGGTCTATAATCTAACTAAACACAGAAAAGATTCCATGGTAAGGATAGAAGCCACCTGAGTATTCAAAGAAAAACAAGAATGTTGCCGGTGTATTTATTTTCAATGATTGGTGTAGCTCCAATTAATACTTTTGCTGCTTTTATGAATGGGAATACAAATTCTACAACCTACAACAAATAATAAATTTCCAAGAAATGTCAATTTCTCAAAGAATATGGAAACCAGAATTATATAAAATGGTTTAATGGAAAAGTCCATTTCAGTTACAATAAGAAAGAAGTTAATTATATTGTAAAATATTCAAACTTATAATACATAACACCTGAATGAGGAAGATGAGCAATTTTAAAAGCATTTTCCTGCCATGCACGTGTTATTATTTATCGTAAATACTGTTGATGATAAACAATATTGTCAATAATAAAGTACTTGCAATGAGTAAAAAAAAATTGTAACAAAAGCTCTTAGAATAATTTCGTTTGCTTTAAATTTTAAAAATCTTGTGTGGAATCTAAAGGAAAGGGTTTGAAAGAGAAATAAAAGGGAAATAGGAAAGAGCTAAAACGTAATTGTTTTGAGATAACAATTACTAATAGTTAAAATAGACTATTTGAAAAATAGCATTTGTATGTCTTTTTTACGCGCGAGCTAGCTTAATTACACCCATAAAGGAAAAACGTGACATATTTACAACACGTTAGAAATGTCAATAAATAAAAGGTAGATGCTTATTGAAATTATGTCAAGGAACACACACACACAGGAGGATTCGCTACCAGACCAAGAAACTTGCAGCGTATGTATGGGGTACAGAGACGACCAGTGGTGTAAGAGATTTTAGGGCCCTCTGCAAAGTCAGGACTTGGGCCCCAAGCCAGATCTCAGAAAGGATTGCAAAATTATATTTAAATGGCGTCAGTCAGGCCTTGGGTCCCGTAGAATTTTGCTCCCCCTCAGCGATGCTGGGGTGCACGTTGTGGCCTGCCTTGGTATCCACCTGAAGTCCCCTTAACTGGAACCAGCTTGCGAGCAGAGAGAAGTGAACTGATATGAACGCACACTAAAAAAAACTGTCTTCTCCGAAGATACTCGTTCATTCTTCTCTGCCTGATTCGCACGAGACATCAGCACGCACTCTTCCCTTTATTCAATTTTCATGCATTAACCTAAGTAGTTTGTTAGTAATTTTTATAATGTTCTATATTGTAATTGTAAATTAAAAATATGTTTAATCTTTTTTATCATGAGTTATTATTATTTTTATGGCGTGGATTAAACTTTAATTAGATTCCCACATCACGCCATAATTGGTGACCCTGTTTATAATATTAAAACGAACACGTGTGAATTCAATCAGCTAACATCGAGTTTATATTCCAGAAAAAAACAATGTTAAACTTCTAATCCTCTAATCTTAATCTAATCCATGGATTGTTCCCACCTCCAATTTGTGCAGAAGAGAGATCATTTCATGCGTGAGCTGTCGCTGGAAAATCAGTAAGTTTTTATACTTAACTTTTTCATTTATATGCGCTGTATGTTTTTTTTCCCCTAAAATTTCTATGCACTTACGTTTAACGTACGCTGATTAATTTTTTTTCAAAAACTGTTTGACCATTTCGCGTAGAAATAATTTTTTGTGCATCATATGTATGTACGATGTTTAATCCTGTATAGATATTTCATTTCAAGTATAATTTCAATTTCCAAACTGTTTTGTTTTTCAACAACATACTTATGTAAAATAGACTTATTTTTATTTACTTTCTAACAAACCTAATGAACGCGATAATAAAAAACCAGATATCCCACGTAGCAGTCAAACCACCACCTTTTTAGAAACATAACCCTGCGCTATGGTTTGTGAGATAAGAGACGCAGTTCAACTTAGCAAAAACATCTGATTATATTACTAAATTTAATTATGTTCTGTCTGTGTTGAGTCTGACATATTAAATTCTGTTAGCGACTTGGTTCTAAAGTGCGAAATCTTCAAAAAGCGTCTAATCGAGGTACACTCAGAAAATGAGGCTTCTAAAATTCGAATTCTCCTCCAGGGTTTAGAATTAGGGGACCAACGGTCACCACAGCTTCTTACTTGCATACGTACCCTCGCCGGTGATAATATTTGCGAGCCACTCTTAAAATAGCTGTGGCTCGGACGTTTGCCTAAAGGAACGCAAACAATTCTTGCTGCTCTTAACGAAAATTTAGATTAGCTAGCTACTGTTGCTGATAAAATCAATGATCTGACTTTTCCCCCAGGGAATTAATTCAGTTGCAGAACATTTGAACAAAAAACTGCGCAATTAGAACAACAAATTGCTCAACTTACACAGTAAGTAAGCGAATTAACTATTTTCGTGAAGCGTTCCCGCCCAGCCCACAACTCAAACCATTTCTGCAATCGCAGTAATTCGTGAAATCGTTTTAAAAGGTACCAAAAACCCACAAATGGATATTGCTTACAAATTTTGGCAACAAGGCAAAAAAGTGTGCTACTCCATGCTCTTTTCGTTCGGAAAACTAGAATGGCGATCGTCGCCTGGCCTCAGTGGTGATCGTCTCATTAACCGCGTTTTATTGGCCGATTCTACATCTAAGATAACTTTTTTTTATTGATACAGGTGCGGATAATTCTGTTATTCCGAAATCTTTTGCGTCTTATGCTAAAGTTCAACAAGATTTAACTTTGTACGTAGCGAACGGCATAAAAGTACCGACTTATGGCACAAAACAAATTTTACTTGATTTAAGCTTAGCACACCAGTTTACTTGGTCTTTCATATTCGCAAATGTACGCCAACCAATCATTGGAATTGATTTCCTGAAGCATTTTAATTTGCTTGTCGATGCTAAACATCATAGAGTTATCGTTGCCAACACTAAACTTTCTTCGAACCGCAAACTTCCAAAAATTAAGTCTGTAACACATATAATCTAGCAATATTAGTCGGCAATACTATGTTTGATAAAGTTTTAAAACAATACCCCGAATTAATTAACCTTTCGCAACCGATACATTTTGATACTTCAAATCAAGTTTATCATCACATAGAAACTATAGGGCCCCCAGTATATTTTCAAGGCCTCGTCGCCTCGCACTCTTCATTTTAAAAGCCGTTAAGAAAGAGTTCGAATATCTTACGGCGCAAGGTATAATTCGTCCAAGAGTCCCTGGGCAAGCCCACTGCCTGCCTGTTGTTAAAAACTCTAATGGAGAGTATCGCCCCTGTGGTGATTACCGCAGACTTAATTCAGTTACCATGCCCAATCGCTATCCAGTCCCTCACATTCAAGACTGCACTCAAAATCTGTATGGAAGAACTATATTCTGTACTTTGGATTTGGCCCGAGCGTATCATCAAATTGCAATAAATCCACCGATATTCCTAAAACAGCAGTAATTACCACATTTGGTCCATTTTAGTATACTTCTATGCCTTTTGGACTTCGAAATTCTGGTCAAACATTTCAGAGACACATGCATCAAGTCTTAGATCATCTAGAATTTTGTATTCCATATTTTGATGACTTGTTCATGGCATTTTCCTCCGAGGATAAACAGCTTGACCACTTACATCAAATCTTTTTTCGTTTAAGGGATTACGGTCTCTGGTTAAGCCCCGATAATGTGTCTTAGGCAAAACATCTGTAAAATTTCTGGGTTGTCTCATAACAGCTAACGGTGTTAAACCACTTCCCGATAAAGTCGAAGACATTGCAAATTTTCCTAAGCCAGATACTATTTCACAACTAAAGGCCGTATAACACGTACATTTTTGGTACAATTTTTTCAAGCAATTTTTCGTCTTACTCAGGGGGAAGGGTTGCCGTAAGCAAAACGAGATAGTCTGACGTCAGCCACGCTCTATCTCCACATTGAAAAATTACTCGCCGATTTTTCTGCTTCGGAAAACGAACATCCAAAATTATTTCATTTAATTTGCTTGGGATTTTGTTGATGGGCGTAAACAGAAATTGAGCACCATGCTGTTTAAAATATTATACACCATTAAAATATACAGCATATCTGATGTGTTGGACGAAAACGAAGCTGCCATCTTGTTTATGACGTGGGGCGCCGAAGAACCCCATTGGCTAGAATTTCAAGCAATTTTTATTTGGAAAAATTTTTTGAGCTCACTAGCAAAAAGTTGTTTGAAAACCGTTGCTATAGCAACTGAGTAAAAATTGCACGAATTGGTTGAAAAATTGCTTAAAACGTGTATGCGTGATGCGGCCTTCAGGCTTTTCTTCGGCCATGCTAAATTTTTATAGGCGTTTTTTATTCTATCCTGCCGAAGCGCAAGCACCTCTTAACAGGTTGTTTACTAATTGTACAAAAATGATAAGCGTCCCGTTTCTTGGAACGAGGAAAGAGAGACTGCATTTATACAATTCAAATCCTCATTGGCTAACGTTGCAACCCTGACTTACCTTACTCCCGACCAACAGCTTTGTTTACTCGTTGATGTATCCAACACCACAGATGGCGGCTGCATTAAACTGCTTGAGTGAAAATGGTTCTCAACCTATCGCGTTTTTCTCACGTAAGCTGAGTGCAACAGAAACAAAATACAGCTCGTATGACAGGGAGCTTCTTTCTATATACTTAGCAATAAAACATTTTAGGCACCAGCTGGAAGGACATAATTATATAATATTTACAGATCATCACCCTTTAACTTCTGCGTTTAATAAAATCTCGGACTCGTGTTCTCCCCGTCAACTCAGGCATCTTGATTTCATATCGCAGTTTAGCACAGATATCAGACATGTTTCAGTATCTGATAACAGCGTGGTAGATGCTCTCTCAAGAATTAATGCTCTTAAGGAGTGTTGGAAAGCAAAAATCTTATTTTTTTTTGCTTGAAATTTTTATATTTTCAAATTGTAAAGAGATTTTAACCTTTCTAAAAATACCTTACTTTAACCTCTAGGGTAATTAGAAGCCATTAAAACCTATTTTTAAAAAATCGTTGAAACTGGGCTACGCCCATTTGAAAGGCAAAAAATGTAAGCAAAATACTTCGTTTATGCTTAAAGTTTAACGTCTGATAAAAACCAAAACATGTATCTTTTATTGTAAACTGAGCCTTTTATTTTTTTTTATTTCCTAGTCGATTAGAAGTCTCACTGTACACATTAAAATCAATTGATTTCAAAATGTAAATTTTGATGTGTTCGATGTACCTTTTCTGAGAAACTAATGTTTACAGTTATGTAAATTTCTTACGTTATATTTATAGCAATGTGTCTAATATATATTAAAATGAGCTTTTTCTAAAAAGCTCAAAAATTTATTTTTTACAAATTTTTCATGTGAAAAATGGTTCAAATTTCGCAATGCTTGATAAAATATTTCATAAATTTTTAAAAAATTCAAAATTATCTAAAAGCTTATTTTGGTTTAATGAGAAAGGTCTACTTTAATTGTATGAAAAATTTCAAACATGTACATATAACAGATTTTGAGAAAAGGTACATCGAAAACAGCCAATTTAACATTGTCAGTATATATATAGAGAGAGAGAGTCGCCCATCCGATATAGTGGTTAGCGACGCTGACTGCTGTGCCGTTGGGCCTGGGTTTGAATCCCGGAGAAGGCATGGATATTTGCAAATGTATAGTGCCTTCGCAGCATGGGGGTACTCTAAATAGCTGTCGAGCCACAAGTCCTCTCCTGAGGTTGGTGGAAAGGGAAGAGATGGAGACCCCTGACCACCTCCAGGATGTTCTCCCTCAAAATTGAGGTAAAACCGAGCCAAATCATTCTGTCACCATGGTGCTCAAAGTTACGGATAATGACAGGCGTCACTTAGCCCTTTACCATGATGAATTCCGTGGGCCTTGATCTGGTCTTTGCCGATCAGGTGGCATTAGTAACAACAACAATATATAGAGAGGTTTCCAACTCCTCTTAACCAACACTTAGCCGAAAGTCAAACCAATGATGAGGAACTTCAAACCTTATATAATTTCTTCTAATGATTTATCCATTATATTAAAACCTTTAAAAATGGGAAATGCTCTTGAAATCTTCTGTGATGTCAATAGAGAAAAAGTACGGCCTTATGTGCCAGAGGAACTTCGCTTTGAAGTATATTTCTCTCTCTCCATAATCTCTCCCATCCACATAATCATGACACACAAAGCTCCTCATCCAAGACCGCTTCATCTGGCCGTCCATGCTAAATGCACACGATGCTGCGTTGCATGCCAACGATCCAAGGTCCAGAGGCATACTGTGAGCCCCATACAACCTTTTGCTCCAATCGTTGAAAGATTTTAGCATGTCCATGCCGATCTAGTTGGACCATTTCCATCATCTGACGGCTTCACCTTCCTATTGACATGCATCGATCGCTACACCCGATGGCTGGACGTCATTCCTCTCAGTGATATCTCCGCTGAAGCCATGGCAAAAAGCTTCATCGTCAACTGGATATTGCGCTTTGAAGTACCTGCTATCATAACCATAAACCAAGGAGGCCAGTTCCAGTCTCGTCTTCTCTACTGCCTGAAATCTATGTTTGGAATACAGCGAATCCGAACTACTCCGTACCACCCTACTTCGAATGATATGGTTGAACGTCTTCATCGTACGTTCAAGCAAGCTCTTCGATATCACGATACCAAATGGATAGAATCGTTACCAGTTGTTCTGCTGGGTTTGCGAACGTGCATGAGAAGGGGAACCTCAATGCATCCTGCGCTGAAATGGTACTTGGAAAAACCATTGTGCTTCCAGGAGAATTTTTGAGCCCTTAAGTCAGGCTCCAACTGATCCCTCTGTTTCTCTTTAGGCTGAGAGATGCATTCCGGACTCTTAAGCCAACTCCTGCTTCCTGACATTCATCTGCCTCATGTTTCATGCACACAGTCCTCAATACCCGTTCTCATGTCTTTGTCAGGGTTGAGGGAATAAAACCATCATTGACAGCACCCTATCAAGGACCATTTGAAGTTCTGAGTAGGACCGACAAATATTTTACAATCAATATAAATGACAGGACATCCACAATCAACATTAATCGGCTTAAGCCAGCTTTTCTGTTGAGTGACACAGACCCAGTGCAGAAAAGAACCTTCCTGTTGTAAATCCTCTTAGACTTGATCCAATGTGCCCATACCTGCCACGACTCACTCTGGTAGAAAGGTCAGATTCAACTCGAAGTACCTGTGAATTTCCATAAACTTTGTGAATCAAAGGATTTTTCATCATATGAAAAACTCTAAGACTTCTGTACCTTTGGTGCTTAAGGGATGGAGTACTGTGGCGTGCCTCGGCCCCCTCCTGAATTCCCCTTATTTGGAACCAGCTTGCGAGCAGAGAGAAGTGAACTGATATGAATGCACACTCAAAAAACCTGTATTTTCCCTAGACACTCACTCATTCCTCTCTGTCTGTCTCGCACGGGACATCAGCACAAACTCTTCCCTCTATTCAATATGTTCATGCATTAACCTAAGTAGTAAATGTTGAGTAATTTTTATAATGTTCTATAATGTAATTGTAACTTAAAAAAATATGTTAAATCTTTTTTATCATGAATTTTTACTATTTTTATGGCATGGATTAAATCACGCCATACACGTAACGTCACTGGAACTACTTGGAACAACATAGGAATCTAGGATCGTAAATGCCGTAGTTGCGAGATATGGTGCAAAGAAACAGAGAAAAAGAACTCAAACAGCAACACATGAATAGGATAGAAAAGATTTTATTCAAAGGTTGTAAAAAAACTGGTGTTCGAAATTGTGACCATAAGTTATCTGGAAACCCTGACAGCAACACTACATGAAATTCCTGACGATCTGGAAGATTCCTGGCATGTCACGTTTCCTTCTGGCAGTTACAGATATACAGAGACGAAGAACGGTCGTCTCGTACACCAAACTTTTCACAGTTGCAAAAGTCATGTGATGTGTAACACGTCTATTCAGGCATCTTTCTCAATACAACAGTAGAGCGGCCTGTCTATTACAATTCACAGCTCCATACACGATTTGAGAAGAACAGTTCTTCATGAAAATATAAGTTCATCCTACTACTTAAGAAAACGAATCGTAAATGACGACTTCCAGCAGGATGTGTTTTCATGAAATCTTCCTTTCAGCGCCACCTACCGCAAAAATGCCTGAAGAAAACTTGCAGAACGCAAGGAAACCTATGCAGTGCCGTTGTCACGCCTGCCAGACAACTTGTAGTAGTACAACCTTTCAATAAAATGTATTCTGTCCCTTTTCTCTGCTACTTTGCACCATAGCTCTCAACTATGGCATTTGCGACCCAACAATCCCGAGTCGTCTCTATAATCCAAACACATCCTACACACACATATATATAAGGGAGTGATCTTTCCCAGAGTGATTTCAAATTTTCATCTTCACGTTTTACTCTTATTTGTATTACATTTTCATATTATTTCAGATAATTCTGCCCTAAGTGCATTAAAAGTTGCACATAGAAGATTTCGGAATGTAAAGGCCGTATCACACGTACACATTTCGAGCAATTTTTCGTGCAATTTTTAAGGCCGTATCACACGTACATTTTTGATACAATTTTTCGTCCTACTGAGGGTAAAGGGTTGCCGTAAGCAAAACGACATGCTCTGACCTCGTCCACGCTCTTTCACCACATTGAAACATTACTCGCCGATTTTTCTGCTTCAGAAACAACCAACCATTGTTATTTTTTTTTTTATACGGCTCGAGCTTTTATTGACAGTCGAGAACAGATATGGCGTCTGACGATCAAGTAATTCTTGCGCTTGGATTTGCTGCCATTTGTGATATTGAAATAGGGAAAGCCAAAAAAAGAAAAATTTGGCAGAGGAAGTGGCCGCAACGAAGAATACAATTGGGATGCTAAGAGAATTTAATGAAGGAATTAGCTCTCGAAGTAAGTCTTTTTCTTCTTTTATTAGGCTTAGGTACTGGGGCGGCTCGTGGGTAGAAAAAGTGGGGAGCCCAATCTTTATTATTATTATTTTTTTTTTGTTTGTAAATTTCTTTTGTAGGAAAATACTTTAAACTACAAAATGTAAGGGAGCTCAGGCACCCCCCCCCCTTCCATGAGCCGCCAATGCATAGGTATAAATAATGTTTATATATTTGTATGATTTGTGCGTGCAAAGTGAACATGCATCCGGGATGTCCTATGCATATGACCAGAAACTTTTTTTAATAAACTATTGATTATTTTCATATGGTCTACACGAAATTTGGAGATATTACTTAACACCTTGGAACCATATTTAAACATTTTCAAATACCTGGATATATTTTATGATGAAATGGTTTTTATGGACATACTTTTTTATTTATATATGAACAATGACCTAACGAGATCTCTGCATAAATATCAATAAAATTGATTTTGAATTACTTATATTTATTTATTTTCATATCCTCTCAGATAATCTTTTTATTTTTGTTAAAAAGAAAAAAATGTTATAATCTTTTAACATTTTTCAGCTGATATTATCTATTGTAATTAAAGCTTTAAGTTTAAAGTGTCATAGATAGTTGATTTAAATAATATGTAAAAAGTGAGGGGAAGGAGTTCTCAGTATCTTCCACTCCTCAAAGTACAATCTATTTTAGATAAAATATAATTATGAAAGTTATATGCATATATTAACTATTTGCATTGTTGAAATTTAATTTCTCTATAAATCATTAAATATTTTATTATTAATAGGACAGTGAAAGTTATCGTAGATTACTACGAATAAATATTTCAACTTTTGAGGAGCACGTAGCTCTTTTTTCTCCCAGAATCGAGAGGAGGAAGGCAATTCCTGCTGCCGAGAGGATTGCGTTATCATTGAGATATCTTGTAACAGGTATTACAACATATTTAATTATGAATCAGTGGTACCATATTTGATTGAAAATTTGCTTTTCTAGATCAATAAATTTGTATTATTCAATTTCTTCCACATGCATTAAAAAAAAAATTTTTTTTTATTCATTTCAGGTGAAACGCAATCCTCTTTGAGTTATCAGTTCCGTATAGCCCAAAACACCATATCTGGTATAATACCAGCTGTTTGTGCAGCCATCTATCACCATTTAGGGTCAGAAATAGTCCCTGATTCCGAAAATGAGTGGAAGATGATTGCAGAAGAATTTTGGGCGAAGTGGAACTTTCCATTGTGCCTTGGTGCAATGGATGGCCAGCACATCAGAATAAAACCCCCCATCTCATTCAGAAGCAACATACAGAAACTACAAGGGGTTTTCAGCAACGTGTTGTTGGCCCTTGTAGATGCTAATTTATAATTTTTGTATGTTGATGTTGGCACTAACGGAAGAATTAGCGAAGGAGGAATATAGGGGAAATCGAAATTGAGGCAAACCGTTACAAATGGTGATCTGAATATCCCCGAAGCAGCAGCGTTACCAGGATCGGCATCTAAAGAGCCATTTGTCATTGTGGCTGCTCTCTCTCTCTCTCTGGTGCCTTTCCGTTGATGCCAAATATCACGAAACCCTATTCGGGCAGTAATTTAAATAAGGAATGCTCTTAGTTTTTAACTATAGACTTTCCCGTGCTCGGAGGGTTTCAGAAAATGCATTTGGCATTTTATTGCTCGCTTCAGGGTATTTGGCATCACCATTTTGACGTCAGTGCCAAATTCAAAATTAATTGTGTGTTAGCTGGCTGTTCCCTTCACAATTTTTTAACTAATAGGTAAAAAAATACATATATTCCAGAAGGCTGTGCAGACAGAGGATATTTTGAATGGAGTTGTAATTGAAGGGAACTGGCGGCAAAACGCTACTCAACTTATTTCCTGCCTAAGGATTTCAAGCAGGGGATCCAATTACGCAAAAGATGTCAGGGACAGATTTCGTAATTTTTTTAATGCTGAAGATGCTGTATTCTGGCAAGATAATTATACATTACATTAATAAATATTTGTTTATCTTTTTATTTAATTGTAATGAAGAGAAATATTTGCATATGTTTTTTCTTATTATGTTTAAAAAATACACAAGTACAATTTTAATTTTTTAATACTTTTGTTGAAAAAATGGTTATATTTTATGTTTATTTTTATGTGAAGAAATATCTTTAAATGATGCAAAATTAATGTACAATAAAACTGTAAATCTATATTATTGAGTTTTTATTTTATTCTACATGCATTATAGCGGAAATCGAATTGTTTCAAAAATATTCTGTGTGGCACACTGAATCATTGGTAGATTGGTTTGGCACATCAAAGCTAAAACGTTGCCCACCTGTTATAAACCATCACCTTCCATTTAAATTTTTTCCCATTAAAAAAGATGTTCTGTTATGTGTTATCAATGTCGAAAAGGAACTATTAATAAACATTTTGTGTTGAACCATTTACAGCAATATGCATTGCCTTATTGTGTCATCAAAACAAAACTCACATTACACATTTTAAATATCTGAAGATGTAATGCAAAATATAACTTTTGTAATAAAACGTACGTCAATAAAAATGAAGTTAAAACAATATACAATTGTAATATACAACTTTACTTTTTATTTGGTACAAAAACAAACAGAAAAATATTACATATATGTAATAATTTAGATTGATATCTCAACTCATAATTCAAATCTCCTTTTCTACTAACATCTAATTCATAAATCCTATTTTGAAATGCGGATCTCAATCTTTTTCTAAAACATGATGTTGGTATATTTATTACTGATTCTTTAGACCGGGGGTGATCAACCTTTTTGGCAAGAGAGTGCCACTATCTGATAATGAGCCATTATGTGTGTGCCACTTCCAACTTTTACAAACAAACAAAAAGATGTAAAGAGTTTAAAAGTTACTTATATATTGACTAATGGGATTTTCACAAATAGCATATTTCTTAGGGCAATTCTGAGTAGGGAAAATATAATAAATACTTGAGTTTTATTGTTAATAAACTTTTTAGATATAAAATAAAAATAATTAACTTTAAACATTTAATTATAATTTATTAAACATTCAATACTTTTTTAATGTGGCTTTTGAATTTGTAATTTTTTTACCAAATCATTCTATATTAAGATTAGTTCTGCAAAAACTTAACAAAATTAAGTGGTTTTAGGAGTATATCAGTTAATTTTTATCTATACTATTTTATATTAAGTTTATATTAGAAAATACTTCTTCAAAAATGTTGATCCAAAACTACAACAATATCTGACAGGAAAATCGTGCAGGTAATAATTAACATTTTGTAGAGAAATTGAAAGAGGATTTATGAAAAGATAAGCATTTTTTTATCTAATGTAGTACTGAATGCATCCTTTAAAATGAATATTAAATTTTTAAATCTATTTTAGCTCTGAGCCTTATTAACTTTGGTAGATATTTAGAGCATTATGCTCCTACAAATTCCAAAATCTCACCAGTGCACTTTCTTTGAAAAGTCAGCGTACACAACGACGAAGGAGTATTCTTTACACGATAATTTTCTATTGTAATTCAATTAAGTTCATGCACCTCAGTGCCCAATGGTCATGTATACTGGGATGCACACAGTAGGACCAGGCCCTCATGGGCTGTTGCGCCACTGAGTTTGAGTTAATTCAATTAAGTGCGTTTAAAACAAATTTTGAGGTGGTTTGTCTGAAACAACCGTATTTTAATAAAGTTGTGATAAAAAAAACTGTTATTTTTCACTATATTTTCAAAAAGCTTTTGTGTACCACCCCTGCTTTAGACCTTGAGATTTTTAATATTTATTGGAAATTCCAAAAAGTACAAGATTGTTTTCATGTGCCTTACTAACCAGGATTTAATATCCTCTTCACCTAGACATGTGATTGTATTTTTTATGATGCACTTTTGAAAACTTTATATAAAAACCTGTATATAAAAACTTTATTATTTAAATACTTCCTGCTCCTTTTCTTCGTCAATGTGTAAAATGCACAAGTATTTTTGTGTTGCGCTGTCCTGATATGTTTGAGTGTCATCATGAATATAAAAGCTGAATGTAAATTAAGATGTTTCTTTGGAAAAAATTTCATCTCTACAACAACTGGGATAATGAACTACATAAAACAAACACTCAACATGACTATGTATATAAATAATTCATTTTTAAAATTAAATCAATTAAAATCATCCTAGCTTATATAAAAAAATTTTGTAAAAGGAAAATATTACTAAAATGGTAAGAAATATTTTATTTTATTCAGTTATTCCTGTAAGTAATCAAGGAAGAAATGGCCATCTTTGGCATGTATTGCTGCCTGCTGCTTTGGGCAGGGCAAATTATCTAGCTCGGAGGCTATGAATGCTGCAAATGTCTCAATGATTGTTTTCTTGTCCACAGCCCCCAAGCATTTTTGCATGCTGTCATAGAACTCTTCATGATTACTATTTACTTTTCTTTTTTTGGCTTGAGGTGTTGAAGTGGACACCCTTGTCCCTTGTGGTAGCTGACTTATTTGAGATCCACTGCATGGAATGGGAAGAGGTTCCACAATAGTCTCAAATAAATCCTCAACCTCTGTGCTCACGCTGACATTCAATACAGTCTGTAATACATGAAAGAATTAGAAGTAGTATACAATTGAAAAGAAAAAAATATATAACATCAGGGGTTAATATAAGTACTGCATTAATTTCCAGCTCCATATAATCTAAATTTGAAGCACTTTCAACTGGGTTGATCGTATCATCAAGGAAATGGAGGCAAGTAAAGTGTTCCCACTTGGGAACAAAATCTTCCGCACCTGTTCCACTTATAAAAGTTTCTTCTTTTCTTTATGGTAGTAGGTGCAGAGATTTTGGAACTTCAAAATGCATACTTCTGAAAATAATAAGAATTTTAATTGAATTAGTAATTAACTGAATTTTCTGTTATTTACTATCCTGGGTTCCAAATACAATACTTTTTGTCTTTACATACAGTACCTAGCATATGTTAATCTACTTTAAATATTATTTTAAGGCATATTCTTTTAAATGTGTTGAATGGGGTTCCCCGAAAACACCTCATAGGTTTGAGGGTGCCATGAATCAAAAAAGATTGAAGGTCATTGCTTTAATATAGCTTTATTCAAGTAACTGTAATTTCCTGTTTAATTTTTAGAGCTGGTGGAAAAGATTGAATTATTTGTTAATTACTGCTGTATAACTCTTTTAGAAAAAAACCTCTTAAATAAAATAATTAGGCGATCAAGTAAATATTCCAGAAGTAAACAAGAAATACACAGATTCATGGATAATTTTTGAAAATTTAAAACAATTTCAATTCCATTTTGTTTTTCAACGAGAAAAGCCAGTGGCATAAAAGTCAGCTGATAAATCATCAAACTTTCAACCAAATTAAAATTTTAATAGTTTTTCTGCAAAATTAATGAACTCTTTCATCATAATATCTCATTATTACATAAGTGAGAAAAACTTTGAATATAATATTCCTTCCTTGTGCAAAAAATTGTCCATTTTGGTAACAGGATGGACAGGGAAAAAGTAACTTGAACAATAGAAAACTGTACTAAATTTTTTGACAAACAATACTTTTTGTTGTATATTTTTATTATTAATTGAAGTATATGGTAAATATTATTAATTGCTGCTTGAAATTACTTCTACGTAATGTTAACTTTGGAAAATTTATAATTATGCACACACACATATATATTCCAAACATATTTTACTCCAACATTAATAACACATCTAGTGCAGATGATTAAAATAAAACACTTCACAAATATTGCTAAAGTTAATTCAAATGCATAAAAAATAAATAAGAAGAGTCTGCATTATTGACTTAAAAACTTTCAATACACATAGAATGTTGCTGTAGCATTTTTGTCTAAGCCAAACTGGCTTCGGCGACATTTTATCAAAACAATGAGATCCGCTTACAGAACAAAAGTACATATTATTTCTAAAATACAACAAGAAACAGATGTTACATTATTTGTTTGACAAGAAAGTAAAAAAGAAAAAAGACATTGAAAAAAATATTTCAACTTACCTGGCATTAGGACAGCTTCGAGTGTCGGCCAACTCTCTCTCATCCTCATGGCGATCTGCTGGAATCTTAATTTTTTTTTCAGCCTCTTCACAAAATGAGGATGTTTTGGATTCCACAGACATGGGAGCTTTTTAATCTCATTGCTTAAAAAGCTCTCCATCATTTCATTGCATCTAATCAAAAACATCAACGATGAGCAAACGCTTAATGAAGTCGAGGCTGTCATCTAGTTTTTGCGTAGTAGACGAAGAATCCTAGTGGCTGGAATTTCAAGCAACTTTTATTTGGAACAATTTTTTGAGCTCACTAGCAAGAAGTTGTTTGAAAGCCGTTGTTATGGCAACTGAGGAAAAATTGCGTGGAATGTGTATGCGTGATACGGCCTTAAGCTTTTGAATATCTCATTAAAAGAAATATTCAGTATTTTTCAACAAGTATTGAGCAAGTGGAAGAAAATAATGTTTTCTATAAGAGGTAATTGCCATGTTTGAAATATATTCATTTTTCCAATAGTGTCGAAAAAAGAACTTTATGAACAACTTCAAACAAGAGGAATCCTACTAAAAGATATGCATACTGCTTATCGGATTCTATGCATTTCAATGAAATATTTTGCTACCAAAATTTAATAACTTTCCAAACCACTTTAAATTCGACAAATTTAAAATAAATGATATTATAGTTGGTTAATTTTATACATATTACTATATTACACAGCCAAGAAATGCTGAGTTCCTAAATCTCGATGGCATGTAATTTAAAACAAGAACAGATTTTTTTTAATAAACAAAGTTCATAAAAATATCTAATTATTCCTTGAACATCTACATAAGTTTTTTTTATTTCAATATTTACAGTTACATTTTATTTAATGCTACATTTGAATATATTACACTTAAATTTAAATTCCATTTATACAAAAGAAAGAGAAGTAAATATTTTTACATTATTCATTTAAAATATGGACAAATGAATAACATAACCCGACATTATATATATATATATAATTTCTTCCATATTAACTTGAATTTTGGAAAGCAAAACAAAAAATTGAGATAAGTATTCCAATGTCTTTTTGAATCAAATAGTTTGTAAAATAATACTTTCTAAATCTACCAAAAATGCATGATCTTAATTCAACTAGACATAATTTTCATAAAATATTAGAAAAGCGATAGAAGTTCTAGAAATACAATATACAAGAAAAGTTTTTTCCAGAAAAGTAATGTAATTAAATTTTTATTGGTCAAAATTATTACACATCTCTCTCTTAAAAAAAAACAATACAAAATAAAAATAAAATGTTCCAGATCAACAGTGAGCACTGTCCGCTATGACTACTCATAAAGGCATATTTGATAATTATTAATGGAATCAAAATTATAGATACACAGTTAATAACTTCACATACCGGCTTTTACCTATGTAAACATGAAAATGATATCCTTAACTAAAGGATATGAAAGAAATCCCTTTGAAATCTTTGGAAATTCAAAGTTTCTAATTTTTTTAAGGAGTAGATCTTCATTAAAATGCTGCCATTAAAAACTAAATGGTGTAAATATGAAAAACCTATATTTTAGGTTTACCATTAGAATGTAAATGATTTTTCAAGGTACCACTGTGAGAAAAAGCTTTGTTGCAGATTTCTCAAACATGAGGTTTTTCCTTAGTATGAATAAGCAAATGAGAACTTAAATTACCCTTTTGAGAGAATGCTTTGTTGCATACTTCACAAATGTGAGGCTTTTCCTTAGTATGAATACGGAAATGAATTTTTAATTTTCCACTGTGGGAGAAAGCTTTGTTGCATACTTCACAAACGTGAGGCTTTTCCTTTGTATGAATAAGCAAATGTTCTTTTAAATTACTAATACGAGAGAAAGCTTTGTTGCATACTTTACAAACATGAGGCTTTTCCTTGGTATGAATAAGCAAATGTTGTTTTAAATTACCTCTACGAGAGAAAGCTTTGTTGCATACTTCACAAACATAAGGCTTTTCTTCAGTATGAATACGGAAATGAAGTTTTAATGTACCACGGTGAGAGAAAGCTTTGTTGCACACTTCACAAACATGAGGCTTTTCATTAGTATGAACAAGCAAATGCTGTTTTAAATGACTACTATGAGAGAAAGCTTTGTTGCATACTTCACAAACATGAGGCTTTTCCTTAGTATGAATACGGAAATGAAGTTTTAATGTGCTAATGTGAAAGAAAGCTTTGTTGCATACTTTACAAACATGAGGCTTTTCCTTGGTTTCAGTATGTAAATGTCTTTTTAAACCCCCACATCGAGAGAAAGACTTGTTGCATATTTCACAAACATAATGCTTTTCATTAACATGAATAGGCGAATGATTATTTAAGTTATCATTTACAGCAAGAGCCATTTTGATAATTTCAAAATGGAAATTTTTTTAATACATGGAATAGGAAATGGCAATGTCATTTTCAGCTTACGAACAATCGTTTATAATTATATTACTTTGCATATCATATTAATTAATTTTTAATGCAAAACTAAAATCGAAACATTTATTGTACCAGATAAATTATACACATATTAAATACAGCTTTATGATAGCATTTAACTAAAATAAATTAATATTTTAAGAATATTCATTGAATAATTAATAAATTTGATTTATGCGGAGCCTTAGAATAAATATTAGCTCATCAGTAGCAATTAAAAGAAATTTGAAAGAAACAAAACGATTGATGATTAATCGTTACCTGGAGGATAATTCAAAGATGGGTTTTACCTTGTCTTCATAATTTTCAAAGGAAAATAGGTTCAAATGCAAAATTTAAAATTTTATAAGGATTTAAATTCAAAGAATGCTACCAAAAAATTTCTCAAATTGCAGAATTGGACTGTGATGCAAAATATGATCATTCAAATAAAAAGAAATATATTGACACTTTAAGCTGAAAGTTGAAGATTCTTTCTTCAGTTCAGGAAATAAAATATTGTCTTCATAATAGTGCTGTTCTCTGAGAGCGTATGGTAATTTAAAAGCTGAAATATTTCAATTTTAACTTTATAAGCATTATTAAAAACTTTCATTCAAAAAAATGACTTAAGTAAAACTCACAATATTTATAAAATTGACTTTTTTCTTAAAATCCTTAATTGCTTTTGTTTTAAAGATTTGAGAATCCCTGTGTGTTCTTAATTTATAAATTTGACAGTGATTTAAGCTGAAACCCTTGTACAAATGGGAAAAAAATGGGAATATTTGTCGTCAATATTCCACTTTTGAAGAAACATTTCAACAATCTAGGAATCTATAATTAAACATAACAGGAGCATTGTCTGAACTTCTTATGGTTTGAGAATTAATAATTCTGATATTCTATGCAACAGGATACCATTCAAACATTCATTGGCATTTTGAATGTAATTCATTTAAACTTCCAGAGAATACGATGTGGGTACGCCGAGCTTCCTCTCACCTAAATTTGATATATCTATATTATTTCCTTCAGATGTTTTTTCATTTGTCATGTCCCTTTCAAAGGTAGCACCAGCAATCATTCCCTAAAAGAGATTGATCATACATATCAGAATCTAAAAAGGATTACTGCAGTTTTAAAATTTTCAGAATGAAGTAATATTACATCCTAACTAAATGAATGCTCAAAGGAGGCACATAGAGAAAAAAAAAATATCAGAGTTTGTTAACAGTATGCAGTTAGATAAATGAGTATATTTGCATTCCCTTTATTCTAGACAAATATGAGGTTAAATGGTATTTAAATTTTTGGCACTGAATCCCATTGGGACATATCGTGCTAAACATTTAATTAAAAGTCATTCAATTAAAAAATTAAATAAATCATACTTTTATTTGATGTTTCTGTAATTTATCTTATTTTCTTTAAGATTAAATACATGCAATTTTACTTAAGTTACATAAACAATTTAAAATTTGTCGTAGGGGATCTTCTAGAATCAAATGAATCATGAATGTTAAGAGTGCTCAATCAGAAATACTTGAAGCTGAGTTTTTGAAGCGAAGCATTCAGTTAAACTGTGTGTTAAAGTCAGTGAAGAAACCCAATAATTACAATAGGGGTACCTTACCAAATGAATGTTTATTGATGTTGCACTAGAAAGCACAAGGTTTGTTGGCGACAAACCTTGTAATGACACCAGGATCAATCTCCAGAAAAAGATGCCTATTTTCATTTCTCATATATCCAAGACTAAGAAATATTTTGCTTTTATTATCGATCATCCTAACAAACTGATAAACCGATTTGTAACAAAATCAATTATTATAGAAACTTGTACTAGTTTCCTAAATAAAAATTTTCAGATTAAGGTACCTTAAAATATTTAAGTGCTAGGAATGAAACTTTCACATCTCTCTTTTAAAAATTTTCTTAATAGCATTAAAAATTATTAACAGCTCATAGAGCAGAAGCTAATGGTAAGGTTGAGTTGGAATAGAAAATAGTCACACATTTAAATTATCAAGTTAATGAATCTTCTAGAAATGTCCCATGGTCCAAATTATTTTAAAGTACCAAGAATAAAACTTAACACTTCACTCCATGATTAAATTCACATCAGTATATTTAACTTATAGTACATTACACTTTACAAATCCTTTAAAGGAAAATATTTACTCACTAGTTGAAAAAACTAGAAAAATAGCAGTCGAGTAAACAAAACTATCACAAAAGCAATAAAAATACATTAGGAGGCTAAATTGGTTTCTGCAGAAGATAATTAATCTGTTTTCTTTTCCCTCCAGACACATTTTCCCTGAAAACCTAAAACATCATGTGTCTAAAAGTATTGAATCAGGTCCTTTGAAAAACCAGAATTCATTGAGTTGAATGCGGTTAAGAGGGGGGGAGGAGGTCTCTTTTCATATTCGTAATTTAAATATCTTAGCACCCTAATAATCGGTCTTCTTTCTGCTATTATAAATTGTTGTGATATGGTGTGTTCAGTTTTCTCCCAGAAGTAAATTTCATCCATGTATATAATGAAAGATCTCATTTAGAAGATTCTATAAAACTTTGTATATGTTGTAATTAATTGTGATGTAAAACATCATTCATAACATAAATGGGGAATACATGTATACTACACATATTTAAAAAAAAAAGCGTAATGATTCAGTAATTTTAAAAGGCACTTATGTATTATCATCACTGCCACAGGATTGGCATCACATGAACTGGGCCATGATATCATGTGAACAAAAAGTTTCTAATGGGTTTTATATGAAAAAAAAAATCAGTCACAGACTTTGGTGGAAAGTGGAGACTTGCATGGCGCAAATTTGGCTGAGGTGATGCTAATATGTATATATGCTCTTAAATTTAATTTAAAAATATTAAAATATTGCAAATTCTATCACTGAAGAAATATAACTGTCTTTTTAATTACAAATAATTTAAAATATGAAAATACTCAATTTTACTTTCTTACAACACATTACTGCTTTACTTAAGAAAGAAAATACGACAAACATTTCACAAATGATCAATTTTTAAAAATACTTAAAATTTTTAAAGTTAAAGTATTTATAATAAATTGTAATTAATGTAATAGGTCCTATGCCAGTGATGGCGAACCTATGACCCATGGGTCAGACGCTGACCCATGCAAGCTTTTTAACTGACCCACGATTGCTAGGCAACCACTTGTTTGTTTACGCAAGTTTATTTAAATTTTCTAATTTGTGTGGACTATTTATATTCCATTTGAATTTTTTCAAGCCCATTGACACAAAAGCAATTTAAATGCTGTCTATAACCATCAATTTGATCATTACAGTTCCAAACACTGTCGTAGCTAGTCCTGAGTGGGCCCTGTGAATCCAAATTCTTTAGAGTCTCTTTTTGGTGGGCTCTTAATATTTTGCGATCTCTTCTTACACATTTTAAGGCCCCTGAAGCTTGGGGGCCCCGTATCATTGATACGGCGGTAGCTACACCCCTGGTTCCAAAGCTACGCAAATGACAACAAATGTATATGAAAGTATGTGGTATTTGAAATAAAGCAAAAGTGTTTACAAAATATCAAAGTGTATAAGTTTGCTCACATTTAGTTTGTAGAAAAACAATCGAAAACCAAAGCTAAAAAGCATATTTAAAGCACTTTCTTCAGATAAAATGCACTTTAATCAGTTATGTTTGTAGAAAGAGACTTCCATAGCCCCCTTTTTTACCCATTATAAGTCAATTGAATTTAAAGATGTTTAGTTTTATAAAAATACTGAGTTAAAAATTTTTAAATCTAACTCTGGTGCAAATGGGCATTAGTGACCCACGCGCTAGTACTAAAAAAGTATATGAACCAAATTTGACCCACGTCTCAAAAAGGTTCACCATCCCTGTCCTATGCCATAAACAGTTATTATAACTTTTTAACCAGGTTATTTGGCAAGTGTATTCGGTTTTTGTTAAAGTAGAATTTATATTCTGTATTCAACTCTTTTAATTTCATTAAATACATATTTTGTTTATATATACTATGTTGCTACCATAAGAAATTACCTTTATTGCAACCTCAATAGGTTTTACAAATCCTATGAAACACAAGATGGTAAAAAATAACTTTAAGTGATTACCATGGTAATGAAAAACAAAAATATAAAAAATATATTTAAAGTGAAAACAAAAATAAATTTTATGACTAAGAGAAAAAAAGAAACTTCATTAAAAAGAATTTCAGTAGATCACGAATACAAGTTATGGTAAGAATTAATTGATCAATTTTTGGGTACTTATGTATTATTGCAACCTATTGGTGGCATTATATGAAATGAAGCACCTGATTGCCAATTCAGCATGTAGGACACATTGGAAACAAGGTTTGCCAACATGGTAAGTTATTGGTGATTGTTGCGATAATACACAAGCACTAATTTTTGTAAAACTAAAAGATAAAGTATAGTACCTTATGTTTCATGCATAAGCTTCAGATTCTGAGACAACATATTTAATGTAATTTCCATCATCTTGCCATTTAATAACCAATTTCGAACTCTTCTTTTGCTAAATTCAAGAAATAACCATTCTGAGTACAAAACTCCGTATGAGTTTTATTTTAGAGAAAAGGAAACAAAAGAGAATACAAGAATAATAATCATGGCAGGTCATATAAAAAAGAGCGCTTTAATTTATTATTTAGATTATGCATGTGTGGTGTGAAAATGTCAGGAACAACTGTCACATCTGAGGAATCAACTCTAAATTTGAGTAAAATACTTCATTAAAGTTGGCAAAAAAAAGTAATTTAACACAATAATCTCACAGAATGAGCTGATCATTTTCAAAAGTACTGCAAAACATAAAGAGTTTTAATTCAAGATTTCACACCAAATAATGTGCTACACACTAGAAAATTTAATACTTGAAAAGAATGAGAGTGGGAAGTATAGAAATGTACATGATACAGGTTTAATACTGATATACATCACTTGCCTCTGAAAGTCTGCGTACAAGCAATCATCTTACATGTTTAAAATATAATTACTATTAAAATCTCACTTTAGAAAATCACAATACTTGTCAGCAATTCTTCAAAAGTTCCTTATTCAAACAACATCAACAAAATTTACCTTAGCGAGAAAAAAAAAAGAATGATCACTAAATAATCACCAACCATCCACACCAAAAATCTGTGCGTACACTTACAAAATAGTTTTTAAAGACCTTTTATCTAAAATAATTGCACTAAATCATACTTTAAAATAATAATAAGCTTCTCTTACAATTTATTTAGAATCTGAGATTTAAAAGCTGTTGTGGTTCCATGACAGGCAACAGAATAGATTGATATATTATTGAAAAAAACTTATCATAGATCTTCAGAAAAGGGGGGAAATTTTTAAAGCGTTAATAAGAGACATTTATTGATTCAAAAAGTGTTCATAAACTACAAATCAACTGAAATTTTACCATCCAAGCCAAGATCCCGCCGCCCGTCTACAGTGTCACCTCGAGAATCATGCTTTGTAATATGCTCTATAAAAATAAATCCAAGACTATAAGCTTCACAAATAGCTAAAAGTGTTGCTGAGATGTTGCACAGAAGTGTTACTTTAATTACAATTAGAAAAAAACTGAAAAAGGATGACTATCATGCCAGAGTTGCACTCAAGAAGTCATTCATCTTTCAAATGAACAGAGCTAAGAGAATGACCTTTGCCAAAAAACACCTAAATAGGACATATATTTTTTAGAAAAATGTAATATATTCAATTGAAAGTAATTGTTGTAATTTAACATCAAAAAGCACAAAAATATGCCTGTAAAAATTCCTGTACAGATCTTAAGAAAGAGAACCCTTTTTTGACTATCAAACTTGGAGGAGGAGGTATAATGCTTGGGGGTGCATTGGAAGCCTTTCGGCAGGTAATCTGGAATTTATTGAATGAACAATGTACAAAATTGGTAACTTGGAACTTATTGAAGTAAAATATCGGGGCATATGCCGAGAAATTTGTGGTGGGTAATGATTTTTACTTTCGGCAGCACCAAACAAATGGCTCACATTGTGAAGACATGGCTGTTCCGACATGCCCCAAACTAATTCCGAAAGTCAACCTCGTCCCCAGACCTAAACAGAATACAGCATTTATGGGATTTACTTGAGTGAATAATCAGGGAGAAGGTAATAACATCCAAGGAAATGCTCAAATCTGTCAAAGTAGAACAATGGAGGAAAAAAACATCCACAGATGAAACAACTAAACTAATTAAATCCTTGCCAAATATGTTGAGAGGGTTATACAGAGAAAAGAGAATAGCTTAAAAAGTATTAACTTTTAGTTACAATCCATTATTGTAAAGGTTCTTTCCCGTGTTCGCAGACTTTTGACTCACACGATTTGTGTCGTTCTCAAGTTACAAATATTGGTATTATTTTAAATATCATTCAGGTGATTGTTGCTTATACTATTTGAATTTACGACGTTAGAGAAATTAATAAAAAAATAGTATTGATTCAGGAAGACCTCATTTAATTAGCGATCTTTGCATGAATATGAAAGATGATCGCCTGTACGCAGACTTTCGGAGGCAAGTGTATTTACGAACTTAAATGCAACGAAATATCTCGTTGCATTTGCTTGAGCACTTAGCAGAAAAATATATTAAGAAAACTTTCTTTCATGCTTAGTGCTCAAATTCCTTGTTCCAAAAATATGATTTTTATGGTCTATAGACAAACTAAACAACTAAAAAAAAGATTATTCTCACAAAAAAATAAATTGCATTCAATCTTATTTCCTAGTCTTCTTAAATTCCAAAATAAATACAGCTAGCCAATGAATTTACAAAGTTTTTCATTAAGTTGAGTAGTTTAGAGCTTCTTGAGTACGCGCGATACTCCCACCTTTTGAGTTAGCATCTGAAAGTGACTGAGTGAGTGAATATTAACGTCACGCTATTAAGCTACTCGGTGGCTTTTGGCGATGGACCCCGTAATTTTGAGCCATGGCCAAGTGACGAGGACAACACCTGAGCTGCATCCCTTCTCTTAACTTCCACACCACATTCACAGATGGACGTTTCAGCTTCGATAGACTTAACTTGCCTCGCATCCCTACACGACGGGTCTTCATCTTACAAGGCTCGAACTCATGTCACACCAGCCACGAGTCCATTACCTTAACCACTAGGCTACCGCGGTTATATTTATCTGAAAACTCAAAACCAAAAATTGAAATCAAATACTGAATCTCTTAAAAGTCATGTCCAATCTAGCACTTTAGATAAGTTGACTGGATGGTTGATTTATTCTCCTTGTCAGTTTTCTTTTCTTAGCTTGGGTGCTTGTTTTTATTTATCTATAAACATTACGACAAAGAAAATCACCAGAAACATCATTAATTTCCAGAGAATACAAACGTTGTATCGGCCGTGAAATTTCACCACGAGCTGTTCTAAACATTGTCAAGCATAAAATACCATTCTTGTCAGGAAAAGTTTCTGTGATATTTTCTAACGTCCAGTAAAGTCGTTTTAGGTTTTTATTGTAAATGACAGGCTAGGCCGAATCTACGTATGGGCTAAATGGGCTGCAGCCCAGGGCCCCCAGATTCTAGGGGGCCCCATTCCCCTTTGAAGACAACAAACAGAAAAAGATGCTAACAATCAAAATAGTAATAAAATAATAAACCAGTAAAAAAATACAAATCAAAAATATCCGAAATACCATACCAAATTTATTTTTATTTTCGAGAGCTTGAGTAATTTACTTTTGTTCTTCCACTCTTCCATCGAATACGCGGAAATTAATAATCAATAAACAGAGGCTCTATCATAGAGCGAGTATCAAGCATTTATTCAAACGCAGTGGCACTATTTCTGTATCCATTCATTTTTGTGCAATAATAATTCTAAGTTACAATAATATACTGATTTGGTGCTGTGTCCTATGCATAATACCTGCAAATAAAACATACTTAGGTACCTGTTTATTCAAGTTTCAAGTAAAAAGTAAGTACCAATATACATTTCTGAATTATTTAAGTTGGAAAATATTAAAGTTATGATTAAGTATTTTCTGTATTTTCAATTTTTCAAAGATTGAAAACATCAGGATTTCCTATAAATATGTATGTTGTCTTAAAAGTTGTGATGAGTAACTTAATCACTTCTATAGGATGGAAAAAAAATAATCATTTTATGTGGATTATGGAGATTTCCCGCGAATGCTATGGATAAATGTAAAGTGATCTTCATTTTCGTAATAAACATGTTTTTCTATTCCTACTCTATTAGCTCACAATCTCTATACATTTATTTGTTTATTTATCTTGGTGGAATTTTCAATCGATAATAAAATACATTTTAAAGCTCTCAATTGAGCTGAAATTTTATATACATGATTATTTTTGATGACAATACAATAATTTAATTATAATAAATAAAAATTAATTGATAAAAACTAATTATTTCGAGAATTACAAATACAGCCACGTTGGCGACTTGGCGACCATTTTGGCGACTTGTGTCAAAACTTGAAAAGGTTTTTTTCTCCCGTTTTAAAGCCTTCAGTTGAANTAATTATTATAAAATTCATCTTGCCTTAATGTGCATTATTTTCCTTTTCCCTTTCCTCTTCTTTCCAGTAGAATTTCAGCGAATCCCTCTTATAGCAGAGGAATTTTTCTTCTATTTTGCTATGTGTTTTTATTTTATTTTCTTATGCATGCTATAATTGCGCTATTTCTCTAAAATTGGCAATTTTTAAATAATTACTATGAAATGAGCCTCTGAATACGGTATATTTTTTTAAAGAAACATTTATTATTTACCTAATTTGGCATTGTTTTCACATTGAAACTTCATTCGCTGTCGCGAAGCAGGGACTTGAAAGGAATAATAGTACATTTTCCAAAGAACAAATAACAAACATTGAGACATAGCCATCCTTTGATGACCATGTCTTGCCGGTTCCGCGTAAGCTAGAGGTGTGGGATTATCAAAATGATGAGACATAATTCTTAATACAACTTTTATTAAGAGTAACTTATATTACTTAGATTCTAATTTGACAAATATAATTAGAGTGAGAGTCAAGCCCAAATTAAATCACGTATTTAAGTCAGATCACGCAACTAGATCCTCTATCTCAATTATCCTAAATAATCCTGTTTATCTAATTACTTATATCTAATATTACCTTTTCCAGTTCTGGTCCCTTGACCTAGAGAATATAATCTATAACTTTATATAAGAAGATTCTTGATCCGCAATGCAGCTAATTCTTGATCCTCAAGATTCCACACTAAGCTTTGTCACGCTATTGATCAGAATGATTCCACACTACAACCTCTGAGCCTGCTACGCTATGCTATATCTAGGTTTGCCGCGCTATCCTTTTATAGTATATCTCATTTACATGTTACATTCGTTTATCTTCTTGGTATTGGGTTGGAAAGGTTTTGCCATTAATCGTGGCCGTCAAAGAACATAGGAGTCATGTTAATCAGAAAGGCGCGAGAGACGTCACAACATAATAATAATTTTGCGATTAAAGTATTATATATTGCCTCGGAATCTAGTCTTTTAATATTCATTGTAGTTACGGGTTGAAAAGTTTACTATTTGTTCTCGGTAATAGAGTTATGTAGAATATTTCGGTCCAAGTTCTCTATTTCAGTGAATGTAAATGATTGTTTACATTCCAAACAAAACCGAATGGCATTCAGAGAAATTTTAAAAATAACTAGAGCATCAATGGATTGGAAACAATAGATGTTCATCCCTGTCGTCAAACAAATACGTTTCAGTGAAAGAATGGCTAAAATTAATTTTTAGTTTACAGTTCTTGTGCAGCTAAGTGAATAAGGTATTAACATTTCAGCACTGATTTTAGAATGAGCTCCGTAGAAATATTCTTTTTCATTAGAACGCGATTACAAGATGCTACATGGAACAAATTATTGAGTCTAAGAGGATAAACCTATTGTAAATGAACATAAATTTATACAATGAACAAAGGTTGTAGAAGATTAAATTTTGCTTTTAGGCTTAAGGTATTTGACTACGTTCAGAACCGTGATTTTACAAAAGCGTATAAATGAATAATATTTATGATATTTAGTGTCACTTAGATTAGAAAATGTATATAAAACTGTTTTGAGAATAGTATTACAATAAAAATTATTTAAGTACAATATTTTGACAAAAAGTGAACATAGAATGACTCATTTTCAAAATATTCTTTTTTTTTGTGAAAAATGCTTCTATTATAATAATACTTCTGTACAGAGGCTGAACTAGAATTTTTCGAAATATATAACTTAGAAGTGGGTTTATCCATGTTTTACGACAACAGAGGGGAGAAATTTTAAGAAAAAAAACGCCGATAATTATTTCAATGGGTTGTAACTCTCAAAATAATGTGAATTTTTCAAAAAATAGTTTAGACTCTCTGGAGAAGTCTTTACTTGATATAAGTACACACACACACACAAAATATTATTATTTTAGAAGCATTTTTTATAAAAGGAGAACATTTAAAAAAAAGATTATTCTGTTAATTTCTTGCCAAAATATTGTATTTAAATATTTTTTTTTGTCTAAATGTCCTTAAAACAATTTTATGCATCTATTCTACCTGAAGACTTGGAATCTAACTGACATTAAATGTCATGAAAATTATCCATTTATGCACTTTTTTAAAATCACGGTTTCGAAAGTAGTCGGATACCTTAAAAGTATCATATTAATTTTATCTTTTGCATACAATCACGAATGAATTTTTGATTATTAATTCATTAGTTACGATGATAAAATACAGGAAATCTTAATAGTTAAACACACAATTCACACAATAATACAACGTGTAACACACACAATACGTAATTTAGGACAGAATATATTATTTTGTATAACTGATACATAATTGCCGGAAAGAAGAAAAGTAAAATTCTAGTTGAACAATGCGTGGGATTTTGATATTTGGTATGGTTTTTTTTCACTCTTTATATAAGGGGAAAAACTAATCACTCGCTCATGGCTAAATCTCAAGAGCTTTTAGACCTGCAGACTTGGAAATAGGTAGACTTGTTTCTTTTGTTGAGAAGAGAGCCGCCAAGTACGAGGTTTGCGTAAATCAACCCAGGAAGGGTGTTAAGGGGATGTAAGAGACAACAAAACTTCCGTTTTAGAAATTCAAGTTTTGTATTTTTTTAATCAGGAGCCGAGGCGTATAAGAACGGTTTTCAATACATTCGAAAGTTGAATGTCAAGAGAGAAATATGAATAACTTTAATAAATTTCAAGCACGAAAAATTTGGAAGCGAAAATCTCTAGATGGTATCACTAATGTAATTGCTCTCACACTTGGAATTTGTTACGTCTTCAAAGATTTAGCTGCCAGTATGCAGCCCATTAGATAAAAGAAACATTTTTTACTTAAAAAAAAACAGTATATAGTCACGGACATTATGAAATAAAATTCCAAACGAAGCGTGCGGCAACGGCTAGCTATTTTACATAAGATATCGAATTATTTGAATCCAACCTTCAAAACAAGAGTGTGTAGAGGAATGTTTACTAAATTATTTGTCTTATTTTATCAAAAAAAGCTTTAATAATCCCATTACATCTATTTTAAAATTAAAAAGTCACTGCCTGAATAATTAAGTTATTGTTAGATATTTCCTTCATATGAAATTTAATTAGGTTTTTGTTATTGAAATAATAGAAAAATTATGCAACGAAATATAATTTAAATTTGTTTACCACACATTTCCGTGTATACCCAGAGAATTTGTAGAACCTTTTTCCTAGAAAAATTTAGTGAGTTTGCTTATAAAAGGATCAACTAATCTCAGAAAAAACATGGTATATAGAAAAATAGTTTTTATCGTTTTCCGTTTGCCACGCGCAAATGATTTCGATATTTTAAATTTTAATGTGTTTCAAATGGATATTTTATTCTTAAAAAATGCCAGAATCCAATTTTCCAAACGTTCAAAAAATTCCCATTTACTCATTGGGATATCTAAATTAATATGTACCATCACATTGCACGTTTTTTCTCCAAAATATGAAGCATAATTCGACGAATGCGTTCCATGTACACATTTCTCTACCCACTGATTTTCCAATAAAAATTATTCAATGAAGATAACTAGCGCATATAAAGTTCAGAGTGGAGAATGGAAAGGATTATGTTGGCTTCAGATAAGATTGACAAAAATAAAACTATCGTCATAGACGTCAGGCGTTTTACTTTACATAAGTTATACTGAAAGACATTTCTATAAAATTTCTTGGCAATTTTTTTTGCCCTTATGGCAATGTGTTAGAAAATCATAGAAATTTTATTTTCTTTAATTTGGCTTATATATAGGTTTCAAATTTTAGGTAAACTTTTGAAGAAAAATAAAATTTTGGCTTACACATAGATACTTTTATCTTCAGAAATATGCAATATTTATGTAAACAAACCAATGACGCAAATCCTTCTAAATATTCATCAATTTATTGGTCAACGCGCTAATATGTAAGAGTATTTTTTTGTTTACTCAAAAACTAAATAATATTACAGAAGATTTTAATATTCAGTAATATCAAAGGAATAATATACGTAGCCAGTTGTAAAACTTCTTCTCACAACAATGATAAGTAGAAATATAATGATATTTAGAAACTATTCTGTTGATATTATCTCAAAAAACTGAAAAATAAAAAAAAATATTTATTTTATTGAAATTTATCTTGATTAAAGCAATAATTTGAATTGATTGATAATCTTTAGGTTTATTAGCATGATTTTTTAAATATATTTTTAAAATTTTCAGCTGTATGTGTAATGACAGGGATAAACAAGTTGACTCATTCATGTAATTAATCACAAAAAGTATAAGGCGTTTTATGAAACTAATTAATCGTTTTAGCGTAAATGCTAAGCACAAGTTTTAATTCTCTTTTTAATACGTTTTGCTATTTGTGGAAAATCGAAATCGACATCATGTTAATTTGATGACATTCACTAAAAAAATGAACACTTATTTTAAAAAGAGCTATTGTTATTTTAATTTATAAACTTTTTTCCTTTATAATATCCGCATAAAAATATGCTATTTACTTACGCAGAGATTTTTTTTTTCTGCTTTACATAGAAAGCGACAACATAAAAGACAAAAAGAAAAAAAAAATGGG
>BMAV01012354.1:6328-16766 GCA_019973955.1 Trichonephila inaurata madagascariensis | reverse complement strand
GTTAAAATAGCCTACTTGATCGGGTGAACGCAGCGATATAAAAACCGCTTTAATCTAAATCAAGAAATAGCATGAAACTCCATGCGTCGTTTAGTAAATTCGCTGTCCCGAAACGGAGGCATTGTGGAAATAAATCCTTTTCCCATCGGCTGTCGAGGTTCACACGTACAAAAAGGGGTCGCCCGCAAAGTGAATTTCTAAATTTTAAGAAAAATTCTTATAAGAGGACTCAGGGTGTTAAATTTCTCGAAGGGGAAAATATAATTCTTTTAAATTAAAATTAAATCATTCGAATCCCTTACATTACTCACAAAAGAATAAGGTTTCAATAAAGTACAAAATGTTTGAAATATAATCTAAATTTTAAAAATTAAAAGCATATGTAAAAATATGAAATATTTTTGTAATAAGTCTTAAATAATTTTTGCATTGCGCATGCTATATCCTAAAATAGTAGCCTTTTATGTATAAAACTTTACAGAATTATAGAATGTATCCTACTCCCTTTAAACCCTACCTAATTTTAGCATTTTATATTTTTGTATTTCAAAATATTTGAAAGTATTAAAATTAAAATACAATTTTTTGAAAATATGTTTTTTTAAAATTTTTAAAATATGTAATTTATTATTCTACTTATATAGAAATAGCTCCATTGTAGTAAGAATACATTGAACTTTATAAATTAACATTCTGCTAGTATATATAATTAGAGCTATTATTTTAGAAAATGGCATGCTCAACCTAAAACTTAATTAATATTTTTTACAGAAATGTTTCTTATTTTCATATGTGCTTATAATTTTTAAAATTACGATTCAATTTTAAAACTTTTACACTTTTTGAAGCCCCATTTCTTTATAAATAATGTGTGAGAGATTCGAATTATTTAACTTTAATTTCAAATCGATATATACATTTGAATAATGTTTATATTTTCAGCCCTCGAGACATAGTTAACACCCCTCAGACCCCTAAAAGAGTGGTGGGCAAATAATAGCAACTTACCACATGTGGTCAACAAAGAGTTCTTTTTTGCGGCTTGTTAAAACAACCCGAAAACCAAATAGAACGAAAATGTGCGTTATATTAGGTTTAACATATATTTCTGAGCGAAATTTTTAATATATGAAGAACAGCGGGAGTAAATATAGAGAAATTATGTATAAAATATAGAATTTCTATATATAGCTATAGCTAGCTATATATAGCTAGCAAATACTGAATTTCAACAAGCAATTTCACTTTTGTTTTCAAAAAGGTTTTTTAAAAAGTTCGGTAGGGGCTATAATTGTTTCCTTAAACTGATTTTAAGACTAAAAAATGTGCAAGCAGATGCAGATGATACGAAATTATTACAACATATAAATAAAGTTAATAATCTATCTCTCTCTCTCTATATATAATGGATATTTGTATACATGAAATTGCATCCTTCCACAACACCGTTTAACCGATTACTATGAAAATTGTAATTTATTTGTATTTTTTTCTGGAGAAGGTTTTTGTGCTATTTTATTTGTTGCAACTTCCCACCAGATTTTGCGCTACATCAAATCAACTTCTGCACCATTCAATCAATCGCCAAGTTGCTAAAATGGTCGCCAAATTTGATGCCAACTTTTCTCTATCACCAACATTTCGCTGTTTCTATTGAATCGTCACTATAATATAAGGAATGGCGTTGTTTGCGAATATTTCAATTTTAACATAAAATAAATACAACAGAAAGTAATATTAACGTATTACACATCCAGGTATAAATTATTTACTCTTTTTAAGCGTTCACATTACACAAAAGGTGTTAAATGTCTTTTGCTGAGCAGAGATCAGTTTAGGAAGTAGTTTTCAAAAATCGACACACATTAGAGTTACTGGGTGTTACAAATAAAAAAAAATATGCTATTGGATCTACAGATATAAAATTTAACAAATATGGTTTTTTGGTTCAGCTGAGATAGGCAAAAATCTCCTTTTTTGTTTGTTTCACTTGCAATTCAGGTAAAACTAACTCATTAAAAACTTCATTACCTTCAATCTGTATTGTTTGATTTTTCAATTTACCCGTGCGAAGAACGGGTATACCAGCTAGTAATTTATATTTATTATTATGCTATATTTTTTTTTATCTTTTCTAAAAGACATAGAGTGACTTAATCAATGCAATCATTTTTAAATATCTGACCTTCTGATATCTTCCACTTGCACAATGTGACTCTCAAACTAAAATAATTGTCGATCCATTTTCTAAAATATATCAGTCTTTAATGAAACGATGAATTTATCAATGGAGTATATTGTATGGTTTTAATTTATGAGTAAATATTTATTAACGTTGCGCTGTGTACAGTTACACGAGGACCTTCAGCGAAGGACTTCGTAAACAAATCACGGTCAAGACGGAAGAATAACACCTGGCCTGACATCCCCTCTCCGAACCACAATACGAAGCCAACGGGAGAACTTTGAGCATCGTCCGATTTATCGTGTGCATCAGCCCCTTTATACGGTGGACCTTCAATTGCACTAGGGCTCGAGCTCATGACCCAACATCCACAAGTTTGTGACCATGACCACTAGGTTAAAACGGCTTCTTGGGTTTAAGAAGGTAATCGTAAAAATTTCAGAGTTAGTAGTTATACTCAGACTTATACAAGTGAAGAAAAAAAAAACAACATTTATTAAGGTAAGTTAACTCAACTACTGAGGAGTAAAACTAAAGTATGCCTCAACATGAGGTTAATAGATTATTTTAGTAGGATAATATAAGAATAATCTTATATAATATAATTTTAATCTTTTAACTATTTGGTTGCTTAGAATGAAATGTTTACTCTAAAAGAAAAAACAGTTCCTTAAATCATTTAGCTCAAATCAAACTCTGAATAGTTTGTGAAATTCACATTCACTCATTGGGATATATCAATGCATATGATCATCATGAAATAAGGTTTTCTTTTAGAGCATGAAATATAAGGTAATTGATTATTGATAAGAGTGCAGAAACCCATTCTTCTACAATTCACTACAAAAAAAAAAAAAAGACAGGGATAAAAGCACTTAAGATATCCGACTACGTTCGGAACCATGATTTTGAAAAAGAGTATAAAAGGACAATAATTATGATATTTAGTGTCACTCAGATTAGAAAATGTATATAAAATTGTTTTAAGTATAGTATTACAATAAAACATTATTTAAGTACAATATTTTGACAAAAAATAAACATAGAATGAACCTTTTTCAAACTAATCTCGTTTGTGAAAAATGCTTCTATTAAAATAATATTATGCCTGCATATAGCTCAGATCTCTGTACAGAGGCTCAACTAGAATGATTGAAATATATACATTAGAAGTGGGTTTATCTATGTTTTACGATAACAGAGGGGAGAAATTTTAAGACAAAAACGCCGATAATTATTTCAATCGGCTGTAAGTCTGAAAATAAGGTGTATTTTTCAAAACTCAAAGTGGAGCCTCTGTACAGAGGTCTGAGCTATATACAGGCAAAATATTTTTATAATAGAAACATTTTTCACAAAAGGAGAGCATTATGAAAAAGCTTATTCTATGTAAAAGTTTTGCAGAAATATTTTGTTTAAATAATTTTTTTTTGTCAAAATGGCCTTAAAACAATTTTATGCATGTATGCTAATCTAAGTGACACTAAATATCATGAAAATTATCCATTTATACGCTTTTTTAAAATCACGGTTTCGAACGTAGTCGGATACCTTAACGACTTGCTCGAATAGGGATACCTTTTCATTCTAGTCGTCTAACTTGTGCATTTCAGACAGTCCAAATCCCCCTGTCCTTGACTCTCATCATGCATGATCTACCAGCTTGTCGCCTAATTAGTGGTGCACTGAGAATGGAACATTGAATGGCAGCACAACATAATCCTATTGGTTCATTATGCATTTTCATAGGGAGTATCGGTATACGCGTTAATTTCACCTTTCGTCTCAACAAGAAATTGCGCTCATAACGTCAACGGAAAAACGTTCCAACACAAAACCAACTGGGAATGTAAGAAAATTACAGTAATGGCTGAAAAATAACCTTTTTTTATGTATCGCTCAAAAAGTACATCAACAACACAATCGACTTTCTTCTCTGGATAGGGGGTATGCTGCTACTCTTTCTTCCTTAAGTCGCAATTAACAAGGAACAATAATAAAAACGCCTAACGACTGGGTCGAATACGGATTCCTTATTGTTCCATTTGTCTAATGCGTGCAAGTCACTGCTGTAGACCGGAATCTGGTTCAGAAATTTGTTGCATTAGGCCCTAGTTATAAATTTTTTCCTTCTCCTGTTAATCTGCATTAGTGACTCCACAACAGACCGAAAACGCAATCACAGAGACAGGGATATTCCTGAAGACTAATGTACATTACCCCCTTCTCTAGTAGAGAAATGAATAATTTGTTCATTTCTTACTTCCTTGAACCAAAATGTTCAAAATTCATCCATAATTACCAAATGACCAAAAGAGAGAGCGAGAAATATATTAACGTCATGCTATAGAGCAACACGTAAGCTATTGATGACAAATCTCGAAATTTCGAACCATGGTTAAATGACTAGGAAGACACCTAAGACAGCAACCCTTTCTCTGAGCTTCCACAACGAGGTCAACGAAAGGAATTTATACACCTCGATACATTTAAACTTCTTCAATCTTTCTAGACAGCGGGTTTTCAGTGAAACTAGGGCTTGTGTGGAATCATGACATCCCGCGACGAGTTCATGACCATAACCCTTTAAGACCCGAATTATTATTATCTTCAAATATTAAATTCTTCTTGTAATTAATACTATATGGACCCCAATAACATTATGAAAAAATAATAAGGAAATTCCCTCCCCCCTCCCGGGAACGTAGATCGTGCGGGTTGGGCGTTATCTGTGAAAGAGATTACCTGTGAAATTTTACGAGTTATAAAATTTTTTGCTCTAAGTTGATAGAAGAAACAAACTTAATTCAACTAAAATTGTTACAAATAAGGAAATTATTGATGTATAATTAACTCTTATATTAATTCATTATTTATTTACAGTGAAAATATTTTGTTTTGTTTTTGGCAAGTATTGCATTTTGACCATTGCATTTTGCACAACATGTTTTCGAACTGCTTTCGTAGTAAACCTGCACTTGCGAGGCCTTGAAATGTCATCAACACATCAAAAATGGCTATACATGTCAAGCCTTTTATCCTGGAATGGCCAGGATAAAATCCATGAAATGTATAGCAGTTGGATTATAACGCTTCCATATTTTTGCGAGTGGAATTACAACACTGTTATCTTCATCATCTGTTAAAATACTTTTGTTGGTAGGTGGAGCGACTGATAACGCTTCAAATATCTCTAAACTAAATTTTAAGCCAGTGCTTCTCAAACTTTCACTACTGGCGACCCAATTTTCAATGATAATTTTTATCGCCCCCCCCCTTAAACAATAATAATGCGCTTTGTCGCTAAAGCTAACATATATGCGATCTTAATTATAAACCGTATAAATTCACAAGAAAGTATTAAATTTTGTATTTGTTACTTTTAAGTAATATATATTTTAAACAAATTATACTTTTAAGTAATACGATAATTATGTTTTTTTTCGTATCTATAATTTTTAAATTGGAACAGATTGCAAAATGACATTTATTTAAAGATTTATTTCTTCCATCATCCATAAAATAGTCTAGTCTATGTTGCTCTCTATCACATCCGTCACAATTGGCATTCTCGCGAACGTCTGCGTGAGTCTGGACAAACTATCCGACGTCTGGGCAAAACGTGTAATTTCAAAAGCTTGTATTTCAAATTCTTGTATTGCAGACCTAGAGCTTATTCCCCAGCAGTTATCACATTTTAGTGCGGCACCGTATAATAGTAGATACCAATTGCCGCAAGTAATTTTAATGCCCAGTTTCCTCCTCAGAGGGAGGCACCTGAGCTCTGACGATGCAAAATTGAACTTTAAAATTTTTTTGTAAGAATTTCGGCTAGCAAGCCAAACGGGCACTTTAAGTGATTTTTTACATGCCGAATAATCATACGACATGACCGCTCATGACTGCTGTCGATTTTCTGCATCATGAAAATCCACCGACATGGGCTAGGGCCGAACCCGCAACCTTAGGTGTAGATGGCCAGCGACAAACCAACTACGCCACCCAGTCGACACGTGCTGAATTGTAAGGAGAATAAAACCAAGAGTATGGCGATGAATACAAAAATGTAAAATGATTTTTTAAATGAATGCTCTTATTATAAATTGATTTAAACTAACTGTGCAATTGTAATCCTCACAAATTAACATTTATTATTAATGTTAAATAATGAAAAAGAATTTTAAATTTCGATAAAGAATAATTGTGTTATTTTTAATATTTAAAACGAGAAGACTTCAAAACCTTTTTACTCGGGAGCAGAAGCGCATTTGATACTAATGGTAAAAATCGCGCGGGGTGACGGAGTCATCCCGAAGATTTTTTTACAATTATTTTTATTGTACACATTAAAAATCACAATTCCAGTGAATAATTTAACGAAGAGAAAGTATACTTACCTACTTCCTACCTTTTTTCATTGATAATTTAAGAAAAATTCCAATAGAAACGAATTAAAATGCTTCTAAGGTAAGCTACCTTAATAAAGGACACAAATCACAGAAACTTTTCACGAACGTTACAGGAATGATATCTGCAAGCAAAACTGTCATATTTTGTTCAAATTTTTGTAGTTTGTACCACGCGTGAACGCTCCCGGGTTAAATGTTTAATTAATGTAAAACTATGAATGTTAGTTCTAAAAAGGAATTATATAAAACGTTTTTCATCATGCTTTATATGTTTCAGAATATTCATAAAAATAAAAATATTGGCCAAATAAACCATCAAAGTGCTTTCTGAGCTTTTCGAAATGTCATAACTTTTTCGTACAGGCGCATTATTTACAACTTCCCTAAATGAAAAATGAAGACATAAAAAAGGAACGAATTAACCATACCAGTAAATTCGAAGGTCAAACAGATGAATTTTTTATCTTCCTAGAATGTTTCTCTGGGTCTGGGTTTTGTCTTTTTTCTGAAATAGTATTTTAGATTTAAAAAGAGAAAACTCAGTAAAAAAATCTCTCATCGTGGGATTATAGCAAATCAAACAAAATGTGATGTTTTTTTATTTATTTATAGGATCAGATAGCTAATGAATGTATCGAAATGAAAGCTTTTATGTTTGATGAAGAAGTACTAATAAATTCTATCAGTGTAAATGTGTATTTTTTTATTATGTCAGAAAGTATTTTCTTCCTTCATTACAGTAAATTAATTTTTTTAATCTTTTATTTTCGATATGCTCGCGTCCCCCTTGTAGGGTTATCGCGTCCCCTCAGTGAGCGCTCCCCACACTTTGAGAAACACTGTTTTAAGCGGCTCATTTTGATTTTTAGAGGAATTTTATTTGATATTGCATTTTGTTTGCACAGAAACCAAGAATTTGCAACAGCTAAATGATGTAATGAATGTGTTCAAGAGACTTTTATGGTACTTGTCTTTCTTGGTGTTGCATTTACGGTGGCCTGCAGTGTATATATATATTTCATTTTTATGTGGGGTTTCATCAAAATTTTGGAAACAGAAAAGATAATTCGCATGGTAAGCACTTACCTTTACAGTTGCAGTGACTCAAGTAACATCCAACCCGCACGATTGTGCGGGTAACGAAATCCCGAGTCCTACAAGCCACATTAATAGAGTATAGTTAATATTTTTTTTTCTATTTTACACAATTATTTAAACATTAATACAAAAATTTGTATCCAAGCAAAAAGAAATATATTGATAACTACATTTTTACTACAGATAGAAAGAAGACTTATTTTCGTTATATTTGAAAACAAAGCTAGATTTTCCAGCTAAAAACAAAACAGGGACCACAACCATCGTCTGTTGATAAAAAGTAACATTTTACACTTTCTGCAACCTGGCAGAATCATTAGATTTCCTATTTTCTTACATACGACTATTCCAGAACCAAAAACGGATTATGATATCTAACCTGCACGAGGCTGGGTCTTAAAGGGATAGGCTACCGTGGCCTCTTTAATTTATCTAAGCAAGGGGTTTTCTAACCCCAGAATTAAATTTCAATTAGTAATCCCCCTAAAAATATGTGATATTTCTTTCATGAGGTGTGTTAAATGCATCAAATTTATGTTGTTTCGGAATTTATATGCTTCTTCATTCAAGCACGCTCTGAAACACTTCAAGAAATAGAAAAGAGTGCTTATAAAAATGAAACATTCGTGAAAAAACTCATACATGTGTTTTAGTAAATTTCAACACCATGAGCATAAATACACATCCAATAACAAAACAGCCACGAAATGCTTTTCAAAATCCTGAATGCATGATGCTCCTCTACAGCATTTAATGTACTGCATACAATACTAGACAAAGATACAGCCGGCCATGTTTGAACACGTTTTTGCATTAATATTTGCTCTTTTTTAGTTGTTTTTGTGCACACTTAGTACAAAAAGTTCAGCATTTTTCAAACCGTTGTTTTGTTTTATAAGCCGGCTTAATACCAATTAATTCAATAAAAAACTGAATTTTTGTGATTTATGAAGGAATTATAACTTCCTTCATTTTTTTTTATCAGTTCAAAACTGTAATATTTGTTTATTTTTTTTCCCAAGCTTCTTTCTAATAAGATTTTTTGTGAACCTTCGAGCAATTTCTCTCTAAAAGAAAAACTTAAAAAAAAAAGAAATTAATAGTTATAATTTTTTAGTTTATTTTACTTTAAAAAAATGTTAATAGGTAAATATCCAATTAATGTGAAAAATGCTTACATTTTATTTTTTTCAGTTTCATAAAGTAAAGATAAATAAAATAATAGAAGAGTAAAAATGAAGTACTGCGAATTTTTCTTTGCGTGAGCAAATGTCAATAAGTATTAAAAATATGAGGTCCTAGAGCTAAAGGCTGTTTAAAATATGTTCGAAAAAAGAGCTCGAGCTTGGTTATGATCAACAGCTTTAAAAGTAAAAAAATAGCATAGATATTTTTTTTTGTTAACCTTTAAGGTTTTTTTTTGTCCTAGATTATTTTAAAAGTTCTGTAACCAAAATTTTTTTGTTTATTGAGTATACTGAAATTTTGATTTATTTTATAAGATTGTGAAGCTTCTATATTAACAAGGATTATATTTTTCTTCTTTTCCATAGTATAATACAAAAAAAAAAAAAAAAAAAAAAAAAAAAAAAAAAAAAAAAACTAGTTAACAAAAAAAAGCTTCAAAATCATAACACGAAGTTTAAGAAATCTAGATAAAAACTTAAAATATGCAATAAGTGTTTCCGAATTTTTAAAAATAATTCTCATTTTTTTACTCCTAAAAAGAATATAAAATTCTAAGGTAGCATAAAATTTATTTTGTGGTAAACTTTTTTAAAATTTAAAATTCTTTTTCTTTTCATTAAAAATGTTGTTGTTATTATAATTTTGCCTTCTCAATATTTTTTTATCACCTTATATAAGAGTCGTCCAAATGAAAAAGGCACTGCAGAGTTGGGGTTTGATAAATGGTTTAATGATATTAATATAATCTAGTATACAAAAGGAAAAAAAAGTAATAATAACGTAACAGATAGGTTAGACAAAATAACTTTGTGTGTCCCAGCAAGTGTCCCAGCGGTTCATGAGATAATGGATTCCCTGTGTGAAGCAGCTTCGGGTTTGGTCGTGGAATCCATTTTCAAAACCAGATTTGACCTCATTATCGTCAACAAATCGCCCTCCCTTCATACATTTCTTGAAACCAAAGATATGGTACTCACATGGGATGAGGTCCGGGCTGTAAGGGGGGTGTTCAAAAACCTACGAAATGAAATTTCATATCAATGTTTGCCACGTCACAGCCACGTGAGGATGAGAATTATTCTTCATGGTGATAGCAACGCATGGAAGCATTTCACGTAGAAGGTTCTTGATATTCTTTCTCAGTTCATAGTATGTGGTATAGTACGTAGCAGCATTGACAGCCATGCCCGTAGGTAGCCTGCCCAACAGTAGTGGGTCTTTGGCGTCCAAGAAGTACGTTAACATGACTTCACCAACTGTAGTTGATGAGCGAGTCTTCTTTGGCCATGAGAATGAAGGTATCGCCATTCCATGCTCATACTTTTGGTGGCTGGAAGAAAGTAATGGCTCCATGTTTCATAGGCGGCAATGATCCTTGAAAGGAATTGGTTCCGTACTTTGAGGTATGACTTAAGACCTTACTTCAACCTTATTTTCTGCTGGGCCGCATACATATGTCAGCTACTTCACGCGGGCCGCATACATATGTTAGTTATTTCGCGTGGGCTGCAACATGAGGTTAAATGTAGGAGGGGGAGGGAGGGAGGAGAAATGTTTT
>BMAV01012353.1:0-12922 GCA_019973955.1 Trichonephila inaurata madagascariensis | reverse complement strand
GTATGATCACTAAATTGAAAAATGCATTTTTTATTTAGAAATGGCCTTAAAAAAAAAGATGGAAAGGTTAAATATTTTGGGGCTATTAAGTAAAGCCCAATATAAATTATTAAAAATAATAAAAAATTAGTCAATAATATGGTAAAATTTCAAATGTTATAGTATTATGTAAAAAAAATAATAAAAAAAATTTTTAAGTAATCCTCTTAGATCAAAAAAGAAAATTGGTTAAAGGGGTTGGTATAAAACTTTGAATTTAACGACTTTTTTTTTGGTTTGGCAATTTTTTTCTAAATGTCATGGTGAGTTCAACTTTCTGAAATAAAAAAAAAGTTTCCCCAAAAAAGTACCGGGGACTGGTTTTAGCCCAAAAAAAGAACTGCCAAGTCCCCCTATACTACACTTAAACCCCAAAAATTTAAAGTGGAAATTAATTTTTTTTAAATTTTAAAAAGTATGGGGTATATAAAATTTCAGTTCAACTAAATGTTTAAAAGAAAAAAAAACCTTTTTCAAGTTTTGCACAATCTAAAATGGTCACTTAGTTGTAAAAAATGTTCCCAATGTAACTGTATTTGTAATTTTTAATAATTCCGGGGATCGGCACTTTGAACAAAAAAATTGAGATCGAAATATAAGAGTGCAGTATCCGGAAAAAAAATGTAGTTTTAAAAAAATAAAAAAAGAGATGAGCAAAAAAATAATTTTACTCTTAGACATATCGAAATCGTTTATTTAAAAGAAATGATATTTTTATGAACAAAAGAGTTCTAGTTCTAGAAATATACTATTATTTCAAAAGTCGGAAATATCTTGAATAAATGACTTCAAACATAAGAACGTTTATCTAAAATTTCGATTTTTTTTAAAAGAAATGGGTAAAAGCGGAATATATCTGAAAATTAAAAATTTAGCTTGAATGTAGGGTTTGGGGTTACCCCGGATTGTATGCTAATTAGTTTTTATTAATTAATTTTTATTATAATTAAATTACTGTATTGTCATCCAAAATAATCAGGTATAAAAAATTTCAGCTCAATTGAGCACTTTAAAATGTATTTTATTAACAATTGAAAATTCCACGAAGATAAATAAATATATACGAGAGTGTGAGCTAATAGTAGGAATTGAAAAAAGCTATTTCAGTCATACATATCTGTTCAATTGATCCTGTAACTAAATTTGAGCCAATTTCATTTGTTTTCTATTTCCTTTTTATACATACCATACTCTTAGATGTATTGTACTGTTAGTGAGTAGTTTTAAAAAGGTTTAAAATGTATTTTTTTAAATAAAATTTCTTCTTTTACAAATTACCCTCAAAACACTTATATGTTAACCATACACAATTATAGGTAAGTTGATGAAACATTCATACATATAAAATAATAACTATAGTCATAAGTGATATAAATAACTTTAATGATTGGATTCTATTTTGGTACATCCCTTGTGGCAGCAAAGATTATTTGGTGCTAAAAGTGATATAAGTTTCCCAAAACTAATTTCTAGTAACCTTGTTGACTATGTAATGCTAAATTTAACCATTTTTTCTCCTTTTCATCAGGATAAGCACAGCATCTGACATTCTTTTTTTATCTTTTTAACATTAAACCAGAAATTTTATTAAAAGGAGGAAAAATCCTTCTTTTTTAGTGATGATAATCTGGATGGAGCATTATTTTAAAAAAAGGTAGAAAAAATTTATAATAAGTTTAATAAGTTTTAACTGCCTATATAATGAAACATGAAAATCCCTTTTTATTCTTTTTTAAAAATAAACTGGAGCTGTCAGAAAAAAAGAGTATCCACATGTTCTTTCTTAAGGTCAGTGATTTTCACCATTTCTTTTGGTCCTTTTTTCTCTTTACTCTTTTTTTGTACAATTCAAATTTTACTTCATATCATATTTTCCGTTTCATCAGCAAAAATACCACAAATGTGATGCTTTTGTTACAACTTCAAATATGAAAATTATACTTTGATGCCATATTAAAAACAGTTTGAAAATTGTCTGCAAGGGGTTAATTAATAATAAGATTTTGCTGGCATTGCTTGTTTGACATAAAGGACCATTTCTACTGTATTCAAACTCTAAATTAAGAGGTTAGTTTGAAATGATAATTTTCTGATATTGCAAATAAAAATTTAATTTGATGGATGAAAGCTTTTTAATTAATACTTTATATTCTTCAGTAATATAATATTTTTTCAGTATTTTTTCTATTTTTAAAAATTGTTATGTTTTCTTGTATGTTCCAATAAATTGCTTCATATTTTGTAGTATTGAGTCGTGCTTAGAAAGAATAATAAAAAAATTTTGTCACTGTTATGTGTATTATAATGGAGTGAAAAGCCAACATTTGTAACTCAGATATTTATATCTTTTACAGATATTTCACTTTACTCATAGTCATCTTCTTCATAATTGTTTATTTTATATATATATATATATATTTTAAAATTTATACATTTTGTTGTAAAGATTTATTACTAATTATTTTGTTATATTTAAAGTTCTGTTTGACTTTTAAACGTAAATTTAATGTTTATAAACATTTTGATATTAGTTTTAGAGAGTATGGATTAGTGACCACTTTTCTGAGTTGCATCACGAACATTGGTCGAAATGTTTGATACAATATATTCACTACAAACACAGTTGTTAAAAGTTATAGTATAATTTCATCAATTTTACTTAGTTTTAATATTAGCAACTGGTAGAAGTCAACATTTAGTATATTTTTTACATATTGCCATACGTTTCTTCATAATTCCTATAACTAATAAATTCACAGTGTATAACAGAATGAAAATCACTACATTCAAATTAACTATTTTAATTGATTAATGATATTTAAAAACTTCATCACTTATTTACAATAACAATTGATATACCTTCTGGTATTCAAAGACAGCACCACCTATTTATAACTGTTGTAAACTAGAATTTGATATGTTTTCTGCATATTGCTTCACTGTCCTTATCATGTTTTTTTTATTGATAATGTTACAAATGTCATTGACACATTGTTAAAATTTCTTCAAAAATCCCAGTAGTACTAGTTGTTACATATTTTAATTTTTTAAAATTTCAGTGTAAGCAGAAAAGGTTGGAATAATAATAATAAAAGAAAATTTTTCAAAAGTCACATGAAACATTTTTGTATAATTGGTTTATTTCTACAACCACAACCTGGTCTTCTGCATATTTAAAATTTTTGACAACCATTTGTGCTTCTATTTTTCCAAATTTCCGTGAAAGTTATCTTGATCAGCAAAAAATAAGCCAAATTATAATTAAGAAAGGAGCCATATTTCATTTTAGCTGCCTTATTAACTCCTAGAAAATGAGAGGGAAAAAAAGCACATTGATAGGTACTGCCCAAAACATGTGGGACAAAAAAATAATTATCTGCATGTTTATAAAATTCTATTTGCAATTTATTTTTTAGATCTTATAGTAGATTTCAGAATTTCTGTGCATGTAATAAACAAATGCAGTATAATAGATGAAGAATATAGATCATAATAATAGATTCAAGAGAAAAAAAGTTCACCATGGTGTTAAATGTAGTCTCAATTTCTAAATGTTGAAACAAGTAGATAATGAATTCTGTAAAACAATTATAAATATTTTCTGAAATTGAAATGAATTTTTATAAAATTTTAGTTACACTCTTTTGGCTATTACAGTTTTACAAATCATTAGAGTGTTTAAGAGCAATATTTGTAGTTGATTAAGTCGTATGTATTGTACTTAGAAAAACATCTCTTGACTACCATTATTTTTAACTCAACATCATAATTTATTAAAAGTGCCTCTATAAAACATTTCTGTTTTAATTATATTTGATATCGAAGAAGGGCTGCGGTAGTCGAGTGGTCAAGGTATTGAATCATGGCAGGCATGTCATGAGTTCGAGCCCAGTACCACTAAGACCCGCGTGCGTAGGGCACGGCGATGCACGCTAAATCTGTTAAGAGCTGAAACGTCCTCCCTGTTGGTGTGGTGTGTAGAGAGGGGTGCCAGCTCAGGTGTCGTCCACATATTTTTTTGACCATGGTTCAAAATTACGTGGTCCGTCGCCAAAAGCCCTTGCTTAGCTAAGCATTGTGACGTTAATATTCACTCACTCACTCACTTGATATCAAAGAAGTTACTTTCGGAAGAAAAATTAGTTTATTGTTAATTCCTACAATCAAACTATATAATAATTGAATTGGAAAATCTTTTAAACAATTCATTGCACACATGACTGATCTTGATAATTTATTTATTTTGAATTTATAAAGAAACATTTGTATATTTTTTCTTGCATTGTTTTCATTTTAATAATGTAGTTATTTATTGACATTCGATTCTATCAACTTCAGGCAGTAAATATTGAATTTTAATATCTTTCCTTTGCTTTCTTGCATTTTGATTAACAAACTTTGTTCTTGATGTACAATATGTTTACATACAATTAATGGTTAATAATTTTTTTAACTATACCCATTTTTGCAAGGAATTAAAATTATGAGCAAAAGGATGTCATTTTATGTTTAAAATTTTGTGATACTGAATCTGAGAGAAAAACTGCAGTGTGTTTGAGATATTTAAAAAATTTAATTGTCTTCAGAAATTTCCACATTTCGGCAGACATTCAGATATGTCTAAAAATTATAAAAGGCAACAAATAAACCTTAAAAGAGAGGGTGTCAGGCACAGCATTTTTGATAAAGTAGGAGTTCGAGAGCTTTTACAAGAGATACATTATTGCAGATATTAGTTTCAGCAAACTGATAAAAATGCATTTTTGTTTTAAGACATGTTGAAGTGCGAATGAAAAGAATGGGGTATAATGACCCTGAAAAGACTCTTTTTCGGAGAAAATAGTGGGAAACGTGTGGCAGTTTGACTTCGAGATTATTTATTTAGCTTCCTGTATTTAGATGAATGAAACCAAATCTTAAGAATCTTTATTCTGTGTTTCGACAGCAAAGTGTTATTCAGACTTCATTTTCAAATTCTTTTGTAGCTCTTTGCAATTTAGTGTACGAATTTCAAATCACAGCATGAGATAAAATGAAAAATAAATAGTAAATATTTATTGCATTTGCTTTATATATATATATATATACCATAATTGTCACCAGTTTCTTAGAATATTAATCTGCTGATTAACGTATTTAAGTGTGTTGTATTCTTAGCTTCAGTGCATCGTATTCCTCCTCCTCCTCTCTACTTCAAAAAAACGATGAACAACATTGCTGTTTAAAGAAAAAAAAATTACTTTTCTGTCATATAGAAAACAAAATTTCTTCAGTAGCTTATAAATACCGATAGCTTGCATTGATTATTTACGATAAAATAAATGGATTGTAATTACAATAGATATATACTCGAAATTAAAATAAAAGGTTTTATGACGAGTGAGCCAAAAGTTCGTTCGTCCAGACTTTAAAAATTTATTAAAAAGGAAGAAATGATGATAAAGAAGTGCGGTTTGCAAGAATGGACTCACAAGAAAGTCGGATTTTATTAGTAGTAAAAATATTATTAGTTAAAAATATCACTGGAATCGAACGCTGACAATCCGAAAACACAATGTTCATGGAAAAATGATTGTTCAACAAGACCTCCCGAACATTGCCGAGGGTGGCTCTCAGTGCATCATATCGGAATGAATAGTAAAAATCTCACGACAAATGTAATCTTTGAGTTCGAACAATGTTGACGGGGATGAACGGTAACAAGTGATTTAAAATAGCTCCACAACCAGAAGTTGACCGGAGTGAGGTTGGCGCTAGACCAATCACTGTCCTCACCAAAGGTAGTCAGTAGGAATCGTTTTACAAGAATGGCATAGGATGGAGTTGCGCCATTCCACACGAAGCTTATTGCAGATAACACACCTCTTCGAATTCATGTGAGGACGACTAGAAATATTTTTGCTGCTTCTTTATGAGCCCTTTTTCGCAGACTATTATCATTTCTTTCTTTATGAATTTTTTAAGTTAAAACGAACTTTTGGCTCACCCAGTATTTATCATGTTAGGTTTGCTTTGTGTTTAGTAATACATGAACAACTGTTTTATTGTTAAAATATTTTATATACATTGCTTCAGATTGATGGAGAGTTTTCCTAGAATAAGCTTTTTTTTTCTGTTGTATAAAATAATAAATCTGAAATAACAAGCACATATTTTTTCCATTTTAATTCTGATACTTTTAAGGGAGTCTTTATTATACAAGATTAAATTAAAAATTCGCACAAATTCTTTTTTTCTTCACGTTATTATCATTAAAAATGATTTACACGATACTTTCTCAACTGCGATCTTTCACACGGGCAATTTTAAAGGATATTCCGTGTAATTATGTGTGTTTAGAATTAAGAAAAAACTTAAAAAAATTATTTTAAAAGCATTATAAACCCGAGCTTTTGGGGAGTCTTCGAGGGGGGGTGAACCTCCCCCTCCATTCATTCTAAGTTTTATGGTTAAAAGATGTTAGGTGACAAGAGCACGTGGCCATGGGTTTTTTTTTTGTCTGCCCGGGGAAAACGCCGACACCCAGCTGGAAATTAAATACCCAAAGAGAGCCGGAACCCCTTTGGGACAATAGGCGAAGCCTGTAGAAGGGGAACCTGTCGCCTCGGTCGGTGTCGAGAAATGGGATTATAGAACCCAGGTGGTGGATGAATAAGGGTGTTCAGAAATTAGATAATTATCCCCCTTGTTTCCAAAAGCCCAAGAATGTGTTAGTGTTTGCCGCAAAATAGTACACGAATGTGACCGGGGACGAGGGGAATTTTTTTTGGCCTGCCAATAAAGAAAAACGGGGGGCGTGTTGGGGACTCGTCCTGGTGTTTGGGACTTTTAGAGACGGATGCCCCCTGGATGGAGAAAGCTGGAAAGGGCCTGAAAAAAAAAAAGGGATTAGGAGTGCCTTTCAGGAAAAAGGATTGAACCCCCGTGAGATAACTGTTCAAACCGGTTTGGGTATTTTTTTGGGACTTAATTACTTAATTTAGTAACCTATGAACAAATAAATATGTTTTAAATTTAAAATGAAGCTGTGACGATTTTTCTGTGTTTGTTATCTACTCGACGTTAAACTATATATATATATTAAATTGGGGGTAGGGTGTAGATACGGCATTTAAGAAATAGATCCCCGAATCCTTATTTTTATTGAAGATAAAAAAAAAAGGCCACCCGTGGGGGAATGTGATGAGACAATTTTAATGCCCCTGATTTTGTGAGCCCCGACTTAAAGGGTTTCGTTCCTGCTGTGATGAAGTGTGACCGCCTGTTTTTTGAATTGCCCCCATGAGAAGTTCCCCCGAGTTCCTTTTGTGAAAAGAGCCTGAAATAAGAACGAAGAGTTTCAGCTTCCAGCCTCCCCGGGATGACTTTTTCAAGAAGTGATTTGTGTGAAAAAAAGAGTTCCTGAGTGTTCCTATGTCTTCGCCAAATTTTAAGGTAAGTCTTTTTTTTTGAGATTTTTTTGGGGGGCAGCAACTGAATATTTTTTTGTATGAAAATTTTGAGAAAAGGGAATAAAAAAAAGACTAGGTAAATTTGAAACAGTAAGAGGCTAGAAAAGTTTTTTTAATTTTTGTTGAAGTGTATAAATGTGCGATATTAGTATTGTTTTAGATTTGTGAAATTTAGATACAGTAGTTATATTTTTGGGTGACAATAATGTGTAGGATTTTGGGATGTTATAGATTTGTGAAATTTAGTATCAGTAGTTATACTTGTAGCTTGAGGTACATTTTAGTAGGTTATTGTGTTGGTTTGATTTTGCATATTTGTAAAATATAGTTAAGTCTAGGTTAGTGTGTTTACCTTGAGTCTGTATAATTTTGTAACGATTAAGTTTAGATTCGGTTTTGTGTGTATTAGTGCATCGGGTTTCTGTTAAGAGAAAGAAAAAAACGTATTGTTAGAAGTTTCAAAAGAATTAGGGGGGGAAGGAAATTTCTTTCCCCAAAATGGAATTTAAGAAGAGAATTTGTCAAAGTAAATACTATAATGATAAAGTAGCTAAATGTTTGTTGGAGGTTTTTGGGGGAAAAAGTGAAGTAATGAAACGGGAAATTTGGAACGTGAAAAAGGAACGTGAAGTACGGAAAAAAGGAAATTAATTGAGGGCGTAGACTAGCTAGGGAATTTGAGTTAGAAAGACTAAGAGCTCAACTCAGAAATAAGTTAAAAAAAAATGAATTGAAGACGGGAATAGGATTAACAATCTCGCAAATGTTTATTGTTTGTCAGGAAAGGAACCGCCGAAGTTATGAACCGGTTAGTAAGTGTAGGCCGTTAATTAACCCCGGGAGTTAATAAAAGCGTGGAAACGCCACGTCTTGGGGATTTTGAAAATGAAATTTGGGCACCCAGTGAGATGGACGAACGTCCCCCCCTGAAGTAAGAGGGATATGAAAAGAAAAGAATCGGTTTATGGTTGGGAAAAGGGGAAAAAAATAAATTTGGAAAAATTGGGATTGTGAAAGGAAAGGGGGTGATTTGAGGTGGAGGTGTTAGAGCAGGGCTTTTGTGCACAGCGGGGAATAAATTCCCGATGAAATAGGAGCTGATTCTTTGAATTGATAGAAGATAAGGGAATGGTGAACCCCGAAATCTTGATTTGTGGAAATAACTGCGAGGAAAAAAAAATCCATTGTGAAGAACGGGCGGTGAAAAGCAGTTAACAGGAATGGGGGTTTCGAAATCATACAATGGCTAAGAAGGGGGCAGAAAAGGGGAAAAAAAAATATGAGTAAAACAGATGTGGGGGAGGCTTGAGAGGTGAGTTAACAATGCGTTTGCCCTCTCAAAAACCCAAAAGATTGATAAGAACGGTTTAGAGACGGATAAATTTTAGCCGTTCAGAATTTAATTTCGAGATAGATATACCCGGAATAAAGAGATCGCAGTACCATTTATCGTCTTAATTTAATAAAATTGTACCGTAGAAAGCCGGATTTGGCAAACTTGTGATATGGTCGATCTTTGTCGACCATATCGTGGAGTTTCAGCGTAAGTTAGAGGTGTGGGATTCTCGAAATGATGAGACATTTTAGAATTCTTAATAAGACTTTTATTAAAAGTTTTTAAATTAAATTACTTACAAGGGGAGGGCACGACTAAGGAAATTCATTTGGGATCGAGACTTGGTGTTATAGTAGTACTCTTTTAGGGTGTTCACCCCTCAATGTAATTCCGTCGAATGGCCAGTCAATTCGGAGAAATGAGCCTTCGAAATTCATGCTAAGCTTTTATACAATTAAATTTTAATTTTCCGCAACGAGTTCGTAGCTTGATTGGTAAATCGTCTGCTTTCTGTGCTGGAGGTTAGGGTTCGATTCCACGCGATCAACTTTTTTTTCTTCAATTCATTTAATTATTTTTTTTTTAATTTCACCACACGCATTTCACCTAACGACGTTGCGTGTTTCGCATAAAACAACAAGCCTTCAATTAGACGGAAATCGCGGGACCGATTCTCACATATCGTCGCATTAACAGAGTTATCTTCCGGGTTTTCTAAATATCTATAGATATGACCTAATTCTGGGTTATTCTTTTGCTCTGTTATTTACTGTTCTCGCGACGTAAGTACTAGATCTCTGATTATTGCATAATTAACTTTTTCTCCCATTATACTTTCAACCAGGTTTCGAGATAACATGTCCGCCACCGCATTTTGAGTTCCAGGTCTATGTTCTCATTCTATATTAAATTCCGCTAATTTGAGTGCCCATCTGATCATCCTACTCGACAAATTTTTTCCATGAGTTAAACGTGTTAAAGCAGCGTGATCTGTAATAACTTTAATTGGCATCGCTCCTAAATATGTTCGGAATTTGTTCATCCACCATACTACTGCCAGACATTCTCTTTCGGTTACCGTATAATTCCTCTCTGCGTTGTTCAGAGTACGTGAAGCAAATATAACTGGTCTTTGTTCCTGATTGACTACTAAACAAATTTTGTAATTCCTGTTTTTGTTTATCCTCCAATTTTGTCTTAGACAAATCTATTTCAACATTTTCCTCTTCAACTGATTCAACCACCCTATTTATCTGAGAATCGGGAATTTTCAACGATTTTCGATCAAAGTCTAAAACGATCCTTGATCCACTTATAAAATCAACACCACACACACAAGAATACATGGGTATTCCAAATCCGTCAACACATGAAGCAACCAAGGTTTTTCGAAGTACCTGATACGAATATTCAATTCTACAATTCGTATATTATCTAATTTCGCTTCCTGTGCTGTGATCACCTGAGCTCGCGATTTCTTTACTTGTTTATAAAAAAAATATTTTTTTATTTATTTCTTCCAATATAAATGATTTCTCTGCTCCCGTGTCCCATAGCGCTTTCAAAAATGTGTTATTTAATGAAATAGGAACGTGGGGAAGCTCCACGGGTGATATACATATCGGAGAAAGCTTAATTGTTATATCCACTGCCGATTCCTTTTGATTATGAACTTCATTAACTTTCAAAATATTCAATCGTCCCCTTTGCATCCTTTCGCCTCGACTGAAATTCTCACTCGAACCCCTATTTCTGCGGTCCCCTCTATTAAAATTATCATTTCAATCTTTTCGAAATTGGTATCCCATTTCGTTGAATCTCTGATCATCATTCTGAAATTTATTCCTACTCTCGAACCACCTATTACTTTGACGGCCATTCTCATAAGTACCTCTAGAATCATTTCTGCCATTAGAATTTCTCCAGTTTCTGCGATTATCATCAAAATTAGACATCCTATGCGCGTTTTGACACCATCTTTCCACATTATCACTATTCTGCAAACCCCTTTTTAATTTGTAAGAATACCTCTCTTCAAATTTAGCTAAGATTTCTAAAAGTTGTACCGTTTTCTGCGGATTTCGGACCTCCACACAGTCCTGGACTTGTGGTTCGAGTCTAACAAAAATGTGATCAACCAATTCTGCCTGCGACATCCTTAGTTCTAAACTTTTATGAATTTTCAGTAAATCGTAAACAAAATCTGTTGGTTCCTGATTTCTTCCCTGCTGGGACGCAAAAACCTCGCTTCTAACTCTTTCTTATTTTTGATTGCGGGGAAAGCTTAAACTAATTCTGCCTTTAGCTGCGCGAAATAAGTGGCTGTATCCTGCACTAACACCGATCCAAATATTGAGTACCAATCTTGAGCCCTTCCCCTGAGATGACCTTTCAAATAAGCGCATGCTAAGTTACTAGGAATTTCTAGTAACTGTATTTGATTATCTATGGCCTCTAAAAATTCATTAATATTCTCGGACCCTGAAAAGCACATTTCTGGTAAAATACCAAACCCTCCTCCTGCATTACCTAACACAGAGTCACATAAATTATAACGATTCGGGCGCATTGCGACATGGCCGTCCTTCGATGACCATGTCGTGGGGTTTCAGCGTAAGCTAGAAGTGTGGGATTCTCGAAATGATGAGACATTTTAGAATTATTAATATGACTTTTATTAAGAATTTAACTTAGATTACTTAGATATCGAACAAACTTAGATTAAGTGAGAATAAACCAAAACACGTAGTCTTAACTAACACAGATCGCTCAATTAGATCACTTTTCAATATAATTATATTATATCCGCCTAATCTCAATCTCAATAATATATTCGCGTTCAGAATATAATCTTCCTACCTTGGTTGAATACGCAACGTCCAATCCACTTCAAATATTTCTCTAATTGGGTGTACAATGGTATGTAACTTGGTTAAATGGCGAGCTTTACGGGATTCTAGATAAGCCGTCAATCAACACTGCGACATAGTCGTCCTTCGATGACCATGTCGTGGGGTTTCAGCGTAAGTTAGAGGTGTGAGATTCTCGAAATGATGAGACATATTTTAGAATTCTTAATATGACTTTTATTAAGAATTTAACTTAGATTACTTAGATATCGAACAAACTTATATTAAGTGAGAATAAACCAAAACACGTAGTCTTAATTAACACAAATCGCGCAATTAGATCACTTATCAATATAATTATATTATATCTGCCTAATCTCAATTCAATAATATATTCGCGTTCAGAGAATATAATCTTCCTACCAGTTTGAATACTCACGTCAATCTACTTCAAATATTTCTCCTAATGGTTGTACAATGGTATGTACCTTGGTTTAAATGGCGAGGTGGCGTCTTGATTCTGGGTAAGCCGTCGATCAACACTTCTATCTTCTCTACACTGAACTTTCTCTATAAATTGCCATCATGCTCACTAAAACTTCTACCCTTTTAAAGGTTATCTTATTTGCATCTATGCTTCGTTTCACTTCTTGGATTTGGGTTGGAAAAGATTTGCCATTAATCGTGGCCGTCAAAGAACACAGTGGTTATGTTAAAGGAAAAACGCGTGAGATGTCACAACCCCCTCCAAGAAGCAAAACGTGATTTATTCAAGGGTCCTCTGAACCCTTAAGAAATTACGTGCTTAAATTTTTATTTCTTAATCTCCTCACTTTCTAAGTTTTATTTAAATTTTAACCCCTTGAATCCTCATTTTATCTTCTATAATTTCCAATATTTAACTTAACTGTAATTTTCATTATTCATCTTAGTATTAAATTTAATATTCCACTTAAATTTGAACTCGTGACAGACACACAATAAATTTTATTTCATTAACTAGGCCATCATTAACAATTTTGCATTTTAATCATGGTATATTCTCACTTTTACATATGTAATTAGCTATATACTTAAATATTTATACACTTAGATCTTTTATATATGTCCATTCCTTCCTGGGTACGCACAACCAAATTATATTATATCCGCCTTCTCTCAATCCTAATAATATATTTTGAATTCTGAATATAATCTTCTACCAATTCTAAACAATGGGAAACTGAAACGTGAAGTACAATGGAGTA
>BMAV01012352.1:13875-28372 GCA_019973955.1 Trichonephila inaurata madagascariensis | reverse complement strand
TCTTGCTTTTATATGTATTTAATATGAATGTAAGATATGTTTATGTTAACCAAATAAATAAATATTAGTAATAAATTTGGCAATTTTATAAAAATAAAAAAAAAATCCATCTTTTTGATCCAATATTTTAACAGCGACACTTACTCTTCGATTGACGAGTATATTCGTTATCGCTCGATTTTCATGACACACATAGTAGTACACTCTCAAACGGAGTTGTCATAGTTAACTGATTAAGAAGGCGCTGCCCTTCGGTATCATCTGTTTCCGCTATGTAACCTTCTAGCCAAAACAATTGCCCATCCACGGTTTGGTGTAATTTGTGTTACGACTCATACACATACATGTGCAAGTAGTGATGACCATGCTATAAAACAGGGGTCGGCAACCTATGGCACGCTGTACAATGCTCAGTGGCATTCTGCACTACTCTACAAATGTGTCAATTTTTGAATGGATGGAAGTTGATTTATTTGTAATGGACTTTGTTTGACAAACATATTCAGAATTATGGACATTTACAGGATTATGAAAAAATCCGAAAGATAACTCTTAAGATAAATTTACAGGTATTTTGTAAATCATTGAATGACATTACTGGAGAGATTTAATTGTTTGAAGAGAGAAAATTGCATGTGTGTGTCCTGCTTACCGCTTTTGGTTCTACAAATCGAAATAAAAACTATTTTCTCATACGAAAAATATTTCGAGTCTGCAAAGAATTTGGTTAATAACTGAACGCTTAAAATCATGTCGAATTGAAATTCACAAATTATATCCCTGATTTTTTGCGATATGAAAGTAGAGCGGTGTGTGCAAGCACTAGGTTCCCATTAAAATTTTTATTCAACTATAATGAAGAGAAATAATTATATATTTTATGTTGTCTATTTCTTATTTTAATAAATATGTTTAAAAATACATAATATATATATGTACAATTTGAAATTTTTATTTTTGATGAAGAAATAGAGTTATATTTCATGCTGTTAATTTTTATGTTAAGAAATATCTTTAATCGGTGCAAAATGAATACAAAATACAACTGAAAATCCATATTATTAACCCCTATTCTCTAATCCTGCATACATTATCACGGGAATTGAATTGTTTCACACGTTTGTTTGGCACGCTGAATCATATTGGTAGATTGATTTGGCACGTCATAGCTAAAATGTTGCCGACCTCTGCTATAGAAGCTGTTAAAATTTAGAAAGGATAAAACTATATGAACATTATTAACATTAAAAATTAAAAGGTTCTTAATTATTCGCCTTTTCTTATGGTATCCAATATCTAAAATGTAGTTGAAAATAATTCCATTATTGTCTACTTTCACACGCGTTTCAACGCGTTCTGACATAGAGCCTGAACACTAATAGGGTCAAATATACGCATCATGTAAAATATACATCATATACAAGATTTCATAAAGAGATTGCAACCAAGAATCTAATTTTAATGATAATCCTTACCATGTCAAACCCGATACGTAAAACTGATCCCCAATAATGAAAACTAACACTTGAGGGCCTTCTCCTCAAAATCCCTTCCTAAAAATTCCGATAAAGGTCCAACGCAAAAGGCTGGCTCAAAAAGTTCCACGGCGGAGAGTGACTAGATAATTTTCATCAATAGTCTAAGATAATGTCACCGCGAATTTTCTCGCATCTTTATCAACGGCAACTGCAATTTACGTGCAGAACTAATTAAGTGTAAGAAGAAAGACATTGCATGGCAAACCAGCGGAACTGCTGGAATGGTTCGCCGTAGAATTTTCCTAATCAATAACCCGCAGACTCAAGAAAAGAGGGAATTCCTCTCTCTCTCTCTCTCTTTTCCCTGAGTTCGAAATTAAAAAGAAAAACTTATCAAGTCGAGTAGAAAATTGAAAACCATTTCTGCGTGAAGGGGGAAAAATTGTGTGATACATATCCATAAGCGTCGAGGTAAGTTTTCCCCGCGTTACGCCACTGTTATTTACCGGTCGCCATTTTCAGTTGGAACTTTTCTGTATTTGCTTTGTTCCAATCGCGTAGAATTTTCTAATCTGGGAACCGTTCAGGTAGAATGAATTTTTGGAAATGTTTTGGGGGAACATTTTTATATGAAAGGAGTTTAGAATTATTTTGTGGTGGAAGAGAGTTTTTTTTGTTGTATTTATTTATTTATTTATTTTTAGATCTTTTTGAAAGGGAAACATTCCAGTTAAATTTAAAATCGTCGTTTGCTTTCTTTTTAAAAAAAAAAATGCGAGAGTTACTTTAGATTAAAAATTCGTTTCGAGTAAACGCGTAGGAGGAAGTTGTGCGGCGAAGGAACGAGGGGAAAAAAAGAACTTTTGTTTGGAATAAAATTTGGCAAATTAAGTCATTTCTTTTTCTTTAAAAAGAAGAATTCTTTGTAGTAAGTAGAATGTTTTGGAAAAATTCCTCATCGCTTTTTGCGTTTCTAACATCCGTCTTGGAGCTTCGTACGGGGTCAATATTTATTTTAGTTCTCCCTTATTGGCTGTTTTTTAAAAGTATTGTAACCACTTATTTGCATAAATGAGTGATTACTTTTGTTTAATTGAATACTTATCAGCCCAGAATGTTAACGAGTACTGATTATTTATTCAGAGCAAAAACTGTACATAAATTACTTTCTATTTATTCAAAGTAAGTTAATTATTTAAAGGAATGCGCACTTAAAAGAGTTTATATTGGTGAAAGTTTGCGTGTATTATTTACAACTGCAAAATGAATATTTTATGAAAGTGCCATACAAAGTTAGAAAAATGCGTAACAAAGAAATAAAATAAATGTTTCTGATCGCCTTTTTACAGTTAAGTAACATTTTAAAGAAGTATTTGGTTTAATTTTTTTATTTGGGTTATTTCCGTTTCAGTTACGTATCTATGTTTAACTCACCGGGTCAATATGTAAATCTTTATACTTGTTTTGAGTGAGAGAATATTCATTAACTTTTCGCACTCTGAAGCAATATAGGCTGCGGTAGCCTAGTGGTCAAAGTAACGGACTCGTGGGCCTAGTTCGAGCCTAGTACCGCTGAAGACAAGCCGTGCAGAGGGGGCTGATGCACGTTAAAAATGTGGCTGCTCAAATGTCCTCCCGTTGGTGTGGTGTGGAAGTTAGGAGAGGATTGCCATCCTCGTCACTTGACTATGGTTCAAAAATGTCAAATCCTTCGAGTAGCTAAATAGAATGACGTTAATATTCGTTCACTTACTCTTTCTCATAATTTAACAAAAATAAATGAAGTAAAATTCCTATATGGAAGCGTAATATTCTTTGAAATTTGATAAAAATAGTACAGATAAATTATTAATACCAGAGTTTATACAATCGGTAAAATTAAATAAATTAACTTTTTCCTTATTTTTAAGATACAAATTTAAAGAAATATTTTTAGAATAGGTCACACACACATTATTATATTGTTTAAATTCAATCAAAACATTAAAGTTTGCTAAAAAATTTGAATTTTACAATTTGCCACTTAATTCAAAATGAAAAACTAATCTTAACTATATATATATATATATATATATATATATATATATATATTTAATAGTTTATTAGCTTGTTAATTTTTCGTAATATTTAAAATGAATAATTTGACTAAATTAATAAATATGCTTTTTTATACATATGTCTTATAAAATCCCTTCAACATATCAAATACTAAACTCCGTCAAAGTATCAAAGACGTATATTCCGAATTTAAAACTTTTTTTAATTAGGTACCATGTATAAAAATACATATACATTCCTAACTTTCATTTTACTTCTCAACTACTTAGTGTTCTTAATTTCACCAGTTTCTAAACTTGTGAAATAATTACATTCGATTCATAGTTTTCTCATGTTTTGGTTCAAATACAATATTTCACTTTTTCAATTACGTTATTCCATAAGCTAAATACTTTTCCAATTTGTTTTCACTTAAACTTTCTCTTCGCGAGAACATTAAATAATCTATTTTTAACGCGAACTTAAAAAGTACTCGCGAACCAAACGATTTCATGTCGAAAATACTGAAGGAGTCGATATCGATAGTTATATGCAATCGATTAATCGGCCGCGTGCTGAAGTCAGATGGAATTTATGCTGACGAGAACTTTTATTGAATCCCATAAATCGAATCAGAAGTCACGTAGTTACCCATCATGCATTGCTCCTTTGATTGCTCGGAAACGAACTTTTCCGACTGCCGATGCAGTATTGTTTTTTTCTGCTTAGAACAGAATTTGAAAAGTCGAGTCCTTGTTAAGATTATACTTTCGCCATCATGATGCGGAAAATAAAAATTTAAAAAATTAAATAAGAATCTAAATATATGAAAAAACTTTCTGGTTATATGTTTTAAAGTTGATAAGTTTTTATTCGTATTAAATGTATTTATGTGTATTTCTCTTAAGTCTTTATTTTTGTTCTAAGACGGTTAATCTTAATTTTTATGAAGCCCTTCAATATACAGTAATATCCAGAACTTACGTGATAGATTGGTTTGGTTTATAATTTCCCATATAAATACATATAAATTATTTCTAGTTGGGGCCGAAGACGAAAGATAATTATAATTTAAAACAAATATATTTAATAAGATAACATAAATACAAAATAGCAAACCAAAGCTATTTTGATGTAAAAGATTTCATAAAATCTAACAAGTAGTATGCCGACTCAAAGTTTTTCTCACTCAAGATTTCCCCGCAGCGTGCTAATAAGTCTTTTATTCTTTGTTTGGTTGAAAAAAAATACTATCTTCGTTGGAGTATGTATTTCCCAAAATTTGTAACACTTTTTTAATTCATCTGAGGCCTTCTGTCAAATTCCCACCCGTTGTTTGATCTTTTGATTGAACTGGGTTTAAAGATTTAAGGTATCCGACTACGTTCGGAACCGTACTTCTAAAAAAGCTCATAAATGGACAATTTTTATATTTAGTGTCATTTAGATTAGAATACATGTATAAAATTGTTTCAAGGACATTATGACAAAAAAAAATTACTTAAATACAATATTTTGGCAAAAAAAATTAAATTAGAATAACCTTTTTTCAAAACGTTCTCCTTTTATACAAAATGCTTCTATAATAAAAATATTTTGTTCATATAAAGTAAATACCTCCAGAGAGTCTGAACTACGAGTTTTGAAAAATTCACATTATTTTCAGAGTTACCTCTAATTGAAATAATTATCGGCATTTTTTTCTTAAAATTTCTCCCCTCTGTTGTCGTAAAATATGGATAAATCCATTTCTAAGTTATATAATTCAAAAATTCTAGTACAGCCTCTGTACAGAGGTCAGAGTTATATGCAGGCAAAATATTATTATAATAGAAGCATGTTTCATAAAAGGAGAATGTTTTGAAAGTTGGTTATTTTACGTTCATTTTTTGTCAAATAATTTTTTATTGTAATACTATTCTTAAAACAGTTTTATACATATTTTCTAATCTAAGTGACACTAAATATCATAAATATTAACCATTTATACGTTTTTGCAAAATCACGGTTCCGAACATAGTCGGATATCTTAACATCTCCAAAGTCTTGCTCTTGCCCATGAGCTCATCAATTGTTAGTTACTGTTTGTAGGATTCCAGAAATTCTTGAACGTCATCACTATCCACTTCTAAATTTATTTGCATGGTAAGATTGACAACTTCTTCAATCGCTCTACCAATTTCATCAGGCTCTTGCACTGATTCCGCATGAGTTTCAATAATAGGGAAAGGAGGAGGGGACAAATTGACGAGATTTAAAAATTGCGTAAAACCGAATTCGCGTAAGTCGAGGCATTAACTATATAGTAAAATATATTCGAACTTTTTTATTCTTAATAATTAAATTCTAACATATGAAAATTCATGAATTATATATGTCGCAGAGGAAAATGATAAAATTAGGGATCTCATCAAAGCCCCAAGGAAAATGATCAATTGATGGTAAATGTTAAAATAATTTCTTTTCAAGGTCATTTCCCTAATAAAGGTAAGGGATTTGAACGAATCCATGAGCTGTTTCAGTGAAATGATGAAAGAATATTGTCAAGAGTTTAAATGTGTTTATTTAACAAATAGGGTGCATTATTAAACGTAGAAGTAAGTAATTCAACAATAGTCAATGAAATACAAATTATTTATTCGAAACTAATTAACAAATAAATAGAAAATTAGGCTAGTAATCAACCCTTATGTTAATCCTATGATGCCCTTTTTTTCAAAGATATGGGGTTGGTTGATAGTACTACCTGTATGGTTAGGAAGTACAAGGACTCGACCCGCAGGTGTCTCCCCTTCCCCCTTTATAACATTTTGCCAATGCAAATCCTGACTAGTTCATTTCATCATTTCACTGAAACAGTTGAGGGATTTGATAAAATCACTTACTTTCATCAGGGAAATGACCTTGAAGAGACGTTATTTTAACATCTCCTTTAGGGATTTTATGAAATTCCTAATTTCACCATTTCCCTGCGACATATATTCTAATAATAACTAACAGTTTTAATGTACTGTTAGCCATTATCCCACGCTATTTCATGATGTTGTATGACTTTATACTCCTTTTAAATTATTGAGGTCTTCTGTTCGGGCATTAAGTATTCAATTGTTTTTAAAAACATTGTTATAGCCATCACATCTTTATTTAAAAAAAAGAACAGAACTTGAATTTGTAAAATTGCCATATTTGAGACAATTTATTGCATGTAGCGGCAAGATTCCATTCCTATTTAAATCTGCATTAATAGCCGCACCTGTAATCTGTCGCATTTCCAACGTGCAACTCATTCCATTTGCTTGTGCGTACCTATCTATAATATTTAACTGTAAAAATTTTAATTCTTACTCTAAAATGTTTCAGCTTTTAAAAATTGCGATTAATTTATTTTAACTTTCATAATAATAGAAATTGGCAGAAACATTTTACTTTATATTGAAGCTTTTCCAGACTTTGTGTCGTTGTCCACGTATCCACAAATTAATTTGATTTACCAAGAGCCCCCTCAAGTGACACAAGGCCCCCAAGTATCCGTAGAAACCAATTTGGGAACATATGCTCTGAAGAAGGGTCTTCAAACTGTGTCGATTCAAGGAATCCTTAAAACTATAAGATATTTCTGGAATTCTTCGTCTAAGCCTTAGAAAAGAATATAGCTTAATATATTTAAAAAAGATCCCTATGTTATAAATGCTTTATGTAAAGGCAATTAAAGAAATTTTGTGTGTGCTTGAGTGTGTTAGAGGGTGAATATTAACGTCGCCCTGTTCAGCTACATGAGAGCTTTTAGTGACGGATCTCGTAATTTTGAACCATAATCAAGTGACGAGGACTACACCTGAACTATATGTGCTTATGATCACACAATAGAAGTGAAAACTTCTGATTTATTTTGGGCAAGAGTATCCAATTGTTCGGATGTACTACGTTTTCTTTTAAGTAGAACGTCGTTTATCCGAACGTTTATTATCCGGACCAGTTTTTTTTTGTCAACTACATGTACTGTATACGAATACGTTTTCGAGCAGTACAATGCTGAACAGTTGCTTCGCGTAAGGCCAAAAGTGACGGGAAAACCCAAGATCAGGGATATTTGGGGAATTTCAGTTGTGTGATTTGGTAAACATCTGCGCGGAATATTAGGTCAGTTTGTTTCCAAACTTGACTCAGAAGATGGCTCGAAGAAAAGGAAAACCATAAGGGAAGCAAACGATGTTGTTCCTGATCGTGCACTCTACTTGAAGTGAGGTTTTCACAAAGAGCAAAGGGGACCCGATATCGGCCCTCAGTTGTGCAAAAAAATTCTGGAGCTTAACGAGAAATTAGGTGGTTCGGTTGATTTCTCAAAGCTAGCACTGGTTGGTTAAAGAACTTTAAAACATGCCACGGGATACGGGAACTACAGATTGAAAGCGAATCATTGTCTGGAGATAAAAATTCTGCCCACAAATCTGCTATGGAGTGGTACAAACAACAATCAGAGTGCTGTCCTACTCAACTACTGCTGCTCAAGAGAATCAAAGACCTTACAGCGAAAAGACGAAGATGTACAATGGTACAGCAAAAATAAGTGATTATTTTTCACAATAAAGGTAAAATTGCGACATTTTGCACCTATTTTGCTTTTTCTTCAAGCATGTTTCCCGCATGTTATAATTTCAATATTCGTATAGTGTCTGGTTTCATATACTGCATGGATTGCATTCGTTTTTCCGTTATCCGAACAATCACGTATCCGAACGGTGTCCGGTCCCAATTGATTCGGATAAACGACGTTCTACTATACATTTTCGCATGCGGGCGCTAAGTAGCTTTCTTTTTCGTGCACATTCATCGGTGGATTTGTTTATTACATTCATTTTCTTTAAAAGACGTCGCTTAAATAATTATGAATTTTTACATTTTTATGTATGAATATGTACGATATAAATTTCGGTTAGTCAAATTATTTAAAAATATATTTATGTGTCAAATACTTGTGTAGATTATATTTATATAATATATATATATATATATATATATTTATGTAATAATTCCCCAATAATCTGTTATAGCTCTTGAATTATTAACGTCCAGTCCTTCAGGACAATCATGTAATTATTTTAATTGGTTACCCGCCTACCGGGGACTTAAGAAACTATCTCCATCCACCTCCTAAAATCACCATCACCGTTGCTCATAAATACCGAGATCTGAAAATCACGCGCTCTCTCTTCTGCTCTCGCCTCTCTGCAATCATGTGACCAGCCGGCTGCCGCGCGTTCTGTGTTTGTCTTTGTCAATGTTGTGCCGTCTATCTTGATATTTATGTGTTTCCAGGTGTGAATAAATTGTATTATTGATTTACATGAGTGCCTCTTCGATAATACAGTACTCGATCACTCGCCACATAACACAGGAAAATCACACCACTGGCCACGCCCTACCTTTGGTTCGCCATTGTTTAAATGAACAACTCGGCACGACCTATTATGCACTTCAAAAGTTTTCTCATTACATATATATACATATATATTTATATGGTACATACGTACTATCGCAACAATGCCTGCGTTCAAGAAAACTCGCCAAGTTAGCAAACCTGATTTCCCATGAGTCTTACGCGCTGAATTTGCAACCATGTGTTTCCTTCAGTATCATATCGCCAATAGCGTTGCAATAGTAAGAAAGTACTGTTTAAACAGTTCGCATACCAACGTATACTATATAAGGCTAAGAAAACTTATGCCTTGAGAGCTATTTACTTTTCTTAAAATTCTCTAAGCAAACAAAATGAGAGGCTTCGTATTTTTTCACAATTAAGGGCTTTTATTTACAATTAATTTCTTAGTTGCCATCACTAAAATAAAACAAAATATTGGCAACTTTCTCGCCAATTAATTTCATTAAAATTTCGTATTTTAACTCTTTTGACACATTTTTCTGCTTAAATGTTCTTTTTACTTAATCAAAAAATAGATCACCTCCTGTTTCGTTTCTTTTTATGTTCAATCCCTTGTAAGAGAATAATCTTGTTTTTTTTCAACTATTTTCGCTTGCGCTCTCTCTTCTCTCGTTCACTCGTTGGAATTGAGTGGAAGTGCGCTGCATGGCATTAATATTTAAATAAAGAAAATAAAATTATACTAAAATCCATTCATACTTGAAGCACGTGACTCTTACGAAATTTACGAGTCTATTTTATTTAAAAAATATTCATTTACGTTTGTTTCTACAAGCAAATTACCTTTAAGAATTCAAATGTATAATTAAAAATTAAAATTTTACCAAAAGTTTGGCGCTTTGAATAAGCAAATAATGATCACTTGTGGTACCCCTGTCAGAGTTCCAGGGAACCCAGATTGAAGACTTTACAGACATAACAGAAATAACTCTGATTTTCTCCAAAATGAAACACTAAAACAATATTTTCCGTGGCATATACATCCCATTTCTACAAAAATCAGCTATTATATAAAAAGGTACATCTTCCTACAAACATCTCATTCACTGAGTTGCCTAAGCTCCCGCTTAACTTAAGACATGTCATCAAGTCTATAACCTAACACAGGGGTATCCAACCCAAATGACCTTGAGGACCACTTCGGAAAACATTATAACCTCGCGGGCCGCACATAAAAATATGTACCTTTATATCAGATTTGGAAACAAAAAAACATTTATGGAGTGAAAATTTAAAACAGAATGAATTATTATTATTGTTTTCATTATTTTTCATGAATACAGACATAGATAATATAATAATATTTATATAATATAATAATGCAATGATCAAATAATGTTTAAAATATTACAGCTTCTATTTTCTTGAAAATTACGGTGTTCCTTTCGAATTGATCTTTCGTTACTCATTGTTGAAATTTGATAGTGCTGTCATTCGCGCAAACAATTAAGAATACATTGCTCTTTATCTTAACCATCCTGAATATTTTTTAAACTTTAAAAAGCATCTCTGACTGCCTCTTGGGGTGTCACGACCCCGGGGTACCCCAGTGATCCTTCTCTATTTTCGACCCTCCATCTTGTCATCCAATTTCTTCTTTTCCCGTCCAGACCACAGACCTATGAATGTTTGGCGCAGTATAGCCAAAACTGGCTCTTGCGCCATAAAACACCAAACTCAACTCAACTCAACTGACTGCCTCTTACTTTTTGGACACTATAAACAGAAAAGGAGGAGGAGAAATGAAAGTTGCACACACAGAGAATCATGTACCATCCACAGCAAAGGATATGGATAATGCAATTCGGAATTTATTAAAAAAGTAATTTATTATAGTAAAATCAAACGTATATATAACTGTTTGATAAAATGTAGATCTATTTTAATATAAAGGACTTTTCTATTATCACAAAGGATTTATTTTTTAACAAGAACAGGTAACATGCAAATACAGAGTAGATTTATATATATATTTATGAATTTCCCCTCAAATTTCAAAATGAAAAAACTTTAAAAACCCGATACTTAATTTTTTTTAAAAAAAGAGATCGGTGGGCCGCAACTTACGTACTGGTGGGTCACATGCGGCCCGCGGACCGCGTGTTCGACACCCCTGACCTAACACTTAATTTTATTTACCATTCAGCACGTTCTTGTAACCAAATAAAGACCGTTGGGGTCCTAACAGTGCGCAGCTTTGCCAGTGAACAACTGGTTTATTATAGATCACGATTTGCCTCTCTTCTGACTGAGGGAGGGGGAACGCGGAGATATCGCGAGTTAATGTAAACCCGGAGAAGCGGTACGCTGACTGGTTGCAAATTAGTCCATTTAGTAGGACCTGATCTTACCTATACTACTCGTCCGCCTTTGAATTATCATAAATGAGCAGTGATTACGATGATGGGGTCCTTATATATCAGTGGCCTTAACTAATATTGTTAACAATAGTGTTTCACATGCGGCTTATAAGCTGAGCTTGGCAAGTTATGTATTGCAACGTCTGGGGATCACATTGCTTGTAAAGGGGGAAGATGCTCCAGTGTGTAGTACGGATATACTCTGTGTACCAGCCTGAGCTGTGGATTAATAATTTCATATTAATTGATCTACATGAGTTAAAGGGGTTGTTTGGTTGGTAGAGCAGTTATATGGTCGTCGAGGGTTCAAATTTCGTTGTAGAGGATAGTCTGGAAGAGTAATGAAATTTGTTGTAAGTTAAATGAAATGTTGCAAATTAAGGCAAATAGGTTAATAATGGGTTATAATAATTTGAATAATCAAATGCAGTTTAATAATAGAGTTCATTTCCGTATATCAGGGAAAACCTTGAAGTTCTCGCATAGTATATGACAGAGTGGCGCACACAGGAATTTTTCAAGGCTGGAGGGGTTCCAGGGTCGAAAACCCACTATTCTCGTATTATGCTCTAATACGCCACCAACATATTCTTTTGGTTTTGTTGATTTTCCTGAACAAAAAACAGTAAAAAATTAATTATTGAATAAATAATTAGCATTAATTAATAAAATTATCTATTGTTACAAATACTTACCCTAAAATCCGGTGTATAACGCTCACCTATACTTTCAAGCTGCATTTTTTAATTTTTAGGTATATTCACCGTATAAAGCGCACCACCTTTTTTACGAAGGAACTTTAACTGTACGTATAGAATGCTATTATATATTTTGAAATCGTTTATTCGAGGTATTATCTTAGGTTTTTGAAAAAATAGTATACTTCTAGAACTACAACCTTTTGAGCTCATTAAGTATGTCATTTCTTTTAAACAAACAGTATTCCGATCTAAGCAGAAGTTTAATTTTTTTATTCTTACCTTTTTTTTTATTTTTAAAGCTAGCATTTCTTATACCCGGCGTATAACGAGCACCCTTAAATTTCGTACTTGTTTTTTTGCGCTGAAAGTGCGCGTTATACACCGGATTTTACGGTAATTAAAATTAACGTACTATATACATAAGATTATACTCAATCGAAAAAATAAATTTGAAAATAACAAATAAACAAATAAGAAAAATTTTAGATTAATTCATGCTTTCTCGTACGCACCAACTGAAACAGCATCAAGTTCGCATTACTAGGTCATTTATGTGCGATGACAATGTTTTTTAGATGTTTGCTTAACAGAGGCAAAAGAAAAAGCTGGAAAGATGATTTATTATAGGGTTCCTTCAGGTATGGTTATCCATGAGACAAATGCGTGACACCGGTCAGGCGATGAGCCCATTGATAGCTGCTGGTCCGAAATTATCTTGCTATCGAGTAATGTAAATGCCAACTGTTTGATGACAGAACCATGTGTTCACATTAGAGTATTGGTCCAACGCCGTGCTACCGAAAGAACAATTGTTTAATTGGTGAGAAAAAGGCAAGAATGCTTTCTAGTATGAGGACTGTGATCAAACTTACAGCACCTACTCCAAAACTTCCTTAGGGTCAAAGTATTTTAGTAGTGTCTTATTAGTAATAAAATTGGCGATTTTATAAAACAACAAGCTGGTACACCCGTTCTTCGCACGGGTGAATTGAAAAAGTAAACAATACGGATTGAAGGATAAAGAAATTTTTAATGAGTTAATTCCACGTGAATTGCAATTTAAACAAAAAAAAAAAAAAAAAAATTTTTGGATATCTTAGCTGAACGAAAAGTCGTATTTGCTAAATTTTAAGTTTGTAAATCTAATAGAGCTGATAAAAAGGATTTTTTTTATTTATAACGCCCCCGTAAACGATACGTGGATCATTTTTTGAAAACAACCCTGAGCAGATCTCTGCTCTGCAAAATAACGCATTGTTACCAATATGGTGCACTGAATGCTTAAAGTAATGAAAATAATTTATATCTGGATGTGTAATACGTTAGTATTGCTTTCTGTTGTATCTATTTTTGTTACAATTGTAATATTCGCAAGCACACACAACGCTGTTCTTTACATTATAATGGTGATTCATTGAAAACAGTGAAATGTTGCCGATAGACCCAAGTTGGTATCCTTTTTGCCCATCATGTTGGCAATTTGGGGATTGATTGAATGGTGATACGTTGACATGCTGCAGAGTGACCTGATGGGGAGCTGCAACAAGAAGGATAGCAAAAAAACCTTCTCCACAAAAAATACATATACGTGCCAATTTTCACGGTGATCAATTGAACGGTGTTGGAGTGAAGCGAGGCCATTTATACAAACATGCAATTATTTATATAGATGTCATCTTTTGGGTCCAAAATTTTATCAGCGACACTTATTCTGGGATTGACGAAAATACTCGTCATCGCTCGATTTCCGTGACTCGATTTCCATAATTGCTCGTTCTCAAACGGGTGCGCCACATTTAGCGGGTTAAAAAATATTTATATCTCAAGAAAAGATAGAATGTATAAACCATTATCTTCCCCCTCTTTGAAGTCTGTATTAAATTGTTACATTCTGAAAACAATGTGTAATTTTAAAACTGTAAAGCAAAGCTTCGTTTTCAAAATACAGTTTCCAAAATTGCCTAAATATTTTTTTTTAAAAAAAATTTCCTTAAATTTATACGTATAATATCAAGAGGTCTTGGGGCACAGTTTATTTTCATCAAAAAGCCAGCGATGATTAAAGAAAAACGCCCTGAGTCAATTTAACTTGAAGTACTTTGGGGAAAAAATAAATATATACATATCCCGTGTTTATATAGACCAAAGGCTTTCTTTTGTGAAGATGCGAGGAAGAAGAAAAATCTTCTTCTGTTAATCTTCTACAGAAATAACACTTGTCTTGTTTTTCCTTGAAGTTTTTTACAGTTTGAGTAATAGACGCTTATCTTTTTATTATGTAAAGTAAGTGGCTTCTCTCGTGCTGGCTGCTCTGGATATTAATGTTTTTGTTTTAAAACGGTGCTGCTTGATTTTATGGCTTTAAACACATTTTGCATTTTTTTTTGTTCCTCTCTCAACTTTCTTATTCTTTTACAGTTCCGCGAAAAACTTCCGTGAGCACATGAAGTGTTATTTCATGTTTCGAAAGTCTTAGATAAA